>CM049389.1:21212242-21250745 GCA_026937815.1 Etheostoma perlongum | reverse complement strand
TATAAAAGACATTAATTCACCTGCCATAATCACGGTCAAACCTATGTGGGTCTATTTTGCAAAGACTATCATGTAGTTTATATTGATACATTTATTTAACTCAGTTATACATTTTTTATTTGTTGCAGGAAATCATCACTATTCAGGCAAATTTAACTACTTTTTGTTTTACTTTTTTTGTAAACCAAATACATCTTACAACATTTAGAGTCATAAAAAGCCACACATCTCACCACATCTTGTACTATGAATTATCTTCTATGAAAAAAATTCACTCTTAAAGGGCAGGGCACAGCAGCAGAGTTGTAAGACAGCTAAAGCCACCCGAGACCATAGTAGTGATACAGGAAGGCATGGCCAACCAGATGAAATAAAAAATAACTTAAGACCAACCTTTGTAGATCCTTCAAATCTCGGATAAAAATGCAATCGTTTTTGCGATGGGACCAATAGCCGATCTGCTCTATAGACAGTACTAACAGTTTTACATAGTAACCTTGTAAATTTAGAATCAAATCCCCGAGCCCTTCATTTCTTCAGACTGTATAACTTTGTATATTGTCTTACATCTTGTTTTCATCTTACCCATCTATTAAACCCAAACAAAAATAGTATGTTAGCATGGCTACGCATTGTTCTGTTAGACTTTAGATCCAGGCAGAAACATCAAATTAAATCCCTCTTCAATACAGATACCATTGTATTTGGTTATAGTTTAAACTAATTAAATTGTTTTTAGTAATATTAAACTTAATTCATCTACGGTTAAATTACCGTGTCATAAAAGAGTGATACAGGTAGGAAGCCAACAAGAAACATAAAAAATAACGTCGTTTTGTAGATCCTCCAAATCAGCTCTCGGATAAAAATGGCCGATTTAAGAAACAGAGATGGGACGAAAAAGGCAATGGCTCTATAGACAGTACTAACATTTTCAAAATCAAAATGTGCAACATGCCAAATTGAGCAGATCGGAAAAACATCTTAGTTACTTTGCTTTAGAACCCCGGCAAATAAAGTATTTTGGCATTGCTACGAATCGCACGCTTAAAGACTTTAAATTTGTGCAGAAACTTAGTCTCTCATAATCATTAAGAATAATCAAATCCGCCATTAATTTAACCTGGCATTCTTTTTGTATCGCCTACACCTTTTATTTTTTATCTTACGGGTTTGTTAAAACTTTGGAAAAAACCAGTATGTTGCAGGGATACTTATTGTCAATGTAATGACTTTAGATTTTCGCAGAAACAGACTCCTAAAACTTTTATCAAATTTTCCTGCCATACATAATTTTTACTTGTTCTAAATAATTTAAAATGTAATTATGTTTAATTTTTACTTAGTGTTTGTAAACTTATTTACATTGTTCGGTTGCAATCTAGAGCAAAACAGGAGTAAATTTTGCCATTTGTGAAGAATCACCATTAGATTTAGATTACGCAAATGCCGCGGCTGCCATTTTGTACAGAGAGAAAAGTGGCAAGGGCCATGATGTAGACATGAGTGGCACACGGGCCGTGATATAGACAGGAGTGGCACACGGGCAAGGATATAGACAGGAGGGAGGGCCATGATTGATCAAAATAACAAAAGAAGGCATGCACGGTAGACGTTCCATAAATGCAACTTTTTTAAAAATTGAAAATGGCACTTACCATTTGTAGATCTTTTTGAAAAGGAAAAGTTATTGCACAGCTACTGATCCAAGCCTTTTACATAGTGGGGCTTGGTGTCCATGATAGAGAGACATTGTTTTTATTTACTTGTTTTACATCACGGTCAAACTGTCAGCTTTTCTACATACACTATCAAAGTGTATGGATACATTTTTAAAGTCAGGGATTACATTTTTTGTATTTAGTGGGAAATCATAATTCACCATAAGAAAAAAATTTGTATTCAATGTTCCAATTTTGTACACCAAATTCATCTCACAACATTTAGGTTGCATTATGAATGCCACAACAATGTCACTATATCTTGTACTATGAATGAATGTCTCCCGATAAACATTGACTTTTAAAGGGCATGGCACAGCAGCGTGTTACAGACAGCTTAAGTAACCAGACATTTGTGGTTCAGCATGCGGCTGCTTGCCAATCAGAAGGTTGGTGGTTCAATCCCTGGCCCTACAGTCCCATGTCAAAGTGTCCTTGGGCAAGACACTGAACCCCGAAGTTGCCCCGATGCTGTGCATTGGAGTGTGAATGTTTCCTTATCTGATGAGCAGATGGCACCTTGTACGGCAGCCTCGGCCACAGTGTATGACTGTGTTAAAGGTGAATGGTTCCTGTAGGATGTAACCGCAGGCCTTTTAGTAGGTTTAGACTAGAAAGGAAGATCTATAAATACGGCACATTTACATGTAGATCCTCTAAATCTGCTCTTGGGTAAAATTCTAATCGATTTAAGTAACAGCTGGATGGGACTAACAAATAGCCGCCTAGTTATAGAAAGTACTAACAGCGCCAGCCCTCATTTAGTTCTGGTCAGGGGCATCTCCAAGGTGGTGCAACATGCACAAATGGCACGGCTTCAGACAGGCCTACATTTTAGTTTGATGTAGCTAAAACCTTGGCAAAAACATGTTGGCATGGCTACGCATCGTTGGCCAATTAAAAGGCGTTAGAGTCACACAGGCGTAGTCTTTAATAAAGAATCAAATGCCCCGGCTTTACATAGGACTGTCATGTAGGTAAATGCCTTGATGTTTCTTGTCCCATTTCACTCTTAAAACCAGACAAACAGAGTTTTAGCTTCTTACATTGTTCTTTTAGACTTTGATCAGGCAGAAACCTTTTATCTCTTAACATAAGAATTAAACCTGCAATACAGATACCATTGTATATGGTAATATAGTTCAATCTAACTGATGAAATTGTTTTAGTATTTGTATTTCATTGTATTATTAATTTGTGTTTGTGCATGCGAGGAACAACTTCATTAAGAGTAAACATGGCACGGCGGCCATGTTGTAAAAACACCTACATGGGCCATGATAGAGATAGATGGATCAAAGTTAAAGGTAGGCACGGCGGCCAACCACAAAGACAACTTTTTGTAAATTAAATTGTGGTGGCACTTAGATTTTTCTGAAAAGGAAAAGTTATTGCACAGCTTCTGATCCAAATCATTTTCTCGGGGCTCGGTGGCCATGATAGAGAGACTTGTTATTGTTCATTGCCATACATCACTGTCAAACTGATGAAGACTGGATTCTACATAGACCATCATGTACAGTTTATATTATACATTTACTTAAACTCAGTGGTTATATATTGTTTATAGGTTGCAAGAAAAACTACATTAAAATTTAATTAGTTCCACTCTATTTTGTAAACCAAATACATCTTCCTACATTTAGGTGTCACAAAGGTCCAACAATCTCACTATATCTTGTACTATGAATCATGTCTACGTGATAAAAACATTTACACAAATGGCATGGTCAGTAGAGTTGAACAGACAGCTTTAGTAACCAGAGGCCATAATAGCAGTGATGCAGGTGGCACGGCGGCCAGAAAGAAACAGTAGAAATAAAAAAACTGCGCATCTTTAAAGTTTGTAGATCCTCCAAATAAAACTCGGTAAAAGCATTTTATTTAACAGCGCAATGGGACTAACCATTAGCCGATTTCTATAGACAAACTAAAGTGATTCGCACAAGCATTCGCAAAGCAGTTTAACATGGTTGACACATGAGCCGGACTGGCCTACACTTAGTTAGATTTTGGCAAAACAAGTATCTGGCATTGCTACGAATCATACGCCTAGACATTAAATTTGTGTAGAAACTTAGTCTCTCATAATAAAGAAAATCAAATCATTAATGTAACCTGGCACACTTTTTTTATCGCCTCATTTTTTATTTTAGGTTTCTTAAAACCTGGCAAAACCCGTATGTTGCTCAGATACTTATTGTCCAGTTAATTAATTACTTTCTTACAGAAAAACTATAACCCTTTGCCATAGATATTGTTTACTGGTTTTTAATAATTTAATGTAATTAAATGGTTTTTTTTACTTAGGTTGATAAACTTAATGTTTATCTTTGTTACGGTTGCAAATCTCGAGTAAAAAGGTAAGAATCACAATTTGTTGCCATGAAAGTTGTGGGGAATTTGAGTTTTAGCAATATTCCACTAGACAGAAGATGAAATATATAAACATGAGTGGCACACGGGCCATGAAATAAACATGAGTGGCACACGGCCAACTATAGACAGGGGCAACGGGCCATGATAACAGAAGTGGCACACGGGCCATGATGTAGACAGGCATTTAAAATAAAAACAAGGCATTGTCAGAGCTCCATAAATGAAAATGTAAACTTACCATTTGTAGATCTTTCTGAAAAGGAAAAGTTATTGCACAGCTACTGATCCAAGCCTATTACATAGTTGGGGCTTGGCGGCCATGATAGAGAGACATGTTATTAATTCACCTGTCTTAGATCACTGTCAAACTGATGGTAACTATTCTACATAGACCATCATGTACAGTTTATAGATCAATTTTTAAACTCAGTGGTTATATATGGTTTATATTTAGCGGAAATCATATTTGAAAATATTTTTTTATTCAATGTTCCAATTATTTTGTAGACCAAATCTTACATCTCAACATTTAGGTCGCATTATAGAGGAATCACAACAATGTCACTATATCTTGTACTATGAATTAATGTCTATGTGATAAAAACATTTACTGTAAAATTGCATGGCACAGCAGCAGAGTTGTACAGACAGCTAAAGTCAAACCAGAGGCCATAAAAGCAGTGATACATAGGCACGTTTGCCAACCAGAAACAGTAGAAATAAAAAATTGCATCTTACCTTTGAAGAAAGGGGGCGGCTGTGGCTCAGTGGTACAGCGGCTGCTTGCCAATCAGAAGGTTGGTGGTTCAATGGTTGGTGGGTCCAGCATGGCCCATCCATCTTCATCCCAGCTGGTAGCAGGGGTCAGCTCCAGCAGGCGACCCAAATCCCCTTCCGAGCCACATCAACCAGCTACGACTGGGGGACGTTGCCAGATCTCTCCACTTAGTACTGGGTCTTAACCGAGGCCTCCTCCCAGCTGGACATCCCTCCACCTAGTCCTGGGTCTTACAAGGCCTCCTCCCTAGGGGGAGGCCCAGGAGGCATCCTTACCAGATGCCCAAACCACCTCAACTGGCATTTATCTAAGGAAGTTTTTGCACCACTACTGAGTCAAGCTTCTTACATAGTCTTGGCATGATGAGCATCATTCAGCCACGTTACATACACTGTCTTACTGATATAACCTATTCAGTTTAGTCATGTACAGTTTATATTGAGGTTTGTGGAATTCATACTGTTTTATGGTTTTTTTTTCAGGAAATAACTCACTGACAGTCAATTTGATCTTGTTAAGTGTCAAGAATCATGAAGCCAATTAAAATGCACTAATGGCACGTTGTTTCTTTAATTACATCTTTCTATGGCCATAATTAAATTGATCGAAAAAGCAATGGGGCAAATACACATTTTTTAAAACAAAATGGCACATTGCCATTTTTGCCAAAAACAAAGTGATTTATAGCATTATGTTGGCACACCATAAGTTCACTGATTTCGCAGTAAACTTTCTCAGAAATTAAAATTAAACCTAATTAAAGCATTCTATTTGGGCCTACATCTTATTTGATTAAATCTTAAGGTTTGTTAAAACCTTGGCAAAACCAGTAAGCGTATCTCAATTAGAAAAACTATATCCCCTGCCATACATACCATTGTATGATTATAAACATTAACTATGATTTTGTTTTACTTTAGTGTTTTAAACCTTTATCTACTGTTACATTGCAAACTTACAGAAGGTAAGAATCACCATTTGTGCTGAAAGTTGGTTAGATTAAGATGAAATATTAAGACATCCATGTTGCAAATCAAGCTGATAAAATTGATTAAAAACACTTGGATGTAAAGCGAAAATATTACATGGGCTACATACTGAAAAAAAAGTTCCCCTGATCCAAGCCTATTATAGTCTGGGCAATGATAGAAACATGTTAAAAAAATCCAAACTGAAAAATGACATTTCCATAAAATGGCTTACCCTTCCATCTTCATTTTATATGATATCGGTAGCAGGGCAGCAGATCAGCAGGCCACATCAACCAGCTCCGACTTTCTTATAGTCCTTCTTCGAGGCCTTCCCAGGCGTCACTCCATTTAAGGCCTCCTCCCAAAAAGCCCAAAAGGCGCAGGAAAATACAGATGCCCAAACTTCTCAATTTATCTAAAAACCACATCACTTCACATAGTCTTGGCATGATGAGCATCATTCAGCCACGTTACATACACTGTCTTACTAATAACCTATTAGAAGTTTATCATGTACAGTTTATAAGGTTTTTGAATTCATAAATGGTTTATTTTTGAAATTACTCAATGACAGTCAATTTGATGTTAATTAAAAGGTTTTGGCTCCAATTCATCTTTCATCCTTAAAGCAATCGAACAATATTACTTTGTTTTATTGTATACATTGTCACACCATAAGACTGGAGCGCAAAACTTTTCAGAAATTTTTAAACCTACAACTGCAAACAGTGGTTTCTGGGTTGAAAAGCAATATTTCAATTAGCTCAGCAATGGTTTCAAGTTAACACTTTTTTGTTTTTAGTGCAGTGGAATAGGCCTTACTGACACAGAGCTAAAGTGGTTAGAATAAGAATTTATATTTCCATCCAAGTAAATCAACTGTAAAATGATTAAAAAACACTTCAAGCATATTACATGGGCTACATACAAAAATAGAACCCCTACCACATGTCTCAACTTAAAAACAGTCCAGAAAAAATGACATATAAAATATTTTATATTTCTACAGATATGTCTGGCGTTTTTCTTATTTTCTTTCAGAAAAAAAGCCCAAAATGTGCAAAATACAAAACTTCTCACAATGTGGCAGCTTCAGGGCAGAAAGCAAGAGCGATCAAATTCCAGCTTTGTTTGAGGAAACTCTGCGAGAATCTACAAGATTGTGAGGGGACCAGCTCGGTTTGAATGTACTTATTCTTTGAACTGTTGGCGAAGTAAGAAAAAAGTTTATAACGATCTTTCACCGCTTTGGATAAAGACACGAGGAAACAGGTAGGGATGCAGGCTCGACTTTAGACAGAAACGGTGCAGAATCTTTGTTTTTCTTTACTTCATACAATGATTATAACAGCTGTAAGTCACCTTATGCTTTGTGTGTGGGCTTTATGGAATCATGACACTAAGCTTTCTATTAGCTGCTGCATCAGCGTTTTAAGATTTAATGCTTGCAATTTATCAGCGAAGAAAACGTTTTCTCCTAAGATCGAGAAAAACGGCCCGGCAGCAGGACCGAGCTGCAGGAGAAAACAAAGTACACCAAACTGCACTTGTTTCTTAACACCAGTATGTTCGAACCGCTACGCATCGATGGTCCCTTAACCTTTGTAAATGTGCTGTATTTTATTTAGCGCTTTTCATGTCTTAACTAATCAAAGTGCTGCTTACATTATACAGAAAACATTCACCATTCACACATTCATACACTGGACGAGGCTGCTGTACAAGGTGCCACCTGCTCATCAGATAAACACTCACACATTCACACTCTGATGCGTAACCATTGGGGGCAACTCGGGGTTCAGTGTCTTGCCCAAGGACATTTTGACATGGCACTGCAAGGCCAAGGATTGAACCACAAACCTTCCAATTGGCAGGCAACTGCTTTACCACTAATATATGGTCCTAAACAAGTATATGTAACTGATTAAAATGTTTTACTTTAGTATTTGTAAACCTTAATTTGTAATCTAGCGCAAAGCAGCAAAGAATTTAACTATTTTTGTAGGATTGTGCATGCGAGGAAAATCTAGGTTAAGATTAAACATTACGGCACGACGGCCGTTTTGTAAAAACAGACCTCACATGGGCCATGACAGATAGATGGATCAACGCCAAAGGTAGGCGCGGCGGCCAACCACAAAAACTGTAAATTAAACTGAAAATGGTACTCACCATTCGTAGATCTTTCTGAAAAGGAAGAGTTATTGCACAGCTACTGATCCAAGCCTATTATAGTCGGGGCTCGGCGGCCGTTATAAAAGACATTAATTCACCTGCCATACATCACGGTCAAACCTATGTCAGCTATTTTGCAAAGACTATCATGTAGTTTATATTGATACATTTATTTAACTCAGTTATACATTTTTTATTTGTTGCAGGAAATCATAACTATTCATACAAATTTAACTACTTTTTGTTTGACTTTTTTGTAAACCAAATACATCTTACAACATTTAGGCGTCATTATAAAAAGCCACACATCTCACTACATCTTGTACTATGAATTATCTTCTATGAAAAAAATTCACTCTTAAAGGGCAGGGCACAGCAGCAGAGTTGTACAGACAGCTAAAGCCACCCGAGACCATAGTAGTGATACAGGAAGGCACGGCGGCCAACCAGAAAAAGTAGAAATAAAAAATAACGTCGCACCTTACCTTTGTAGATCCTTCAAATCGGCTCTCGGATAAAAATGCAATCGATTTAAGTAACAGCGCGATGGGACTAACGAATAGCCGATCTGCTCTATAGACAGTACTAACAGCGTTGTCAAGCATCGTAAAGCGTCGTAACCTCTCGTAAATTTAGAATCAAATCCCCGAGCCCTTCATTTCAGACTGTATAATTTTGTATATTGTCTTACATCTAGTTTTCATCTTACCCATCTCTTAAAACCCAAACAAAAATAGTATGTTAGCATGGCTACGCATTGTTCTGTTAGACTTTAGATCCAGGCAGAAACATCAAATTAAATCCCTCTTCAATACAGATACCATTGTATTTGGTTATAGTTTAAACTAATTAAATTTTTTAGAAATATTAAACTTAATTCATCTACGGTTAAATTACCGGCCATAATAGCAGTGATACAGGTAGGCACGGCGGCCAACAAGAAACATGAAAAATAACGTCGCACCTTACCTTTGTAGATCCTCCAAATCGGCTCTCGGATAAAAATGCAATCGATTTAAGTAACAGCGCGATGGGACTAACGAATAGACGATATGCTCTATAGACAGTACTAACAGCGTGTTCAAGCATCGTAAAGTGGTGCAACATGCACAAATTGAGCAGATCCGGACTGACCTACATCTTAGTTACTTTGCTCTTAGAACCCCGGCAAATAAAGTATTTTGGCATTGCTACGAATCGTACGCTTAAAAACGTTAAATTTGTGCAGAAACTTAGTCTCATAATCACGTAAGAATAATCAAATCCGTCATTAATTTAACCTGGCATTCTTTTTTGTATCGCCTACACCTTTTTATTTTTTATCTTACGCAGCTCTTAAAACTTCGGAAAAACCAGTATGTTGCAGGGATACTTATTGTCAATGTAATGACTTTAGATTTTCGCAGAAACAGACTTCTAATAACTTTTATCAAATTTTCCTGTTATACATAATTTTTACTTGTTCTAATTAATTTAATGTAATTATGTTTAATTTTTACTTAGTGTTATTAAACTTATTTACATTGTTCGGTATCTTTCTAGAGCAAAACACGCACGAATTTTGCCATTTGTGATAGTAAATGCGCGGGGGGAATTAGATTTAGATTACGCAATATGCCGCGGCTTCCATTTTGTACAAAGAGACAGAAGTGGCACACGGGCCATGATGTAGACATGAGTGGCACACGGGCCGTGATATAGACAGATGTGGCACACGGGCCGTGATATAGACAGATGTGGCACACGGGCCGGTATATAGACAGGAGTGGCACACGGGCCATGATATAGACAGCGATCAAAATAACAAAAGGCATGCATGGGAGACATTCCATAAATGTTTTTAAAAATTAAAATGGCACTTACCATTCGTAGATCTTTCTGAAAAGGAAAAGTTATTGCACAGCTTCTGATCCAAGCCTATTACATAGTCGGGGCTCGGTGTCCATGATAGAGAGACATTGTTATTTATTTACTTGTTTTACAGCTTTTCTACATACACTATCATGTACAGTGTATATTGATACATTTTTAAAGTCAGGGATTACATTTTTTGTATTTAGTGGGAAATCATAACTACTCACTGAAGAAAAAAATTGTATTCAATGTTCCAATTTTGTACACCAAATTCATCTCACAACATTTAGGTTGCATTATAGAGGAATGCCACAACAATGTCACTATATCTTGTACTATCAATGAATGTCTACATGATAAACATTGACTTTTAAAGGGCATGGCACAGCAGCGTGTTACAGACAGCTTAAGTAACCAGAGGCGGCTGTGGATCATTGGTAGAGCGGCTGCCTGCCAATTGGAAGGTTGGTGGTTCAATCCCTGGCCCTACAGTCCCATGTCATAGTGCCCTTGGGCAAGACACTGAACCCCGAGTTGCCCCCGATGCTGTGCATTGGAGTGTTTATGTTTAAGTACTTATCTGATGAGCAGATGGCACCTTGTACAGCAGCCTCAGCCACAGTGTATGACTGTGTTAAAGGTGAATGGTTCCTGTAGGATGTAAAAGCACTTTGAGTAGTTAAGACTAGAAAGGCTCTATAAATACGGCACATTTACATGTAGATCCTCTTAATCTGCTCTTGGGTAAAATTCCAATCGATTTAAGTAACAGCGCGATGGGACTAACAAATAGCCGCTCTACGTTATAGAAAGTACTAACAGCGCTGTCAAGCATCGCAAGGTGGTGCAACATGCACAAATGGCACGGCTTCAGACAGGCCTACATTTTAGTTTGTGTAGCTAAAACCTTGGCAAAACATGTTGGCATGGCTACGCATCGTTGTACAATTAAAGACGTTAGAGTCACACAGAAACATTCATGTAATAAAGAATCATATGCCCCTGCCTTACATAGGACTTTTTTATATAGGCCTAGATCTTAGTTTGTTTTTGTCCTTTTTCGCTATTAAAACCAGACAAAACCACAATTTTAGCTTGCTAGCATTGTTCTTTTAGACTTTAGATCCAGGCAGAAACCTTTTATCTCTTAACATAAGAATTAAATCCCTCTGCAATACAGATACCATTGTATATGGTAATATAGTTCAATCTAACTGATTAAATTGTTTTAGTATTTGTATTTCATTGTATTATTCGGTGTGTTGTGCATGCGAGGAACAACTAGATTTAGACTAAACATGGCACGGCGGCCATGTTGTAAAAACAGACGTTGCACATGGGCCATGATAGAGAGATAGATGGATCAAAGTTAAAGGTAGGCGCGGCGGCCAACCACAAAAACAACTTGGTGTAAATTAAATATAAATTGGCACTTACCATTCGTAGATCTTTCTGAAAAGGAAAAGTTATTGCACAGCTACTGATCCAAGCATATTACATAGTCGGGGCTCGGCGGCCATGATGGAGAGACTGGTTATTAATTCACCTGCCATACATCACAGTCAAACTGATGGTAACTGTTCTACATAGACCATCATGTACAGTTTATATTGATATATTTATTAAACTCAGTGGTTATATATTGTTTATAAGTTGCAAGAAATCATAACTACATTAAAACTTAATTACTCGTTCCACTTTATTTTGTAAACCAAATACATCTTCCTACATTTAGGTGTCACAAAGGAATCCACAACAATGTCACTATCTTGTACTATGAATCAATGTCTACGTGATAAAAAACATTTACTGTAAAATGGCATGGCCCAGCAGTAGAGTTGTACAGACAGCTAAAGTAACCAGAGGCCATAATAGCAGTGATGCAGGTAGGCACGGCGGCCAACAAGAAACAGTAGAAATCAAAATTAACGACGCATCTTACCTTTGTAGATCCTCCAAATCGGCTCTCGGGTAAAAATGCATTTTATTTAACAGCGCAATGGGACTAACTATTAGCCGATCTGCTCTATAGACAGTACTAACAGCGTTTCAGCCAAGCATCGCAAAAGCAGTTTAACATGCACAAATGACGCGGGACCGGACTGGCCTACATCTTAGTTACCGCTTTTGGCAAAACAAGTATCTTGGCATTGCTACCGAATCATACGCCTAGACATTAAATTTGTGTAGAAACTTAGTCTCTCATAATCACGTAAGAAAGATCAAATCATTAATGTGACCTGGCATACACCTTTTATTTTTTATCTTACTCTTCTCTTAAAACCTCAGCAAAACCCGTGTGTTAATTAGATACTTATTGTCCAGTTAATTACTTTAGATTCTTACAGAAACGTAGACTCATAACTTATCAAATTTCTTTGCCATAGATATTTTTTACTTACTCTTCTTTTAAAACCTCGGCAAAACATTTTTGTTGCTTAGATACTTATTGTCCATTTAATGACTTTAGATTTTTACAGAAACGTAGACTCTAATAACTAATCAAATTTCTTTTGCCATAGATATGGTTTACGTGTTTTAAATAATTTAATTTAATTATACGGTTTATTTTTTACTTAGGGTTGATGAACTTAATGTTTACTTTGTTCGGTTGCAATCTAGAGCAAAACACGTCGAATTTCACAATTTGTTTCGTAAATGCGGGGGAATTTAGTTTTAGCAATATTCCATGTTGGACAGAGACAGAAGTTGCACACGGGCCATGATATAAACATGAGTGGCACACGGGCCATGATATAGACAGAAGTGGTACACGGGCCATGATGTAGACAGGAGTGGCACACGGGCCATGATGTAGACAGGAGTGGCACACGGGCCATGATATAGACAGAGCAATCAAAATAAAAAACAAGGCATTGACGGCAGACGTTCCATAAATGCTTTTAAAAATGAAAATGGTACTTACCATTCGTAGATCTTTCTGAAAAGGAAAAGTTATTGCACAGCTACTGATCCAAGCGTATTACATAGTTGGGGCTCGGCGGCCATGATAGAGAGACATTTTATTAATTCACCTGTCTTACATCACTGTCAAACTGATGGTAACTATTCTACATAGACCATCATGTACAGTTTATATTGATACATTTTTAAACTCTGTTATATATGGTTTATATTTAGCGGGAAATCATATTTGAAAATAATTTTTTATTCAATGTTCCAATTATTTTGTAGACCAAATTCATCTCAACATTTAGGTTGCATTTTAGAGGAATGCCACAACAATGTCACTATATCTTGTACTATGAATTAATGTCTATGTGATTAAAACATTTACTGTAAAATGGCATGGCACAGCAGCAGAGTTGTACAGACAGCTAAAGTAACCAGAGGCCATAAAAGCAGTGATGCAGGTAGGCACGGCGGCCAACCAGAAACAGTAGAAATAAAAAAATTTCATCTTACCTTTGAAGAAAGGGGGCGGCTGTGGCTCAGCGGCTGCTTGCCAATCAGAAGGTTGGTGGTTCAATGGTTGGTGGGTCATATCAGCATGTATCTTACCCATCCATCTTCATCCGCATATTATATAGGTAGCAGGGGCAGCAGCTCCAGCAGGCCACAACCAGCTCCGACTGGGGGATCTCCACCTAGGGGTCTCCTCCTTCCAGCTGGATCTCTCCACCTAGTCCTGGGTCTTCCGAGGCCTCCTCCCAGCTGGACGTCCCTCCACCTAGTCCTGGGTCTTACGAGGCCTCCTCCCCTAGGGAGGCGCCCAGGAGGCATCCTTACCAGATGCTCAAACCACCTCAACTGGCATTTATCTAAAGGAAGTTTTTGCACCACTACGGAGTCAAGCTTCTTACATAGTCTTGGCATGATGAGCATCATTCAGCCACGTCACATACACTGTCTTACTGATATAACCTATTCAGCATAGTTTCTCATGTACAGTTTATATTTAAGTTTGTTGAAATCATACTGTTGTCTGTTTTTTTTTTTTCAGGAAATCACTCAATGACAGTCAATTTGATGTTAATTAAAATTTTTGTGGCTCCAATTCATCTTTCTATCCTTAAATTGCAATGAACAATATTACTGTGTTTTATTTTTTAGACTGTCACAACATAAGACTGGAGCGCAAAACTGCAGAAATAAAATTAAACCTACAACTGCAAACAGTGGTTTCTGGGTTGAAAAGCAATATTTCAATTAGCTCAGCAATGGTAAGCAAGTTTACACTTTTTTGGTTCTAGGGTCAGTGTGACACTAGGCCTTACTAACACAGAGCTAAAGTGGTTAGAATAGAGAATTTCTATTTCCATCCAAGTAAATCAACTGTAAAGATTAAAAAACACTTCTGTAAGCATATTACATGGGCTACATACAAAAATAGTACCCTAGCCACATGTGTCAACTTAAAACAGAAAAAAAAATCCAGAAAAAAAATGACATAAAATGGATTTTTATATTTCTACAGATAGGTCTGAGAGTTTTTTTTATTTTCTTTCAGAAAAAAAAGCCCAAAATGTGCAAAATACAAAACTTCTCAAATTAAAAACCACATCACTCACACCTGAAATTACTACATGCATAAATGTATAGAAGTGAGTATAATTTGATAAAATGGTGAAATGCCAATAGGCCATATTTTTGCTTTTACACAGCTGGAGCCATCACAGGGTTAACATTTTCTCGGCATTTTTAGTATCAACTCGTCTTATTGGCTACACAGGGAGGCTGGTTTCATAACATGTTTTAACTGCATGGAATAGCTGTCAATCTTTCCCAAGTCCCTCCTCATTAAACCCTTCAACTTTATTGGCTTCCATATGGGATAACTCAGGTTACAGTCCACGGATTGGCTGAAAAAAAAATATGTCACTCAATTCCTTAGGATTCAGGCTATTCAGCTGTTTGAAGACACAATGTGGCAGCTTCAGGGAAAGCAAGAGCGATCAAATTCCAGCTTTGTTTGAGGAAACTCTGCGAGAATCTACAAGATTGTGAGGGGACCAGCTCGGTTTGAATGTACTTATTCTTTGAACTGTTGGCGAAGTAAGAAAAAAGTTTATAACGATCTTTCACCGCTTTGGATAAAGACACGAGGAAACAGGTAGGGATGCAGGCTCGACTTTAGACAGAAACGGTGCAGAATCTTTGTTTTTCTTTACTTCATACGATAATTATAACAGCTGTAAGTCACCTTATGCTTTGTGTGTGGGCTTTATGGAATCATGACACTTTAAGCTTTCTTTATCTGCTGCATGAGCGTATTAATTAAGATTTAATGCTTGCATTTTATTAGTGAAGAAAACGTTTTCTCATAAGATCGAGAAAAACGGCCCGGCAGCAGGACCGAGCTGCAGGAGAAAACAAAGTGCACCAAAGTACACTTGTTTCTTAACACCAGTAGGTTCGAACCGCTACGCATCGATGGTCCCTTAACCTTTGTAAATGTGCTGTATTTTATTTAGCGCTTTTCATGTCTTAACTACTCAAAGTGCTGCTTACATTATACAGAAAACATTCACCATTCACACATTCATACACTGGACCGAGGCTGCTGTACAAGGTGCCACCTGCTCATCAGATAAACACTCACACATTCACACTCTGATGCGTAACCATTGGGGCAACTCGGGGTTCAGTGTCTTGCCCAAGGACATTTTGACATGGCACTGCAAGGCCAAGGATTGAACCACAAACCTTCCAATTGGTTGGCAACCGCTTTACCACTAATATATGGTCCTAAACAAGTATGTAACTGATTAAAATGTTTTTACTTTAGTATTTGTAAACTATTTTTTGTAATCTAGCGCAAAGCAGCAAAAGAATTTCACTATTTTGTAGGATTGTGCATGCGAGGAAAATCTAGGTTAAGATTAAACATTACGGCACGACGGTTGTTTTGTAAAAACAGACGTCACATGGGCCATGACAGATAGATGGATCAACGTGAAAGGTAGGCGCGGCGGCCAACCACAAAAACTGTAAATTAAACTGAAAATGGTACTCACCATTCGTAGATCTTTCTGAAAAGGAAGAGTTATTGCACAGCTACTGATCCAAGTTTATTATAGTCGGGGCTCGGCGGCCGTTATAAAAGACATTAATTCACCTGCCATACATCACGGTCAAACCTATGTCAGCTATTTTGCAAAAACTATCATGTAGTTTAAATTGATACATTTATTTAACTCAGTTCTACATTTTTTATTTGTTGCAGGAAATCGTAACTATTCATACAAATTTAACTATTTTGTTTGACTTTTTTGTAAACCAAATACATCTTACAACATTTAGGCCTCATTATAAAAAGCCACACATCTCACTACATCTTGTACTATGAATTATCTTCTATGAAAAAAATTCACTCTTAAAGGGCAGGGCACAGCAGCAGAGTTGTACAGACAGCTAAAGCCACCCGAGACCATAGTAGTGATACAGGAAGGCACGGCGGCCAACCAGAAAAAGTAGAAATAAAAAATAACGTCGCACCTTACCTTTGTAGATCCTTCAAATCGGCTCTCGGATAAAAATGCAATCGATTTAAGTAACAGCGATGGGACTAACGAATAGCCGATCTGCTCTATAGACAGTACTAACAGCGTTGTCAAGCAAAGCGGCGTCGTAACCTCTCAGTAAATTTAGAATCAAATCCCCGAGCCCTTCATTTCAGACTGTATAATTTTGTATATTGTCTTACATCTTTTTCATTTTACCCATCTCTTAAAACCCAAACAAAAATAGTATTTTAGCATGGCTACGCATTGTTCGGTTAGACTTTAGATCCAGGCACAAACATCAAATTAAATCCCTCTTCAATACAGATACCATTGTATTTGGTTATAGTTTAAACTAATTAAATTGTTTTTAGTAATATTAAACTTAATTCATCTACGGTTAAATTACCGGCCATAATAGCAGTGATACAGGTAGGCACGGCGGCCAACAAGAAACATGAAAAATAACGTCGCACCTTACCTTTGTAGATCCTCCAAATCGGCTCTCGGATAAAAATGCAATCGATTTAAGTAACAGCGCGATGGGACTAACGAATAGACGATATGCTCTATAGACAGTACTAACAGCGTGTTCAAGCATCGTAAAGTGGTGCAACATGCACAAATTGAGCAGATCCGGACTGACCTACATCTTAGTTACTTTGCTCTTAGAACCCCGGCAAATAAAGTATTTTGGCATTGCTACGAATCGTGACGCTTAAAGACTTTAAATTTGTGCAGAAACTTAGTCTCTCATAATCACGTAAGAATAATCAAATCCGTCATTAATTTAACCTGGCATTCTTTTTTTGTATCGCCTACACCTTTTTATTTTTTTATCTTACGCAGCTCTTAAAACTTCGGAAAACCAGTATGTTGCAGGGATACTTATTGTCAATGTAATGACTTTAGATTTTCGCAGAAAAGACTCTAATAACTTTTATCAAATTTTCCTTGCCATACATAATTTTTACTTGTTCTAAATAATTTAATGTAATTATGTTTAATTTTTACTTAGTGTTTTTAAACTTATTTACATTGTTCGGTTGCAATCTAGAGCAAAACACGCACGAATTTTGCCATTTGTGATCGTCGATGCGCGTGGGGAATTAGATTTAGATTACGCAATATGCCGCGGCTGCCATTTTGTACAGAGAGACAGAAGTGGCACACGGGCCATGATGTAGACATGAGTGGCACACGGGCCGTGATATAGACAGATGTGGCACACGGGCCGTGATATAGACAGGAGTGGCACACGGGCCGTGATATAGACAGGAGTGGCACACGGGCCATGATAGACAGCGATCAAAATAACAAAAAAGAAGGCATGCATGGTAGACGTTCCATAAATGTTTTTAAAAATTAAAATGGCACTTACCATTCGTAGATCTTTCTGAAAAGGAAAAGTTATTGCACAGCTACTGATCCAAGCCTTTTACATAGTCGGGGCTCGGTGTCCATGATAGAGAGACATTGTTATTTATTTACTTGTTTTACATCACGGTCAAACTGTCAGCTTTTCTACATACACTATCATGTACAGTGTATATTGATACATTTTAAAGTCAGGGATTACATTTTTTTTTGTATTTAGTGGGAAATCATAACTACTCACTGAAGAAAAAATTGTATTCAATGTTCAATTTTGTACACCAAATTCATCTCACAACATTGAGGTTGCATTATAGAGGAATGCCACAACAATGTCACTATATCTTGTACTATGAATGAATGTCTACGTGATAAACATTGACTTTTAAAGGGCATGGCACAGCAGCGTGTTACAGACAGCTTAAGTAACCAGAGGCGGCTGTGGCTCATTGGTAGAGCGGCTGCCTGCCAATCAGAAGGTTGGTGGTTCAATCCCTGGCCCTACAGTCCCATGTCAAAGTGTCCTTGGGCAAGACACTGAACCCGAGTTGCCCCCGATGCTGTGCATTGGAGTGTGAATGTTTAAGTACTTATCTGATGAGCAGATGGCACCTTGTACGGCAGCCTCGGCCACAGTGTATGACGTGTTAAAGGTGAATGGTTCCTGTAGGATGTAACAGCACTTTTAGTAGTCGTTAAGACTAGAAAGGCTCTATAAATACGGCACATTTACATGTAGATCCTCTAAATCTGCTCTTGGGTAAAATTCTAATCGATTTAAGTAACAGCGCGATGGGACTAACAAATAGCCGCTCTATGTTATAAACCGTACTAACAGCACTTTCAAGCATCGCAAGGTGGTGCAGCATGCACAAATGGCACGGCTTCAGACAGGACTACATTTTAGTTTGTGTAGCTAAAACCTTTGCAAAACATGTTGGCATGGCTACGCATCGTTGTACAATTAAAGACGTTAGAGTCACACAGAAACGTAGTCTTGTAATAAAGAATCAAATGCCCCGGCTTTACATAGGACTGTATTTCGTATATAAATGCCTAGATGTTTTTTGTCCCATTTCGCTCTTAAAACCAGACAAAACCAGAATTTTAGCTTGCTAGCATTGTTCTTTTAGACTTTAGATCAGGCAGAAACCTTTTATCTCTTAACATAAGAATTAAATCCCTCTGCAATACAGATACCATTGTATATGGTAATATAGTTCAATCTAACTGATGAAATTGTTTTAGTATTTGTATTTCATTGTATTATTCGGTGTGTTGTGCATGCGAGGAACAACTTGATTAAGAGTAAACATGGCACGGCGGCCATGTTGTAAAAACAGACGTTGCACATGGGCCATGATAGAGAGATAGATGGATCAAAGTTAAAGGTAGGCGCGGCGGCCAACCACAAAAACAACTTGGTGTAAATTAAACTCAAATTGGCACTTACCATTCGTAGATCTTTCTGAAAAGGAAAAGTTATTGCACAGCTACTGATCCAAGCCTATTACATAGTCGGGGCTCGGCCATGATAGAGAGACTATTTATTAATTCACCTGCCATACATCACTTTCAAACTGATGGTAACTATTCTACATAGACCATCATGTACAGTTTATATTGATATATTTTTTAAACTCAGGTGTTATATATTGTTTATAGGTGTCAAGAAATCATAACTACATTAAAATTTAATTACTCGTTCCACTCTATTTTTAAACCAAATACATCTTCCTACATTTAGGTGTCACAAAGGAATCCACATTAATGTCACTATATCTTGTACTATGAATCAATGTCTACGTGATAAAACGTGAAAACATTTACTGTAAAATGGCATGGCCCAGCAGTAGAGTTGTACAGACAGCTAAAGTAACCAGAGGCCATAATAGCAGTGATGCAAGTAGGCACGGCGGCCAACAAGAAACAGTAGAAATAAAAATTAACGACGCATCTTACCTTTGTAGATCCTCCAAATCGGCTCTCGGGTAAAAATGCATTTTATTTAACAGCGCAATGGGAGTAACTATTAGCCGATCTGCTCTATAGACAGTACTAACAGCGTTCGCAAGCATCGCTAAGCAGTTTAACATGCACAAATGACGCGGAGCCGGACTGGCCTACATCTTAGTTACTTCGCTTTCGGCAAAACAAGTATCTTGGCATTGCTACGAATCATACGCCTAGACATTAAATTTGTGCAGAAACTTAGTCTCTCATAATCACGTAAGAAAAATCAAAATCATTAATGTAACCTGGCACACCTTTTATACATTTTTTATTTTACTCCGCTCTTAAAACCTCGGCAAAACCAGTTTGTTGCTTAGATACTTATTGTCCATTTAATGACTTTAGATTTTTACAGAAACGTAGACTCCTAATAACTAATCAAATTTCCCTGCCATACATATGGTTTACGTGTTTTAAATAATTTAATTTAATTATACGGTTTATTTTTTACTTAGGGTTGATAAACTTAATGTTTACTTTGTTCGGTTGCAATCTAGAGCAAAACACGTACTAATTTCACCATTTGTGTTCGTAAATGCGCGGGGGGAATTTGAGTTTAAGCAATATGCCGCGGCTGCCATGTTGGACAGAGAGACAGAAGTTGCACACGGGCCATGATATAAACATGAGTGGCACACGGGCCATGATATAGACAGAAGTGGCACATGGGCCATGATGTAGACAGGAGTGGCACACGGGCCATGATATAGACAGAAGTAGCACACGGGCCATGATATAGACACAGCAATCAAAATAAAAAACAAGGCATTGACGGCAGACGTTCCATAAATGCCTTTAAAAATGAAAATGGTACTTACCATTCGTAGATCTTTCTGAAAAGGAAAAGTTATTGCACAGCTACTGATCCAAGCCTATTACATAGTTGGGGCTCGGCGGCCATGATAGAGAGACATGTTATTAATTCACCTGTCTTAGATCACTGTCAAACTGATGGTAACTATTCTACATAGACCATCATGTACAGTTTACATTTTTAAAGTCAGGGGTTTTACATTTAGCTGGAAATCATAAGTACTTATTGAAAATAAATTTTTATTCAATGTTCCAATCATTTTGTACACCAAATTCAACTAACATTTAGGTTGCATTATAGAGGAATGCCACAACATTGTCACTATATCTTGTACTATGAATTAATATCTATGTGATAAAAACATTTACAGTAAAATGGCATGGCACAGCAGCAGAGTTATAGAGAGCTAAAGTAACCAGAGGCCATAATAGCAGTGATACAGGTAAGCACGGCAGTCAACCAGAAACAGAAATGAAAAAATTTTCATCTTACCTTTGTAGATAGGTGGTGGCTGGCTCAGTGGTAGTTGGTGGTTCAATTCCTGGCCTTGCAGTCCCATGTCAAAGTGTCCTTGGGCAAGACGGTCATCCAAGTTTTATGTTGTTTGAGTGTTTTTGATGAGCAGGGCAAAGGTGTAAAAGCACTTTGAGTAGTTCTTTAGACTAGAAAACTGCTATACACACATATACACACATACACGCACACGTTTCTACAGACATATATACACAAACACGCACACTGCTCTACAGACACACACATATATACACACATTTACATCATCTAAATCTGCTTAATTGTAAAAATTAAATCAAACTAACAATGATGGGACAAACAAATACGTTACAAGGTGGTGCAACACAAATGGCGCGGCTTCATACAGGCCTATGTTTTAGTTTTTAGCTAAAATCTTGGCAAAACAAGCATTTTGGCATGGCTATTCACCATTGTACAATTAAAGACGTTAAATTTGTGCAGAAATGTAAATTTTTAATCAAATCCCCGGCCATACATTTAAGATTGTAAAATTCTGCAAATTGGACTACATCCGTTTTACTTACTCCCCTCTTAAAGCGTGAAAAAAATAACCACTACGTTAGCATGGCTACGCATTGTTCTTTGCTTAGACTTTAGATCCAGGCAGAAACATAGTATCTCTTAACATAAGAATTAAATCCCTTTTAAATACACATACCATTGTATGTTTTAAACAGTTCAATCTAACCGATTAATTTACTTTTAACTTAATTCATCTAATGTTTAGCAAAGCAGCTAAGAATTTCACAATTTTTACTTTGTAGGATTGTGCAAGAGAAAACTAGATTAAGATCAAACATGGCACGGCGGCCATGTTGTAAACAGACATTGCTCGGCGGCCATGTTTTAAACAGACATTGCTCGGCGGCCATGTTTTAAACAGACATTGCTCGGCGGCCATGTTTTAAACAGACATTGCTCGGCGGCCATGTTGTAAACAGACATTGCACGGGTAGACACGGCGGCCAACCAGAAACAAAGTTGCGATCGATTTAACAGCGCGATGGGACTAACAAATGGCTTATCTGCTCTATAGACAGTACTTACAGCGTTGTCAATTACCGTAAAGTGGTGCAACATGCAGAAATGGCACGGCTCCAGACCGGCATTGTTTTTATCTTACTCCGCTTTTAAAAAACTAACACCATCATGTTGGTGTAGCTGCGCATCGTTTTACACTTTAAACGTTAGATTGGTGCAGAATCATAGTATCTCTTTTAGAAATAAATCTTTCCTTAATACAGATACCATTTTATAGGGTTATAAATAGTTTTAACTGATTAAATGGTTTGTATTTGTAAACCTAATTTGTGATTTAGGATTTAATCTAGAGCAAAGCAGGTAAGATTTTCACAATTTTTACTTTAGGATTTCTAATGCGAGGAACAACTAGATTAAAATGAAACATGGCACGACGCCATTGTTGTAGAGAGAATGATATAGAGAGAAAGACAGATGTGGCACACGGGCCAGGATAGAGAGATTAAAGCGAAAGGTAGGCACGGCGGCCAATCAGAAACAGTAGAAATAGAAAATAAAGTCGCATCTTACCTTTGTTGATCCTCCAAATCCGCTCTCGGGTCAAAATGCTATCGATGTAAGTAACGCGATGGGACTAACGAATCTGCCGATCTGCTCTATAGACTGTAGTAACAGCGTTATCAATTACCGTAAAGTGGTGCAACGTGCAGAAATGGCACGGATCCCGACTGACCTACACTTTAGTTGCTTTGCTCTTAAAACCTCGGAAAAACCAGTAGGTTAGCATGGCTAAGCATTGTCCAGTATGTAACTGGAGATTCTGACAGAAACTTAGATTAATAACTTAAATCTAATTTCCCTGCCATACATATTTATTTACTTGTTCTAAATAGTTTAATGCAATTATATGGTTTACTTTAATAATTGTCAAATTTGTTTATACTTTTTTCAGCGTCAATCTAAACCAAAACAAGAATTTTACTATTTTTACGGTTTATGATCGTAAATGCGCGGGGAGACTTCAAAATAAATTTTATATGCCATGGCTGCAATGTTTTACATAGAGACAGGCGTGTCACACGGGCCATGATTTAGACAGGAGTGGCACACGGGCCATGATTTATGGCACACGGGCCATGATTTAGACAGGAGTGGCACACGGGCCGTCATATAGACAGGAGTGGCACACGGGCCATGATTTAGACAGGAGTGGCACACGGGCCATCATATAGAGAGGAGTGGCACACGGGCCATGATATAGACACGAGTGGCACACGGGCCATGATAGACAAAGATCAAAAATAAAAAAGGCATGCATGGACGTTTTAAAATTAAAATGGCACTTACCATTCGTAGATCTTTCTGAAAAGGAAAAGTTATTGCACAGTTACTGATCCAAGCCTACTACATAATTCATCATTAATTCACCTGCCATACAGAATTTTTATTCTTAGGTCAGCTGTCCTGCATTGACTATCATGTACAGTTTTTTTTATTTCATTTTACCATCATATAAAATAGACATATGCAAAGCCCAGAGACAACCACTATGTTAGCATGGCTACGCATTGTCGTTCGCTTAGACTTTAGATCCAGGCAGAAACATACGGTCTTTTAACATTAGACAAATGAAATCCCTCTTTAATACAGATACCATTATATGTTTTAAACAGTTAAATCTTACTGATTAAACGGTTTCACTTTAACTCAGTTTTTCTAATGTTTAGCAAAGCAGCTAAGAATTTCACAATTTTTGCTTTGTAGGATTGTGCAAGCAAGAAAAAAACTAGATTACGATTAAACATTATGGCACGGCGGCCATGTTGTAAACAGACATTGCACAGGTAGACACGGCGGCCAACCAGAAACAGAAACATGGTCGCATTTTACAATAAATAGCCGCTCTGCTGTATAGACAGTACTAACAGCGTTGTCAATTACTGTAAAGTGGTACAACATGCAGAAATGGCAAAGCTCCCGACTGGCATTTGTTTTATCTTACTCCGCTTTTAAAAAACTAACATGTTGGTATAGCTGCGCATCGTTTACTTTAGACGTTAGATTGGTGCAAAATCCTAGTACATCTTAATATTAGAATTAAATACCTCTGTAATACAGATACCATTGTATGATATAAATAGTTCAAACTTATTAAATTGTTTTAGTATTTTTAAATTTAATTTATTTATTGTTAGGATGTAATCTAGAGCAAAGCAGCTAAGAATTTCACAATTTTTACTTTTTAGGATTTTTAACGCGAGGAACAACTAGATTAAGGTTGCACGGCGGCATTGTTATAAACAGAATGATATAGAGAGAAAGACAGATGTGGCACACGGGCCACGATAGAGATTAAAGCGAAAGGAAGGCACGGCGGCCAACCAGAAACAGCAGAAATAAAAAAAGTCGCATCTTACCTTTGTAGATCCTCCAAATCGGGGTAAAAATGCTATCGATTTAAGTAACAGCGCGATGAGATAAACGAGTAGCCGATCTGCTGACAGTAACAGCGTGTTCCAGCATCGCAAGGTGGTGCAACATGCACAAATGGCGCGGCTCCAGACTGGCTTACAATTTTTTTTTTTTTATCTTACTCTGCTTTTTAAACCCTTGTAAAAACCACCATATTGGCTTAGCTGTGCATTTTGTTACATTTAGGGATGTTAGATTTCTATATCAGCTTACACCTTTTGTTTACCACACTATTAAAACTCAAACATTATGTTAGCATGGCTACGCATTTGCCTAGACTTTAGATCCAGACAGAAACAAATCAAATCCCTCTGCAATACAGATACCATTGTATATGGTTATACATAGTTCAAACTACGATTACATGGTTTTAGTAAACTTAACTCATCCGTTAAATTAGTGGCTGCCAACTAGAAACAGAAATAAAAAAAAATAACGTCGCACCTTACCTTTGTAGATCCTCCAAATCCGCTCCCGGGTAAAAATGCAATCGATGTAACAGCGCGATGGGACTAACGAATAGCCGATCTGCTCTATAGACAGTACTAACAGCGTTGTCAAGCAGAAATGGCACGGCTCTAGACTGACCTACATTTTAATTGCTTTGCTCTTAAAACCTAGGAAAAACCAGTATGTTAGCATGGCTAAGCATTGTCCAGTTAATGACTTTAGATTATTACAGAAACTTAGATTGATCACTTAAATCAAATTTCCCTGCCATACATGTTAAAAAAAAAATAGTTTAATGCAATTATATGGTTTTTTTCTTTGTAAAATGAGTTTATACTTTATTCGGTGTCAGTCTAGACCTAAACAAGAATTTTACCATTTTTACAGTTTATGATCCTAAATGCGGAGAGACTTCAATATAAATTAAACAATATGCCATGGCTGCCATGTTGTACATAGAGACAGGAGTGGCACACGGGCCATGATTTAGACAGGAGTGGCACACGGGCCATGATGTAAACATGAGTGGCACACGGGGCCATGATGTAGACAGGAGTGGCACACGGGCCATGATATAGACAGAAGTGGCACACGGGCCATGATGTAGACAAAGATCGATCAAAAATAAAAAAAGGCATGCACTGACATTTGAAAAAAATTAAAATGGCACTTACCATTCGTAGATCTTTCTGAAAAGGAACTGTTCCTGCACAGCTACTGATCCAAGCCTATTACGTAATTTATCATTAATTCACCTGCCCTACATCACTTTTATTCTGAGGTCAGCTGTCCTGAATTGACTATCATGTACAGTTTTTATTGATCCATCATTAATTTGCATTCTGAAGGAAGCCAACCTAAAAGGGGAATCTCACTACATGGTGTACTGATCTGATTGGAGATTGACTGGTGTGACACAGTGACCATTACAGACATAGAGAAATAGTTTAGTCCAAATACAATTTAAAAAAAAGGCTGTCACTGATGGTGTGTGGTAGTCATTAAGGAAATTAAGCCAATAAGTTAAGATTTTAAGTGAATTAATGACAACTTACAGGCAGGGATCGGTAGACATGCAGCAAACAGACTTAAAGTCATGAATCAAGGTAGAACAGTACCTTGGACAAACAGAGAGCACTGCAATGAACCTGTATATATCCAGCTGGGCTAATTAGGGAAAATGGGAAGCAGGTGGGCGGGGAAGGCAGGCCACTCTAGGGTTAATAAGGGAAATTGGGAACAGGTGAGGAGGTGTGCGGGGAAGGTCTGTCAGTGGGAAGTGGCTAGAGGGAGGTACAGAGAAGCAGAATCTCAACATTTGCTCATTTTCTTACTCTGGCAAATGTACATGAAAGTAAAAAAAAAAAAAAAAAAATACAGGGTTAACCCTTGTATGGTATTCGGGTCAAATTGACCCATTTCAAGAAGAAAAATTGTCCAAGTTACATTTTTTCTACCTAAAAATCAGCGTCCTTACCTTATTTCCTGTGATAAACATGTATTCCGGATATGACACTTATGTTGTTTCCATAGTGGATTTTTAACATGAATTATAACCTTATGACAACAAACTAACCCCACTTCCATGTTTAATTGTGTGCTAGTAGAGACTGATGCATTCCCTAAACATAGATGTTATCTCAGCTGTTGGAAATGGAGATAAAAACAATATTTGATAATAAATTATGAATAAAATTTTATTTCAGAATTGTTTTTAAAACCCCAAATAAGTCCCGGGTCAGTTTGACCCGAGGGACTCGAGAGGGTCCCGAAGTGAAGACAACACAAGGGTTAAATAGGGTAATCTGTTTCAGCACCATTCAGTGGTCCTATGTGTGTGTGTGTGTGTGTGTTTGTGTGGACAACTTTCTAAATTTGACAACACAGAATTTAGACAAAAATAGAGAAATGTGCTACAAGTGGCAAACATGAACATGTTAACTATTTCCAGGGGACTTTAAAAGTGATGCAGACATAGTCAAAGTTAATAAATGCATTTATTAGTTTTAGCACACGTGTTACACTGTAGATCTTACATTGACTGTTGTGAATACTGGTGTGAAAGACTGTAAAGACATTACAGTCAGTGGTATGCAAATACTGTACATAAAACACTAAATACACAAACTCATAACATTTTTGTCTGATTAATTGATTCATCTGTTATATATTGGCACAATTGACCTTATATACTCAATAAGATATTACTAACTGGCCCTCTTTGGACTTAGACTTAGACTTAGACTTAATCCTTTTGGGATGACTCCTGCAAGGAAATTTCCAGCATCCGTTTTAGCAAGAAAGAAAAATGACAGACTAAAGATAACAAAAATAGCATTAATAAGAAGAAGAAGAACATTAAGAACATTCGTCAATAAATTATCATTTACCATAAATTATCAGTAAAAAGTGTCAGTGTTGAGTCAAGTGTTAAACTTTGTTTCTTGCATAAGATTTCAAACTGTGTAATTTTTCCAGACATACTGTATGTTGTACAGCTGGCTCTGTGATCCTGAGTCCAGAGTCCTGTCCTTCTTGTGATGAAGCTGTGACGCTGAGCTGCAGACAGAAGCAGACGTCCACCAATCTCACCTCTCAATTCTTTAAAGATGGTCACTTCATGGAGAACAGCTTTACAGGATTCATGACCATCCACAATGTTTCTCTGGAAACATTGTGGATGTGGATCTCTAAAGTTGGAGAATCACCAGAGAGCTGGCTGGCTGTCAGAGGTGAGACATGACAGAGTTAAAATACATCAAAAGATGGTGTGTACCTCTAAGTATTACAAATGACAACTTATAACTGATTTCAACCTGCTAATGGACAACTGTTGAATGTTAATTAAGGAATGGACATAGACATTGTATGTTGTATGTTTTTCCACTGCATCGTGTCTCATATGCAACACATTGCATCATCTCTCCAGCAGCTGATGAAGAGCCTTAAACAGAGTTACAAGATAAATCCTAAGATGCTTTGTACCCTATGTCAAGTTCTATGTTGTTAGGCTTGATATAAGTATTACTTGGAACTGATTCCAGCTATGAGACATTGCTAAGAATTTGTTAAAATGTAGTTAGAATAGTTACAAAAATATCAATGTTCTTTTTAATTCCCCAAAATAACATGACTGATTCCACCCAACGCTCTTTGCCAAGTACAAATCTCTACTTTCATTAATTTTGGGGCGTCTTATTCAATTTTATAGCATTGTAAAACAAATGGAAGTGTTTTTTGAAATAGTATTGAGTAAAAGTTGACATATTCCAGTCTGTGATTATCATCAACATCCATTCCTTTAATTTTAGTCTCAATAATTCCTAATTTCTGCTTTTCTAACTCAAACATTAGGTAGAATTTCCTATAAATGAGGTTTATTGACCATAAATTCCAAAAAATAACTGTAAAACTAAAGTTAATAAGTTAGTGTTACTTAGTGTTGAAAACGTCAAAACACAAAGAAAAACATTGAAAAAAAACATCAAAAGTGCTGAAAAAAACGTAAGAAAAAGTCAAAAACATCGATAAAAAATGTCAACAAAAGTGTTGATTTTCAGGAAGACAACACAAGGGTTGCGTTTTATATTGAAATCAACAAGCATGTACTGTATTTCAAAACATGTCAAATGCACCACATCCCATTATCTGTGCAGGAGCTGATGATGAGCCTGATTCTACCCCTCAGCCTTCAGTCTAACCAAAACGTCCTCACTGCCAGCACGGCATGAAAGACTGTATGGAAATATTTAGTGAGACATGAGAACTGCAAGTTGACGGAGTCTACACCTAAGATGAAGGACTCGTTTTGAACTACTACAGGTATGTTGTGATAACTTACACCACCCAGACCTTAGCTCTAGTAGACGTGCATCTATCTGACTGATTTAAACAGATATTCTTACAATATTCTGCAGGTTGTTTAAGAGTTTGTCACTGAACTGTAAGCTGCTGTTGCTCTTTACTGTTTAAGTCTACTGTTACGCATGTAAGAGACATGCAGAGAGTTGGTTACTGCGCAGTTATAAATGCATATATTTGTCCTATGTCCAAGGAAATACTGGAATTGCAAACACTACAGATCTTCAAGCTGCACATTGCATTAAAAAATTCACTTATTTAAGTTAAACCTAAACATTACACATTCTTTCATCTTATGTTGTGAATGTAAAGTGAGGCTGAGTGACGTTTAATGTTTCATCATTTTGTGATTCACACTGTTTTATTATTTGTAAATTTACATTTTACAAACTTTCAGAAGCCCAGGATGTCTCACTTGAAAGATGGACCATGTCTTACATCTTCACATAGTTCTCTTACTGGTGGTGTTTGTCCTTCTCTCAGCACCCTGTTTTGAAGGTAACATGTACACAAACACAATAGTAAATGAATGCAGAAGAACATGTAATCATTTCAGTGTAAAATGTAACTTGAGCCAAAACATTCTGTAATTTTACAATTCTGTGAGGAAAAAGTCACTGTTTTAGCTCAACTTGGTCTGGAAAGCACTAGATTTGTATAAGCACACTTTAACTGTCACATGCAAATTTCAACAGTTTCCTGGTTCAAACTGCAGTAATCTTTAACAGCACGTTATATTATTATCTACCCACCTTTTACTAAGCGGCAGTCTGACGTCAAAGGCCAATGAGCTTTTAGAGATCCTCAGAAAGGATTTTAGTCACAGAAATCGCAAAAACCACAGCACATTGCTCGAGTTGAAACAGATGGGTATCTTCCTCAGGTCTGGTGCATGTAGTTGGTCCGTCTCAGCCAATAATGGCAGCAGTTGGGGATGAAATCATCTTACCATGCCACCTGGAACCTGCCACGACAGCTTCAGGCATGACCGTAGAGTGGGCGAGACCGGACCTGGACCCCAGATTTGTCTATGTGTGGCGTGACGGTGTGGAACTGGAAAGTAAAACACACCCGTCATACAAGAGAAGAACTTCAGTGTTCCCTGACAAACTGAAGCTCGGAGACGTTTCACTGAATCTCTCCAAAGTGAAACTTTCTGATGGGGGGACATATAAATGCTTCATTCCAGGACACGGTGGCTCGTTAATGCAGCTTGTTGTGGGTAAGAACATGCTTTATATTGATCCATCAAATCATCAAAGTTATCTGTTTTTGTTTATTTCTTGCAGTACTAGTAAGATTTATGTGAGTGTCTCAATGAAATGACATACATACTGGTGGGATACTACCTTAAATACATTTTATGTCTCTGTGCCCGCAAGGTGAGGGAGACAAGCTAGTGCTGTAATACATTAGCATGAATCAGATAGCAGGCAAATTATTTCTGATGCAAAAGCATTCGCAAAGTGCAGTATACTGTCTGTGTTATGAGTTCAATAAGAATATCCTTGTTTGAATGTGAATCAATGACTACGTTTACATGCACATATTACGTTTTTTGCCCTTATTCCAAAAAAGACAATTTCTTCCGAACAAGCTGTTTAGATGGCTCATTAAAATTTATTTTCAAATAATTTTCCTGTTTACATGCAGCCGTATGAGCAGAGTTTTTCCACTGGTGGTGCACGTGCGAACACGACCCCCCTCTTTCATTTCTTCAGCCAGCTTCTAAAAGCTTGGGGTTATGTAATTTGTGAGTATTCAAAAACCTGTTGATGGCCCGAGTCTTTCATAATGTTTAAATGTAGCTGTGTTTCATCTTTTTGTCTTTTGGCCATGCATCTGAACCGCAGCCTTGCAAAGTGTTGGCTTGTTGGCTTGTGTACAACAACCATAGCAATGCAAAGAGCTGACCATAAGCTGTAAACAGGCAAGAGGCCACAAACTGGAGCAAACTGCAGTAAAAACCCTTATTGAGACACATATTTTAAATGTAGTGTGCATGCCCTAAAAATGTTTGATAACTTGAAACTTGAATAATACCAGAATAGCACAACTCTTAATCAGAAAATGTTAAATTCAGAAAAAGGCCTCATACGACATGGCCAAACGTAATATGCTGTGATAATAGTGGAATATTTCGGTGCATATAAAGGTAGTCAATAACTCTGTATGTACATATGCTTGTTCCATTTCATTTTGTTCCTCTCTTCATTTTAAGGTGCTGTTAACTCACCTTTCATAGTGAGTATGAACAGATCCTCCAGTGGCGTTGCTCTACAGTGTGAGTCTGAAGGCTGGTACCCAGAGCCTGAGGTGTCGTGGCTGGACGGTGAGGGAAACCTCCTCTCTGCTGGACCTACAGAGACAGTCAGAGGTCCTGATGATCTCTACACTGTCAGCAGCAGAGTGACTGTGGAGAAGAGAGCCAGCAACAGATTCACCTGTAGAGTCCAGCAGAAGGACACCAACCAGACCAGAGAGACACACATTCAGATTGCAGGTACAAGTATGAAAGGGCTGAAGCCACTAGCAACCCCCTTTACAGAAAAGAAATACATTTAGCTATACTTACATCTTTACGAGTCGTGGGTGTGTAAATATAAAGTGGGTTCTTAGGTTGGTGCTAGAGGAAAGTAGTAAGAAAAATGACTTAAAGTGGGTGGCTCATTCATTACTATGTGAATTGCTCACTGGTAGCCATAAACAAGAAAAATGAATCAGGCTTTTCGAGTGTATTCCGATAATAAAAAGGACTTGAATTTGCTGCAAAGCTCTACCCTGTACTAAGGGGACTGGTTTGTCCTAATTGGGGCGTGAGGACGCTCAATACATCTGTTAGTCTGCCTATTTCATGTGATATAAAACCAGATGGTGACGAAAGAGTAATGGTCAAAGGGTCACCAAAGTGACTTTAATCCTCCTGGGGACCATGAGTATCTACACCAGATTTTACAATAGTTTTTGAGATTATCTTAATTACCTTGCACGGCAGCTAGATGCTCTTGATATCACAAGATCACACAAGAAACGAATATCACACAAGAATCCATCTTGTCAAGCTTCAAGTAATGCGTTGGTTTCCAGTGTCCAGTGAGGATCTACTGGTAGCTAGGACTATGGTTTAGGTGTGTGGCCACCACGGTTTGTTAAAAACAACAATAGCAGAAGTGATAGACAGATCATTTATCCTATCATCTGCCAGGTAATTTTGAGGGTGCCTGCCCTTTGCCAAACAGCTTCCAATGACTTAGATGGTTCTGTGTATCTCCTAACCCTAACCATTGGCTAATCCCAGTGCCTTCCAGGCAGCGTTGGCCAGGATTTTGTTAGCTGTTAATGACTTAAATATTTTCTAATTTAATGAAATGCTCACTTGGATAGTTCTAAATAACTGATGTGCAGTTTGACGTAAGTGACGATTGGTTTCTGTGTTTTATCATTTCAGCTGATTTCTTCACGGTGCCACCGAGTTCATCTCTTTGTGTCAACATTGGTGTTATTGCTTTGGTTATTTTCATTCTGTGTAGTCTGGCGGTTGCCTTTTCTTGGTGGAAATGGAAAACATCAGTAAGTTGTTAATTAATTGATTTCACATTTGCAACCCTGCAGTTTTTTTCTTGCCCCATAGTAGTTTTAGAGAAAATATGTCACAGTATTCAAAGTTTAATAAAAGGGCATGTAAGTACTGTTGAAGCTTTCTGAGCACTCCATGAACTATAACTTTTAACTTAAGTTTCTTTCCTGTGTGCACACAGAGGCAAACCCTGTAAGTCAAGTCTGTGATGGAACCGTCACGGAAATGAAGAACAAGAAGAGTTTGTTAGTTACTACAAAATGTAGAGGTCATTGTTCAAGCAAGTACTACACTGAGCTACTTGACCTTCTTCCTGTGATTGTGACTTACCATTGCATACAAAATGGCCGGACATGATATTCAAACAGGTGTAGATATGCTGTGGTTATTCTGCAGAAGCTTTGTCATTGTTAAATGTAGCTACACAGTCACAGGTATTATATTGTAGACACTCAAGTGAATAAAAACTACTCTGTACAGACTGTGTGGTTACAAAACACAAAATTACTGTCATATTGATATATTCCCTGTGCAGTAGAGACCTGCTTATAGACCTGCTTATTCAAACATATTATCAAACAGCTTGATCTATAAATGAGGAACATAAAGTAGCTGTTTACGGAGTGCATCACTAGTCAATAGACATTTGCTATCAGCAGTCCTCACTGTAAAAGAAGTAACCTTGGTATGTCATAAAAAAGTTAGATTTTTTTTACACTTAAACTTAAGGGGGCGGTACAAGGTCTCAACTCTGCAGGGGGCCCAAACTTTTGCAGACACCATTTTTTTGTTTTCTGTTATTTTGAAAGTGTAAAGGATGGAAATAAAATCTTTTTATGACATATTATACGAATGTCTAATCTGTCTTTTGATGCCTTTTGGAGATTTTTCCATCTTTTCTTGGCTTCTTTATGCACATTAATACAATTTTTTACCTGGGGTGCCCAAACTTTCAAACCCCACTGTACTGGGCCACTATAGGGGTCACTTCATCATATTGCAAATACAGTCATTCAGGAGGCCACTTTTGCTCTTTTGCATTTACTTTTGATTGTGGACCACAATATATAAGTCACAGTGCAGTGATTTTTACTGATACCCTTCTTTGATCTTTTTGAATATTTCCAGTAATTTTGCAAAACAGAGCAGATGGCTAATGATGAAAAAAGGACAACCTGCACCACAACAAGTGTATTTAAAGTGTATATAATAAACTGTAATTTCCCTTTGCGGGACTAATAAAGTATACATTACATTACATTAAAAGCAGCAGTGGTAGCTTTAGTACAGCAAAGTGGTTTAACTGTATACTGGTGTGATAAAAAGTCTTGTCATTTGGAGATGCTTTGAAAAGCCATTTATTGTTTATAGCATCCCATTCTGCAAACACGCATTAAAAAGTCACAGGTTCCATGTAAATTATTGGTAAAAATGTACTTTAGTAATACTAAATACACCTCAGATACTAACATAACCATACATAACATTATAAGACAATGTGCAACCTTATTTTGAAATGACAGGTGATGCTTTTTTTGTAATTCAGTCTATTGTTCCACATTGCCTAGTTTTCAAATACTTCATGGTTTTCATTTCTTTACTGAATTTATTACTAAAAACTGGCAATATTGTTACCAAGTTGCAGTTTGCTTATCTTTAAGTTTCACAAATAGTGACAGATACAAATACAATGCTGTCAAAATGTTTGATCCAGCAGAGAGATTACAACACAAAGAACAAATACTACTCCACATTGACCCCGTACACAACAAAATATATGTTGTATACTAGAGAGAACCAAGTCCACTACTAAATACTGTACAAAAAGGTCAAGCTGAGTGTATTTGAGGTCCCTAAGCTTTCTTGTACATATAGCATGCTGTAAGCAGTTCCTCCATCTCCTTTAGTGAGGTGTTTCTTCCTCAGTAATCTGTAAGACACAGAAACCACATAATTAAATGATGTTTATGCACAAGATAGTACATTAACTCTCATGTTGTCCTTGGGTCAAATTTGACCCGTTTTCAGTTATTTATTTATTTTTGGCCCAAAAAAATGGGCCGTTGAAACAAGCGCTGAAAATGTCAATAATACAAATATTTAAAAAAAAATCACAAAAAGCACTCACAATATTGAAAAAGTGACAAAATGTGTTTTTTTTTTCATGGTTGACGGGGAAGACAACACAAGGGTTAAAGAGTATCTAAATCCCAGCTATAGGCTGTAGTGGCCAAACAGTGAAATTACAACTTCTGTGTCTTTCACGTGATGTCATGGAGAAAGAGACGTCTGTAAATCAGTGGATTCATTTTTTCGAGCGTCACCCCATTAAATCACTCATTTCAGATAGTTGCTTTAATCTCACAATGAGCATTAAGTTACCTTCTCTGTGTTTCTTGGCCTATGTGTTGGTAATATAAAAGTCTGGCAACTTTAATTAAAAATAAATAAAAAGCCAGCGTTACTGTCAGTTCTACCTCCTCAGTTGTCTGGATGAACTCATATTCGGGCTCCTGATCTGTAAAAGGTGGGGCTGTTACTGCAATGTGAAGCTGAATACTCCTGGTTCTGGAAATATGGAAACAATTTAAAGTGTCTTAGCCTTTGGTAAGATTAGTTCATCGTAGTTAGCAACATTTTAAAAACTCTGACATGTTTTGGGTCATTGGCTCTGTCCCGTTACTTTTCTTGTAACCCTAAGGAAAGGTGATGTTGTGTAAGGGTCGTCCAAAACAACCCATGTCCCAATAATGACCAGACCCAAACAGAAGCTGTGGATAAATAATTCAAATAAAAGAGTAACCATTTTGGACACCTGGGGATGCATCACCGGTAAAAGTGGAGTGAAAAGACAGAGGCAGAGGTTCATCCTTATCTGAAAAGAGAGACACAAAGTTAAAAGTTAAAGACATATTACATTAAACCAGGGCTGTAGTACTCGAGTCTGGTCTTGGACTCGAGTCCGGACTCGAGACTTTTTTTCAATGGTCTTGGATTTGGGATTCGGACTTGTCTCGGCCTCGGCCACTGGTCCAGGTGTCTTTATTAATGACTTTGAATCTTGATATTAATATTGGAGGGAAAGTAAAAACCCAAAAAAGATTGTCTTAATACTGTCATGCGTTAGGGCCTTTTTATGTCCTGGACTCGGTCTTGACTCGGACTCAAACCTTTTTTGGACTCGGTCTTGACTTGGACTCGACTAGTTATGGTCTTGCACTTGTCTTGGACTCGACAAAGGTGGTCTTAACTACAGCCCTGAACTATAGCGTGGTACACCTTTAAATAAACTCAGGTTGGTTTAGACCTAATGTCAGAATGCTACTTTGGTCCTGTGGAGGACTGCAGGGGTTGAGGGGCCCTCTTACCTTTTTCTGTCTGTGGTTTTGTGCTTCGGTTTGTGTCGAGGCTCAAATTATCAGCAGCATCTGCAGTGTCCAAAACACAACACATTTAGTTGATGTGACTTTGTAAAAAAAGAGGTTCTCATACATTTCTGGTCCCAACCTGACAGTGACATCTATCCAGTTTCTGTTTCTGAACTTTAAATGCAGACGGACGAATGGTTTAGCACTTTACCTCAAAGTGCATTTAGTTACCTTTCTTTTTCTTCTTGTCTTTTTGGACAACAGTGTACAGGTCCTTGTTTGGATCATTCAACATGACCTCCAATAAGACTGAAACATAAAGGACATTTATTATCATTCACTGGGCTATTTCAACAGAATTATTGTGTAGAATAATTTAAGTGAGGTAGGATGGCAGACATGCATATGCAGGTATTCACAGAAAAAAATAGGCATGGCATCCAATATATGAACACACATAGAGATACAGTACAGAAGGAGATGGATGGAGACACCAGTGGGTATTTAGGAGTATTTAATAAGTGAGTTTTCCTTTTTCCTGTGTTATGGTACATAGCCTATTACATACATATTTAAATCAAGTTTAAACCTGGCTTTACATTTCCGTTCTGGAAATGTTTGCAAATGACTGCTAATCAATATTTATTTATTTTTCTTCTTTTAGGAAAGTTACCAGATGCGGTGAAGCCCGGAGAGGCCAGCGCTGTGACGTCCAGTAAGACCTGAACACACCACACCACACCTCACGTACTGTAGTCTATAATAATGTATATAAATGTGTGTGTTTGGATGCATGTGTGGGTGGGTGTGTGTGTGTGTGTGTGTGTGTGTGTATTATATACGTCTTCATAAATAACTTCCAATTAGGAGTGCCCTGATCCTGGTCTAAGTCCTTTAGTACCAGCAGATAGGCCAATGTGGTACTTAAATTTTACAGCTATAGCCCTCTAAATTTGGCACTCAATGTACTCAATAAGCTACTTGATATACATGCTGAGGGTCCTGGGAACTGCAAAAACACTCCACCACAGAGTGGTGTGTCTTTTACATCATAAACAACTTGTGTCAGAGTACATTATTTGCCCTTTTGACATTAACGGCATCTGATACGTCCAGCGTAACCCATTAAATCTACAGAATCGCCAAACCTTTGTTTTGTGTGTATTACGTATAATTTGAGTACCTAGCTGTTTCTTCCAGTGAAGTAGTCCAATCACCAACAGCTGCAGGAACAAGACGACAGCAACAACGGTCCAGAGCAGGATGTAGTACTGGTGGGAAACCATCTCTGGAAAGATGACAGAAAGGACTTTCTTTAACAAAATGCTCTGTTTTTATCAGACAATACAATATTGAAGATATTGCAGTTTATGTTGGAAACGTTCTGGTGACAACTTGACTCATTGCAGCTTTATGGAATTAGTTTTAACATCTTCTATCTTTAAGACTGTTTAAATCAATATATCCCACACTATTTAACAGTATCCTATACATTCTTATCTTAATTTCTTCTAATGGAAACATTTTAAATGTCTTTTGCATCATTTTATACACATTTCCCTAAAAGGTTTGCCTGTCATATTTAGGGTTTAACCCCAGGACTTTCTATCCCCTTATGCAGGACCCCTAGGGGGATCCTCTATCCCTTAGAGGGACCTCCCCTTCTCTTCTATTTTTGAAAGTTTAAAAAAAAAAATCTCTTAACATATCCCCTTATTAGCCCCTATCCCTGATGATCCCTTACTGGCCTTAAGGTAGTCTAAGGCCATCCCGGATACAGTTCATCCCTAAGGAGTCCCCAATCCCCTTATCTTGATTCATAAAATCTTGGCAACTCTTCTTTATCTTTAAGATAGTTTCAATAGTCCATGCACTAAAACAATATCCCTAAAAAGGCGGTTCCATTTCATCTAATGGAAACATTTTAAATATGGGGTCCTTGTTCCATATTTTTAAAGTTGAAGACCCCCTTGGATTAAAAAATGTTAAAGACCCCTTGGTTCTTCCACAATTAGTTGATCAATGGATTTTTGCAGCCCTAGTTCCGTGTCTGAAGACAAAATTGTTCATACCATAATTGCCTGCCTGCTTTATACGCTTTGGGGGTTAGGGTTTCTGCCTGACTGTGTAAATTTTGTTGTCAAATACTATTATGATCCTGTAAACTTTAGTTTTACCTTACCTGTTCTGTCTGGGCGCTGCTGTGTGTTTGAGTCCTCACTTTGTGTCACTGAGCCATTATACTTCTTCTAGAATTTAAAATAAAGTTCTGTGAGTTTTGTGAGCAGTTTGTTCATGTGTGTAGTTAACTGAATGAGGTGTCTGAAAGGCTGAGAGTTCTCTATATATATCTTTTTTTTCCATCACACCTATGGCAACCAGCGACTCTCTGGGGATTCTCCAGCTCCAGGGATGTTGCACTTGTAGCGACCGTCATGAGACTTGGCTACTTTTCAATGGTCCAGGTTCCTGTAGGACTGCTCGAGCGAGGCGGCCATCTTTATAGAAATTGGTGATGCGACTGGAGAAAGGGGAGTCGGCAGTTTCACCATCTCAAGAGTCACAGCGTCTCCCTCCATCTTAGGAGAAGAACAGGACTCTCGGGACACCGGAACCAGCTGAACAACGTTACAAAATGATTAGAAGCAGAATAAATGTAAACCTTAGGGATGATATCTGCACCCAATCAACCTACCCGGTGACAGTGATGTTGACAG
>CM049389.1:21183418-21211742 GCA_026937815.1 Etheostoma perlongum | reverse complement strand
ACTCAGGCAGAGAAGCATTACTACTACTTTGGATCAGAACAGTGACTAAGCAGTGGGTGATTTTTGGATGTGCAGGAGAAAGATCAAAACAAGCACAGCTGACAAGGTGGGTGTCCTTTAATTACATTGGTTTTCAGTTATTTTATTGCTTTCCTTGTACCATTTACATTTTAACTGTCATCGACACAAATTAGGGACAAACAAGACAGCAGTACATTAACTTAACTTCCATTTTGTTGAAATTAAATGTACTTCATTTTAAGTTAACCAAACAAAATATATGCACAATACTGTATGTCAGTTTCTGAAAATGAATTTCAAATGTTAAAATAAATGTGAAATGCCATTTTTAATAACATTCCTCTTGAGATAGGACTTTGTTTAATATGATAGTTTCTTAAACAGTGTTTTGTAATTGTTTTCTGTAACATGATGAACATTTTTATTGAAGCCCATGTCTGTTGGAAAAGAACAGAAAAGTGGTGAAAAGTTACTAATGATGAAAGCAAATAAACTATTGGAATCAAATTGACTAACTTTTCAAATTTACTTTTTTATATTGAATGCCAAATGAGTTTATGATTAAGACATCTCCACAACTCCGTATTTCTCGGTATGGTTATGTATATGTATGAGACAAAGAACTACCCACTATAGCTTTAAATTCAAAATTATATCCAAAAATGGGTTAAGTGTTGAGATAGTAAGCCAAATTGTGACTCAAAACAGTGAATTGTTGACTTCAGCATCTAATTCACTTTTGATTAACTTTTGCTTTTTTTCTATTTTTGTCCCAGTATGTCACTTTTTATTTGTTTAGAATCAACTTCCCCAAGTTTCTTGCATTAAAAAATAGTAATTATTTCACATTATGAAGTTTTTTTTTTTTACATTAATACTCAAACACAAACTTTTCCTCAGTATGTTTTAACAACAAACCACCTCCATTTTAACTTTTAGATTGTCTCATTTTAAAGAAAAACAAGCAGTTTTTTGGGGAGATGTGGTGACAGCACTCTGCATGTAGTCACACATCAATATAACATCTGCATACAATACATAATCCGCAATGTTCTAGCAAATATATCTGCTGTTACTACGGACAAAATAATGTGTTTTAGTTCACGTTAATGATCTTTTGAAATTATCTTTGTTCTATTCTGTACCCTTTGTCTCCCTTTTCTTCATAAAAAGGCAATACCACACAAACCAATATGTCAGTCAACTCCTCTTCCTTCTCCCTTTACTACTGCGCACACTCAAAACTGGATTTTCTCATCTCAGTAGCCTTCAACTTCACTAAGGCCTTCTTCCTCCTCCCTCTCGTCCTCTACCTGGGTCACCAACGATGGCGGCGGCAGCGCTTTGCAACTTAACGATCCACTCTGACATCTTCACCTACAACATGGCTGCCATTGAACTGATCTCTGCTTTTGGGGCACACTCACCTTTTGTGGTGTTTACACTGGTCTCCCAGCATTGGTGTGGGTAGGGTATCATCTGTATTCTATGGTTTTCCCTGGAGAGATTTGTTTTCACATCCTGACCTGTGTGGAGCGCTACCTGGCTGTTGTTCACCCTGTCACCTACATGGGGCTGAGACAGTCGGGTGGAGTCAAGATATGAAATATCAGCATTGTATGTGCTTGGTTGCATTGCTTTGATTGACTGGTCTATCAAGTGCCTATGATTTTACCTATATCTCAAATTTATGTGTGTTAGTCTTCGCTTCAGTTGTCGTATCTTTCTGTAGCTTTTCAGTTCTCTGTGTTCTGATTCGCGTCCAGGGGGCCGGGGAAGTGGGAGGACAGGGAGCGGGTTGATCAATCAAAGCAGAGGGCTTTCCACACTATCACTGCCATAATGGGAGTGTTGTGGTTGTGGTTTGCAGGGTGTTTTGCTGGTCTTGCTCTGGATGAATCAAATTTGTTAAACTACGATGACGGGTGTGTGGCACTGGTTTCTGGAATCTGGTTCAATCTTCCCAGCAGTTTGGTTTACCTCTGCTCTGCTGTTCCTACACACAGAGCAGGAAAAACTGCCGTTGCCATTAAAAGCAATGTCAGTGATAGTATAATTGAAGATCAGACAATATATCTGATTTTTAAGTTGTAGCACAAAGTTTTCATCTTATGATTGTTGAGCAGATTTATCCGATTTTCCACCAAGTACATCCGTGCTGCATCTTTGCAGGGGAGCTTCTCAAAAAAGTGGAGCCGTCTTGCTGCCCAACTCACAGATTTGTTTGTCTCTACAAGTACTTTACAAAACAATCACATGTTTATTAAAATCTTTTTAAACTTCCATTCCAAGCACTTCTGCAATTAATCTCTATGCTCACTATCATTTCTGGCGTTGCTACCTTAACCCTCATGTTGTCCTCGGGTCAAATTAACCTGTTTTTCCTATATCAATGTTCTTTTTAATTCCCCAAAAATAACATGATTTATTCCACAACGGTCTTTAGCAAGTACAAATCTCTACTTTCATTAATTTTGGGGCGTCTTTTTCAATTTAATAGCATTTGAACACAAACTGAAGTGTTTTTGAAATAGTATTGAGTAAAATTTGACATATTCCAGTCTGATTATCCTTCAACATCCATTCCTTTGATTTTAGTAAAGCATTTGCTTATTTAAGCATTGACTTAAATAGCTGCAATTGCTCAAGGAGCCTCTGGACCAAAGTGCAACGGCGACTGGTGGAAAACAGGGGTTAAAGCGCTTTTGCGCCAGATTTCTCTTCGCAGCAGCTGTGATTTCAAGGGTTAACATTTGATTTCCAACTTGTGCACACAGATTTGATTTTTTGTGTTCTTGAATCATAAATACATTTATATCGTATCAGCTATTGTGTTTAATTACTCACATTCACAAATTACACATTTCTCAATTTTCTGAAAATGTATTATTTAGTCACATTTTGTTCATGATAAAAACAATATTGTGTAAACACATCATTCATATATCTACATATTTATATAATGTAATAAAATAATATTTAACCATTTATTTAATGTGGCACTTTTAGATCATTTTCTTAGTTCCTTACAGCACCAACTATATATTTGTACCATACTAATAGCAGCTAAAGCTGGCTGGAATTGCTAAACATGCTAAATAAGTACAAGGATAAAGTAATTAAACAATTACTTTGAGCATACAAGTCACTAATTTCAGAGCTAATATTGAGCAATTTCTGAATCTGAATGAACTCATAAGAGAGCGCAAAATTAACCTATTATTACAAATTGCAAATTTGTATAAACACTCTAACAGTTTGATCCTTTTAACATGTGCAGAGCTTTTTAATTATTTTTTAAATTTAGGTCAGTTTCTTTAAGTATAAACTGCCTGCTCTTTCATTCTCTGTATTTACCATTTGTCAATGCTGTTCTTTGTCGTGGACTATTGCTTTATACAATCCTCAAAATAAAATATTTCTAAATGGGCCATTTGCTGTTGTTTGGTTTTTAAGATAATCGGTTTTGCCAATGTTTGGATCTCGACTGAGTGCCTTCTTAATATGTTTAAGATTCTGAAATAAGCAACACTTAAAGTTATGTTAGTTGTTAGTGATGCCGGGCTCACAGTAACGACAACGGAATCATGAAGTCAAAGCTAAAGATATGATAATGTTATTTCTAGGCATGAGCGAGAGTACAGCATTATCTGTATCTTTTTTACCACATGAATTATCCGTATCTGTACTCGGACTGGGCGGGGCTAACCGGAAGTGGACATAATTTAACCGGAAGTGGGTCCGGGTTGTCTACAAATGGGCGGGGCTTTAACAGGTTTTTATTTAAATCATGCAATTGATATATTTCTGATTAGAAAACTATTTATATGACAGCACTGACAGCTTCAGATCCAATGGTGTTGTCATGTAACAAACAAACTATATACAGAACAAGTTTTGCAACAATGGATACAGCACATGCGGTTGCAATTATGAAGTAAAATGTAATTAAGAGTTTCATTCTCAAATAACTTTTCAATTTTTTTATGATCAGGTTAATTTTTTTGTTTTGGTTCTATTTTTTATTTCCACACCAGGTAAGTGTGTGTGTGAGTAAGAGACACACAGAGAGAGAGAGAGAAAGAGAGAGGGGGGGGGACGATGACTTTTTTCTACGGATCAACTAGGCAGATGCTTTTGTCACATCTGCATTGACTTTAATAACTGAACAGACCCGGACCTGATTGAGAAAGAGAGGGGAGAGAGAGCTTTCGCAGTGATCCGAGTGAGCAGAGCGTGTGTGCTTGTGGGGGCGCTGTGACTATCACAGAAGCAGAGATGGTCAGCTGAGAGTTTTATTCAATCCGAGGTACAGATATTGACTCGTTTTACTCTTATAATACTGGCACTCTGCGGATACTCGAAAGCAGTATCCGGCTCATCTATAATTTCCTGTATTTATATTTATTTATAGCCCTATTCACACGCTCTAGTTGTTTGACGGTTTTCTGTGATGTTGACATGCAAATGTGCCATGTCTGTAATTTGTCAACTAAAAACTCAACCGCAAATTACCTTAATTGTTGAATGATTGGATTTGCTTGGAAACAACGAGACTGTGACTTTTCCTAATGATATATTTTATTTACATTAGACTGCATTGCAAAGTGCAAATAAAACTTATTCTCAGACATCTGTTGTGGCAGAGCAAAATATATACAATTAGTAGTAATAAATGCTTCAACCCTTGACTGAGATTGCGTTTATTTTGACTGGCCACAACTGTAGGTACAGTTAAGACTGAAGTGACTCATTTAACTAAGAGTAGGGAAATGTGATGGTTAAATCATGCATGACCATGGTCACACTTACTCTAATTACAATATGAGCTTAATTAGAACATGATCATTTGTATTCATGGTCATTATTAAGTACCTGACAAAAACATTTTCACAAACTGCTGTCTGTACACACAGTAACTTCCAGTCAGCATGACACTGAATTTGAATAAACACCTGTCTAAGTTTGCAGGCTATTTGAATCCTTTTTAAACATGGACTGAAAGCAGAGATCAAGAGTACTCCTTTCAATACCTAAGAAGTACAGATACTTGTGTCAAAAGATACTCTGGTAAGGTAGAAGTACTTAACTTCTTTACTCAAGTAAAAGTAACAAAGTACAGGCTTCGAAATGTACTTAAAGTATAAAAGTTAAAGTAGCCTTTTGCAAATGACAAAAGGTGCCTGGACCACACAACGTGGACATGGTAAACACACTCTTTATATGCCATTGGCTACCATAGACATGGTAAACACGCTTTTATATGCCGTTGGCTACCGTGGACATAGTAGCCATGCTCTTTATATGCCGTTGGCTACCGTGGACATGGTAAACACGCTCTTTATATGCCGTTGGCTACCGTGGACATGGTAAACACGCTCTTTATATGCCGTTGGCTACCGTGGACATGGTGAACACGCCTTTATATACTGTTGGCTACAGTGGACATGGTGAAAACGCTCTTTATATGCCGTTGGCTACCGTGGACATGGTAAACACGCTCTTTATATACCATTGGCTACTGTGGACATGGTAAACATGCTCTTTATATTCCGTTGGCTACCGTGGATATGGAGAACACGCTCCTTATATGCCGTTGGCTACGTGGACATGGAGAACACGCTATTTACATGCCGTTGGCTACATCTTAAATGTACGTCGGCCAATAGGCTTTAAAACATCCCATTTATGATTACTGAGACGGAGAATAAGACTCCAGGTTAATAAGTTTCTGACTGAGCAGCAAGATACAAATTCAGCTTTGATTGGGTGAGAATTCACAGATCCATTTTCTCTTTTAACCTTCCCTTAACATTTAAATAATCTTTATGTATGTATGTTTTTCTCAAAAATGGCTTCTGGAAATGAAATAAAGAATAAAATATGAATTACTAAACAGACAATGAAGAAGTTTCCAAGCACTTTGGCCAGGAGTCATTCTTTATGCCTATTATCTCAAACATCTCTCTCAGATAAGGCAGAGGATGATCAGGAATGTCTTGCTGCTTTTTTGCCAAAACTCTGGGATCTCGGTTTCTTCACTTTCAGTCATTTCTCTGTCCATACCCTCTCTTCTCCATCTATGTACTAACATTAGCGCCATCAAACCACAATGATTTTGCTGTGAATGAATGCAAAATGCCAAATCGGTTGAGTTGTCTTAGTTGTGCGTCCAAGTGTAACATACAGTATAGTCCCCATCCAATTAGATTGAATATGGTATTGATCACATCTTGGTTTTTCAGACTATAGGGCACCAGCTTCCAGTTGATAATTTAAAGGGACAGACAGTTGTTGAGTCGGCTTCAGGGGCGACACATACAGAAATTAAGTGAATCAAGTCATATAACACAAAAAGCTTAACAGCTCCTTCGGTTATCAATTACACATATTTGTTTGAAACCTGGTTTTATAGACCTAAATGTGTAATATTGTGTTCATTATCAAGTACCTGACATACATTTTCACCAAACTTCTTTTTGTACACACCGTGACTTCCAGTCAACATGACACGGAATTTGAATAAACACCTGTAAGTTTGCAGGTTATTTGAATCCTGTCAAACATGATGGACTGCAAGTTAATCATAGGAAACACCTCAGTGATTCAAATGATTATGTTTAGATCTAAACATGGCATTATGATAGATTTAAACAATGAAAAAAACAACTCTAATCAAATTATTTCATTTCAAACTCTGTGCTCCTGAAATATCCTCCCTGTAGAAGAATATGAAAAGAATATTTGCCTGCCATGATTGATATTATACAGTGACACAAAATCCATCAATTGGTTTGACATCATGCAAAAATCCCACAGACCTTGGTGCCAGCAGTCGGTGAGTTTGAGTGCGCAGGAGAAAGATCAGAAACAAGCACAGCTGACAAGGTGGGTGTCCTTTAATTACATTAGAGTTTTTTTTTAGTTAATATTTTATGCTTTTTCCTTGGTTATACCATTTACATTTGTAACTGTCATCGACTCAAATTAGGGACAAACAAAGAGAGCAGTACATTAACTTCATGTTCATTTTTGTGGATTACTTACTTTTGAAGTTAACCAAACAAAATGTATAAATATATATATACTGTCAGTTTCTGAAAATTAATTTCATTTGTTAAAATAAATTTTAGATGCCATTTTCATGAAATCTCATCTTGAGAAGGGACTTTGGGTTAAATAAGATAGTTCCTTAAAAAGTTTTTATAGTTCTTTTTCTGTAACATGAACATTTTTGGAAGCCCATGTCTGCCAGGAAAGAAGAAAAAATGTTACTAATGATGAAAGCAAAAATTCACCTGAATACAATTTTCACTTTTTAAATCAAAATGATGCCCAAAATGGGACTGAAGTCAAAATGATGACATAGTAAGCCACAGTCATTTGTATTATTGGGATTGATTTCCCTAAAGTTTATTGCATTAAACCTTATTATTTTCCATTACTACAAGTTATTTTCTACATTATTTTCACTAAATCACAACACTTTTCTTGTTATGTCATTTAATGTTATAGTACTTTTTGTCTGTGACACAAAATCAATGTATCTAATTAAAACCAGAAAACAACAAATATTTCTGTTGTTAAAATGGAGAAAATGTGCAATTCTTTAAAAATGTGTTGCAGTCTTGAATCACTTTAATGATCTTAGAAATGTTCAGTTAATCTATTTCTTTTTGTCTTGTCTTCTTTTTTTTCATAAAAGCAAATCCACACAGACAGACATGTCGGTCAACTCCTCTTCCTCCCAATTTCACACCTGCCAAAACTCCAAAACTGGATTTCCCCTCCGTAGCCTACAACATCACTAAGAACATCCTCATTATCCCGCTCTCCACCTTCGTCCTCTACCTGGGATACCAACGATGGCGGCGGCAGCGCTCCTTTGCAACAACGGCCACTCTGACATCTTCACCTACAACATGGCTGTCGTTGAGCTGATCAGTTTATTTGGAAGCACAGCCATCTTTTGTGGTGTTTACACTGATCTCTCAGAGATGGTGAGGGTAGGGTATTATTTGTATTATATGGTTTTTCCTGCAGAGATTTCTTTTCACATCCTGACATGTGTGGAGCGCTACCTGGCTGTTGTTCACCCCGTCACCTACATGGGGCTGAGACAGTCGGGTGGAGTCAAGATACGAAGAATCAGCATTGTATGTGCTTGGTTGCTGTGCTTTGGATTATTTGGTGTATCCGGGTCCTATGGTTTTTTCTATATCTCAATTTTATGTATGACAGTCTTTGCTTCAGTTGTCGTATCTTTTTGCAGCCTTTCAGTTCTCTGTGTTCTGATTCGTCCAGGGCCGGGGGAAATGGGCGGGGACAGGGATCGGGTTGATCAATCAAAGCAGAGGGCTTTCCAAACTATCACTGCCATAATGGGAGTGTTGTGGTTGTGGCTTGCAGGGATTCTTGTTGGTATGGCTCTGAAATCCTCAAATCTTCTAAACTATGATGACGGGTGTGTGGCAGCGGTTTCTGGAATGTTTTTCAGTCTGCCCAGCAGTTTGGTTTTACCTCTTCTGTTCCTACACAGAGCAGGAAAACTGCCTTGTTGCCATTAAAGCAATGACTTCTTTTACATTTGATATGCGCAAATTTCATTATAATTGAACTTCGGACAATAAATAAGAACTTATTATGGGAAGTTGTATATAATTGAATAAAAATAGAAAGTTATATCGTGTTCATAAAGTAGTCCGAAATTGTATCTCCATGTTATGTTATAATTGTGTTATATTTTTGTTTTTGTGCTGCTTATGTCAGGATCTTAAACATATTGAGAAGGCACTCAGTCATGATCCAAACATTGGCAAAACAGATTATCTTCAAAAAACACAACCACATCAAATGGCACCCATTTAAAAATGTTTTTATTTTGATGATTGTATAAAGCAATAGTCCACGACAAGGAACAGCATTGACAAATGGTAAATACAGAGAATGAAAGAGCAGGCAGTTTATACTTTAAAGAAACTGACCTAAATTTAAAAATAATTAAAAAGCTCTGCTCGTTACAAGGAACAAACACTTAGATGTGTTAATACAAATTCACAATTTGCAATCATGAATTTGTTCATTTGTGGTCTTAGAGATCATTCGTATTCACAAATTCCTCACTCTGTCTTTGAAAAAAGTGACTCATATTCTCAAATTAGCTTTTTGTCAATAACTTAATCATTGTGCTTTAAAATCAAGATTATGAAAAACAACAAAACTCTTTGCAGATTATGTTAGGATTGTAGTGATTCTTAACTAATAGAGTGTGGAAATGTGCTGTCAAACAATAAGAGCTTTATTTGAACATGATAATTTGTATTCATGGTCATTATATGAAGTACCTGACAAAACATTTCCACCAAACTGCTGTCTGTACACACAGTAACTTCCAGTCAGCATGACACTGAATTTGAATAAACACCTGTCTAAGTTAGCAGGTTATTTGAATCCGGTCAAATATGTTGAACAGAAAGTTAATAATAGGAACTATCTTAACACCACAAGTGATTCAAATGATTGTGTATTGACCAAAACATGGCATTATGACACATTTTAACACTGAAGAACACAAACCTAATCAAATTATTCAATTTCAAACTCTGTGCTCCTGAAATATCCTCCCTGTGGAAGAATGATGCAAAAAGAAAATTTGCCTACCACGATTGAGATTATAAAGTGACACTGAATCCATCATTTGTTTAACATGCAAAAATCCTCCAGTCCTGGGTTCCATTCACTCAGAAACAGAAGCATTAATATATCTTTGGATCAGACATCAGAGCGAGTTAATAGCAGTCGTGAGTTTGATTGGAGGAAAAAGTTCAGAAACTAGCACAGCTGACGAGGTGGGTGTCCTTTAATTACTTTAGAGTTTTTAGTTAATATTTTATTTTTCCTTGGTTATACCATTTACATTTTTAACTGTCATCGACTCAAATTAGGGACAAACAAGACAGCTTCATGTCCATTTTTAAATGGGACGGAAGTAAAAATGATGACATAGTAAGCCACATAGTGACTCAAAACAGTGACATTTAAAGTAAGGATCTTGTTATTTTGAGTAACTTTTATTCTACATATTGTTTTCACTTTCCTTGTTATGTTAATGTCATTTCATGTTGTAGCACAGTACCGCTGTATCAATGTATCTAATCAAAACCATAAAACCTTTCTTGCTATTATATAAGTCAGTATGTGTTAATAAAAACACTTATATCAACTTCCAGATATTCCATTTATTTAATTTCAATTTTCTCACTTAAAAAAAAGTAAGCATATGGGATTTCGGATTTGGTGGCAGCAATACACTCAGTCATACTTCTACACAGACTAAAACATCTGCATACAATAAATAATCCACAATAGCATAACAATATATACTGTTACTTTGCACAAAATGTGCAATGGCTGCATGTGTTGTAGTTTTTAATCACTTTAATTATCTTATAAATGATCTCAGTTATTCTATTTCTGCTTCTCTTATCTTCCTTTTTCCATAAAAAGCAAATCCACACAAACCGATATGTCAGTCAACTCCTCATCCTCCCAGTTTTACACCTGCCTAACCTCCAGAGCTGGATTTCCCCTCTCCGTAGCCTACATTGCCATTAAGAACATCCTCCTCCTCCCTCTCTCTCTCCACCTTCGTCCTCTACCTGGGCCACCAACGATGGCGGCGGCAGCGCTCCTTTGCAACAACGAGCCACTCTGACATCTTCACCTACAACATGGCTGCCGTTGAGCTGATCTTTGCAGTTGGAAGCGCAGTCTTCTTTTGTGGTTTTTACACTGGTCTCTCAGAGTTGGTGAAGTTGGGCTTATATGCATATTTCATGGTTTTCCCTGGAGAGATTTCTTTTCACATCCTGACCTGTGTGGAGCGCTACCTGGCTGTTGTTCACCCCGTCACCTACATGGGGCATAGACAGTCGGGTGGAGTCAAGATACGAAATATCAGCATTGTATGTGTTTGGTTGCTGTGCGTTGTATGGAGCTGTGTTTCAGGTGGCATTGATCTTCCCTTTATCCCAATTTTCTGTGCACTGGTCTTTGCTTCAGCTGTCGTATCTTTCTGTAGCTTTTCAGTTCTCCGTGTTCTGATTCGTTCAGGGCCGGGGGAAGTGGGCGGAGACAGGGAGCGGGTTGATCAATCAAAGCAGAGGGCTTTCCACACCATCACTGCCATAATGGGAGTGTTGTGGTTGTGGTTTGCAGGGTTCCTTCTTTGTCTTGCTCTGAAATCCTCAAATCTGCTAAACTACAATGACAAATGTAGGTCAATGCTTTCTGGATTCTGGTTCAGTCTGCCCAGCAGTTTGGTTTTACCTCTGCTGTTCCTACACAGAGCAGGAAAACTGCCTTACTGCCATTAGAGCAATTACTACTTTTACCTTTGATAATAGATCAAGTTATATCATGTCCATACAGTAGTCCAAAACCATATCTCCATTTTATCCTGTTATAATTGTAGCCCAAAATTAGTTACAGCTCAAATTAACCTATTAGATATTACAAATCGTGAACTTGTATTAACACATTTAACTGTTTGTTCCTTGTAAAGTGTGCTGAGCTTTTTAGTCATTTTTAGATTTAGATCAGTTTCTTATAATGAACTGCCCGGGGCCTGTTGCACAAAACCAGGATAAGGGATAAAGCCGGGATATTCAAGTTATCCTGGAGGAATTTAACTGACTCGGTTGCACGAAACCAAGTTGAATTAAACCCAGCCAAGTAACCATGGAGATTTATTCTTTGCGGCTAGCCTGGTCCAGAGCAGGCTAACAGCCAGGCTAAGATTAATCCTGGAGTCTCATGTGTTAAATCAGCTGCCGTCTGATCCGAAATAAACGGGTTTAACAGTTATTCCGTTGTCTTCTGCATGTCTTCTGCTTTATTTTTATTAACAAGCATCACTTGTCACTATTGTTGTCCCGAGTTTGATTTAAACCCTACTACAGTTGTTTAGATGGTTAGAAATGGTTGCACTGGCGTGGCAATCGGGAGAGTCGGGACTTTTCCCGTGGGACGGTAGCGTGACGAGGCTGCCTGGCGTACGGCTGTTGCCCGGTGGCCGTTGCCTGCCGGCAGACTTGTTCATCGCATCAGTGTCCACTCTCTCTGTAAAAGTGGAGATGAGCAGCGCGGCGTCCATGGTTTCAGCTTCAGGTTTATACAGGACGCTGCGGAGATTAAGTGGGAAAATGCAGCGATATTCCCAGATGATATTAATGCAGCGATATTCTTAGATGATATTAATGCAGCGATATTCCCAGATGATATTAATGCAGCGATATTCCCAGATGATATTAATGTAGTGATATTCCCAGATGATATTAATGCAGCGATATTCCCAGTTGATATTAATGTAGTGATATTCCCAGATGATATTAATGGCAGACTGGTCAGAGACCAATACATTCATGATTCAATTTCTTGTTGCTTGTCCTTCTCGAATAAAGGATAGTTTGTGTTACTCCTTAATATGGAGGCCTAATGTTTTTTCATAACCTTATAAGTAATCACTGGACCAATAACGTGGCCTATATACATACTGTATATAGTGTAGAACACCACAATGCTTCTTAATCTTTATTTTGGTGCTGTTACTTGTCAGAAGAATAAAAAAACATGAATATGGTTTTACACATATGCTCACAGCGTGTATTGAAGTCACTTATTTTTCTAGTTTTTGTCCCATTCTGATTGTTCTGTATGAACATTAATTGTACAAAGGAATTTAGAATTAGACATATAGAGATTTGTGCATATGGTTGTAAAACATGTTCTCGCGTTGTGAATAAGGGTTTGAAATTAAGCCTAGAGTCCTTAGGGTACATTTCCCGAGGAACATTAATCCCCTCTGCTCACTTTTAAGGCAAAGTAGGCTAAATAATAATACATTGTATTTATAGCTACTCAAAGACACGTTACAGTAAAACCAGCACACTTATCACATAAAAACAGAAACATGAAACTAGCTTATTTAAAGCAATTAAAACACAGTGTAGCCTACAACTTTGTAAAAAAAGTTTAGTAACTAGTAGGCTAAGTAGATATTTTTACATCCTTACGCATTCAGTCGGTCCGCTATAGTCTGTTCGGCTTTTTCTCTCCGTTTTATAACAGCCGTATTTCCCTTTTTGCATATTATTTTCTTCCCCTCCTCGTTACTTTCCATTAGAAGCTGCTGCTCATTGGGTGAAACATATGACGCATGCGTCTTCTCCATCTCTGCATCAGTAAATCTGTGATCGATACCGTGGTCTATGTGAGAAAGCCGTGAATGTGCACTTATCCCAGCTATCTACACCTGGCTGGACATAGCTCCACCTGTTCATCCTGGTTATCTACACCTGGCTTGACTTAGCTCCATCTGTTCATCCTGGCTCGGCAAAACGTGCACCGATTAAGCCGCAATGAGCAGGTCACACTAAGTCAAGCTGCGCTTTTTCATTTATCCTGGATATCTTTATTTTACTTTCGTGAAACAGGCCCCTGCTCTTTCATTCTCTGTATTTACCATTTGTCAGTGCTGTTAATTGGCGTGGACTATTGCTTTATACAATCCTCAAAATAAAATCTTTCTAAATGAGCAAAATTTGTTGTGGTTTGGTTTTTGAAGATACTCTGTTTTGTCAAATGTTTGGATCATGACCGAGTGCCTTCTGAATATGTTTAAGTTCCTGACATAAGCAGTTGCTAGTGATGCAGGGCTCTGTTTAAGAGTAATGTGAAAAGAAAATTTGCCTGCCACGATCAAGAGTATAAAGTGACACGGAACCCATCATTTGTTTGACAACATGCAAATATAACCAGCCATTTACCAGCAATTTACTCATACAGAGAAGCACTAACACGTCTTTGGATCAGAACGAGTGGATAGCAGTCGATGAGTTCGGATGTGCAGGAGAAAGATCAGAAACAAGCACAGCTGACAAGGTGGGTGTCCTTTAATTACATTAGAGTTTCCAGTTAATATTTTTATTGCTTTTCCTTGTACCATTTACATTTTTAACTGTCATCGACAAAAATTAGAGACAAACAAGACAGCAGTACATTAACTTCATGTCCATTTTTTGTTGAAATTAACTTTACTTAATTTTGAAGTTAACCAAACAAAATATACAAAATACTGTATTTCAGTTTCTGAAAATGAATTTGAAATGTTAAAATAAATGGGAAATGCCATTTTTTAATAACATTCCTCTTGAGAAAGGACTTTTTTTAATATGATAGTTTCTTAAACAGTGTTTTGTAATTGTTTTTCTGTAACATGATGAACCTTTATGGAAGCCCAAGTCTGCCATGGAAGAACAAATAGTGGTGAAAAGCTACTAATGATTAAACCTTTTAAGTCAAAATGATGTCCAAAATGAGACTTAAGTCAAAAAGATGACATAGTAAGCCACATATCTGTGGCATAGTAAGCAACAGTTTTCAGTTAATGTTATCACACTTTGTCAATGTTTATGAACATTTAGCATTACCATTTTTCAGCATTCTTTGTGTCAGTATCTGAAAATTAATTCTAATTGTTAAAAAATAAATTGGAAATGAGATAGCTAAGAGAGAAGATGTTGTTTAGAACAGGATCTAATTCACTTTCATTAACCTTTGCTTTTTCTATTTTTGTCCTAGGATTTCATACTTTTATTTTTTTTAGAATTAACATCCCTAAGTTTCTTGCATTAAACATAGTAATTATTTCACATTATTAAAAGTAGTTTTTTACATTAATACTTTTTATGTTGTAACATCAAACCACCTCCATTTTAACTTTTAGATTGTCTTATTTTAAAGAAAAACAGCAGTTGTTTGGGGAGATGTGTTGACAGCAATACACTTACACAGAAAAGTCTCAAGACTCTGCTTTCATGTAGTCACACATGCCTATAACATCTGCATACAATAAATAATCAGCAATGTTCTAGCAAATATATCTGCTTTTACTATGGACAAAATGTGCAATGGCTACAAAATAATGTGTTGTAGTTCACTTTAATGATCTTTGAAATGATCTCAGTTCATTTATTTCTGTACCTTTTGTCTCCCTTTTCTTCATAAAAGGCAATACCACACAAACCAATATGTCAGTCAACTCCTCTTCCTTCTCCCTTTACTACTGCATTGACTCCAAAACTGCATTTCTCATCTCAGTAGTCTACAACTTCAGTAAGGCCTTCTTCCTCCTCCCTCTCTACACCTTCGTCCTCTACCTGGGATACCAACGATGGCGGCGGCAGCGCTCCTTTGCAACAACGAGCCACTCTGACATCTTCACCTACAACATGGCTGCTCTTGAGTTTATCTCTGCTTTTGGAGGCACAGTCACCTTTTCTGGTGTTTACACTGGTCTCCCAGAGTTGGTAAGGGTAGGGTACTTTTTGTATACTATGGCTTTCCCTGGAGAGATTTCTTTTCACATCCTGACCTGTGTGGAGCGCTACCTGGCTGTTGTTCACCCCGTCACCTACATGGGGCTGAGACAGTCGGGTGGAGTCAAGATACGAAATATCAGCATTGTATGTGCTTGGTTGCTGTGCTTTGGATTGACATGTGTATCCCGTCCCAATGATTTTACCTCTATCACAATTTTATGTGTGATAGTCTTTGCTTCAGTTGTCGTATCTTTCTTCAGCTTTTCAGTTCTCTGTGTTCTGATTCGTCCAGGGCCGGGGGAAGTGGGCGGGGACAGGGAGCAGGTTGATCAATCAAAGCAGAGGGCTTTCCACACCATCACGGCCATAATGGGAGTGTTGTGGTTGTGGTTTGCAGGGGTACTTGTTGGTCTTGCTCTGGATGAATCAAATCTGCTAAACGACATGTGTGTGGCACTGGTTTCTGGAACTTGTTTTAATCTGCCCAGCAGTTTGGTTTTACCTCTGCTGTTCCTACACAGGAAGGAAAAACTGCCTTGTTGCCATTAAAGTAATGTCAGTGACAGTTTAACTGTACATCAATACAATAAAACCTGATTTTAAATGGAAGTTGTAGCACAAAGTTTTCCTCTTATGATTGTGGAGCAGATTTACGCCGGTTTCCACCAGGTACATCCGTGTTGCATCTGTGCGTTTTTGTTCTCAACCAAGTGCCATACCACGCTGGGAGCTTCTGAAAAAAGGAGCTCGCAGATTTTTTGTCTCTACAAGTAATTTACAGAACAACGATGTTTATTAAAATCTTATTTAACTTCCACTCAAGCACTTCTGCAATTAAACTCCATGCTCACTATTGTTTCTGGCGTTATTTTAACCCTCATGTTGTCCCCATGTTGTCCTCATGTTGCCCCCATGTTGTCCTCATGTTGTCCCCATGTTGTCCCCATGTTCATGTTGTCCTGCCCCCATGTTGTCCTCTCATGTTGTCCTCTCATGTTGTCCCTATATCAATGTTCTTTTTAATTCCCCAAAATAACATGATTGATTCCCCCAACGCTCTTTGCCAAGTACAAATCTCTACTTTCATTAATTTTGGGGCGTCTTATTCAATTTTATAGCATTGTAAAACAAATGGAAGTGTTTTTGAAATAGTATTGAGTAAAAGTTGACATATTCCAGTCTTTGATTATCCATCAACATCCATTCCTTTAATTTTAGTCTCAATAATTCCTCAAACTCAAACATTAGGTATAATTTCTTATATAATTTCCTGTATGAATATCAAGCATTGACTTAAATAGTTGCGATTGCTCGCGGAGCCTCTGGACCAAAGGTCAGAGGCGCCTGGTGGAAAACAGAGGTTAAAGTGTTTGCATATTTTTCTTCAACATCTTTGTTTTGTTCTTGAATAATATCAGCTAGTGTGTTTACTCATTCACAAATTACATGTTTCTCAAAATGTTATTAAAATTGATGATTTATTCACAGGATGTTCATGATGAAATATGTAACCAAAAAGTAAAGTATGTAACAATATTATTACACACATCATTAGTATATCTACATATAACTATAATGTAATGCAATCATATTTAACCATTTATTTAACCACCAACTATATATTTGTACCTTACTAATAGCAGCTAAAGCCGGCTGGAATGGCTGAACATGCTAAATAAGCGTATTTAAAGTACAAGGATAAAGTAATTCAACAATTTCTTTGAGCATATAAGTCACTAATTTCAGAGCCCTATTGAGCAATTTCTGAATGTGAATGAACTCATAAGAGAGCACAAATGAACCTATTTTTACAATTTGCGAATTTTTATGAGCACATTCAACAGTTTGATCCTTGTATCCTTGTAAGTTTTAAAAAAATGTTTTAATCAGATTTTCTTATAAAGTGTCAACTGCTCTTTCTGTATTTACCATTTGTCAATGCTATTCATTGCCGTGGATTATTGATTTATATGATCACCAAAATAAAGTCTTTCTTTGGGGGAGACATTTGTGGGATCTTTTAAATATTATCTGTGTTGCCATTGTTTGTATCTTGAATTCCTTCTGAAAATGTTAAAGATCCTGACATAAATGACACACGAAGTTATGTTAATTGTGTAAAAACTAAGGGACTTAGAGATTAACTGTTTAACCCTTGTATTTTCTTCACTCCGTGACCCTCTGGTGTTCCCTCGGGTCAAATTGACCCGTGACTTATTTTGGGTTTTTAAAAACAATTTTTGAAGTACAATTTTACTTCATAATCTATTAACAAATATTGTCTTTATCTCAATTTCAAACAATTGCGATAAAATATATGTTTAAGGAATGCAATCAGTCTCTACTAGCACACAATTAAACATGGAAGTGAGGTTCGTTTTTATCATAAGGTTATAATTCATGTTAAAAATCCACTATGGAAAAAACATAAGTGTCATATCCAGAATAATGTTCTGAATTTAGTCAGGAATACATGTTTATCACAGGACATAAGGTAAAGCCGTTTGATTTTCAGGAAGAAAAAAAATTTAACTTGGACCATTTTTCGTCTTGTAAAAATTGTAAATGGGTGAATTTGATCCGAATACACACACGGGTTAACCATTAACCAACAATAACAATTGTTGAACTGACAACATGAGTTATACGACTTACAGTTCTCAAAGAGGCACACACAATCTCAGCTGATTATCCTCCGGACAGCTAGTCTTTTTTTTCTCTCACTTTTTTTCTCCGTGTGGCGGCCCGCGTCCATCCGCCGCTTACTCCGATAAGACAACCTCTTGTACAAAACTAAAGTAACAAGCCAATTTTGTAAAATGTGAGTAGAAAGTACCGATATTTAAGTTAAAATTGAAGGAGTAGAAATAAAAACTTGCCCCAAAAAATAAATATTAAAGTAAAAATATCTGAAAAATCTACTTTAGTACAGTAACAAAGTATTTGTACTTCATTACTTCCCATCTCTGACTGTCAGATATAGACAGGAAGTACACACACCCTTAACACAAAATCTGCGGCAGTTTTGCTATTTTTAGCCCTATAACCTTTGATTTTATTCAACATTTATTCACAAGACCTTATCAGGGTTTATACGTATTGATTTTAATGTTGTTCAGGGAAGCTGGATTGCTTTGTTGTTTATTGATAGTTTTTAAATTGTGGTCATGGTATTTATTTATTTATTAAATTATATTATTTCTAGTCTTATTACCGGTGAAATATTACAGTATGCTCTGAAACAGAACACTACGATGTGAGCCGAGCTGGGCACATGCAAAGCCGGTTGGTGCTTATCTTAAGGTCAGGTAATTGAAATTGACAAAGCTTTATTTAATCACACAGACAGAAATTACAACACAGACATCAAGGTTTATGAAAATTAGTGGTGCATATACTTTTGATAATATCAGTTATCAGTAGTCATGGCCAAAGCTGCTTTGTCAGAATATCTGATAATACTTTTGCCCTAGCAACATCAAGACATCGTTCAATGTCAATGCAACAGTTTGATGCAGATAAGAGCTGCACTGTGGAAGGACAATCACAATGAGTCTTACTCCTAAGGCAAGTAATCAACAAGCAAAAAAGTGCTACACTTTTGTTCAATTTTACCTGTATACTACATCTAGAACTACACTAACAATTGACAGATATTTGATTACTACAATATTACTGATTGCCCTAGAGAGTAGACGCTATGGCTCATCGTGGTGTTGAGTTGTAGCTGACTCTTTGTTAATGTTGGTAGCAGCCCTGATCGCAGATTTCATAGCTGTCTCCATCCAAGCGTGAGAAAAGCTGTGTGTTCACCTGCAAAGTGCACCCTGCCTTCACTTCTGAAGAGCTCTTTGGAGTACTCTAAATGTTGGTAGGGTGTGAAGAGAAGCGGCGCCCAAGCTGTGAGGATCCGCTCCACCTCTTCACCACCACCCCTGTGCAGAGAGTCTTGACGCTACTCACCGTGGATCTTTGCCAAATCTCTCAGAGCCAGCTTTTTTCAAGTCTTCATCGCTTGCACCCAAGAAGAGGAGGGAGTCATCAGACCAGGTGTAGGAGGCCAGGAGGACCCCGATGGTCTTATTGGTTGGGAAACTGTGGCTGGGGTAGTAGATGAAACGAGGACGGCCGGTCGGTGATGCTCTTTCCTCCTTGGATGCCATCCTTCTCCCAGAACTTCTCGCTGAAGGTGAGGAGGATTTTAGTGGAGCTGTCATAGTGGATTGCTCTCAGTGCCTCCATCTTTGGGATGGAGAGAGGTGGATCAAAGTCAATGAAGAGGGGCTGCTTTGGCTGTGGTTGTTACCAGGACAACATCAGCGGGAAGACTATGAACATAAGGCTGTTGGCTATGTTGGCTTTGCTGGTATGATACTATTACACCTGTATTTTCAACTGACTTGATGCGTTCAACCTTGGAGTTGAATAGAATAGGGACCTTGAAGAGGACATTACGAAGAGCTTTGGGGAGAAGGTCCGATCCACCAGTCACTTCTGTGTAACTTAAAAACAAAAAGACAAATAAATTCCGTTGACTACATTATTGTAGAGACAAGTGCAAATTTGCAATGTGCTGTGGTTTAGCAAAAATCATTCATAGTCATATTTAATTATGAACTATTTTCTTAACTCATTCATTCATGTCTATAGGGACTAGGTTCAGGCCGGTAGCATCAGAGTCAAGGTTGGGTTTTAACTGGATAGCCAACGTCTACAGTATCATTCCACTAATCAAAGACAATCTAAAATTTCCATCAACCAAAGGATGTTTTCATAAATCCTCTGTACAGTATACCTGCCCAGGTTTAACAAAGGTAGGGCGTTACTGGTAAGCACAGTGGAGTATGTAGCATCAAAAGAGCTTTTTATTTCCCTGAGCCAATTTTTGTACATACACCTTAGTGAAGTCAAACATTAAGACAAAGTCAGACCACTATGACTTTAAGAATACTTTAAGAATAAAAGGATTTGTATCTCAGCATTATTTGGAAATACGTGTCCATGCATTGATTTTGAGCTAGTCTTACAAAGCCAGAAGCATCTTTTGCTGTGCCAGCGGTGGAGAAAATTTGGTCTGAACCCATAATATTTACACCCTAAAGGGAAGAGACACTCTGTTGTTTGTATTTCTTTAATCAATGACAATTATCTCTGACAGCAGTGAGCCCAGGATACCATTCTAATAATTTTGCAAAATAGTGTTTTATTTTGGTGCAATATAGCACGTGCGGACGCGAGCCCTGGCATTACATTACATGTAAATGTGCTTTATTTATATAGCACATTACATGTCATTTAGTTGATGTTTTTATCCAAAGCGGCTAACAATTGCTCTCTCTCTGTCTCTCTCTCTCTCTCTCTCTCTATATATATATATATAGCAGAGAGTATATATATATATATATATATATATATATATATATATATATATATATATATATATATATATATATATATATATATATATATATATATATGTCACACTCCTCTGGAGCAACTACGGCTTAAGTGTCTTGCTCAGGTACACATTGGTTGATGTATCGCAGTGGGAATCAAACCCAGGTCTCCACACTAAAGGCATGTGTCATATCCCCTGTGCCATCACCACACCGGTCTCTTAAAATGGGTATATCAAAGCAAAAGAAACCACCACATAAAACATTAAAAACAAAGTGCGGAGATCGGTCCTCCTGTTGGTTTATAAAGCAATGAATGGTTCAGGGGCCAAAATAAATTTAGGAAAAAAAAAAGCTATTCCCACTTTGAGTAGTTGACAATGTAGGTCTTACTTAGTTTTGTCATTGACGTTACTCCGGCTGTAGATCATCTCAGTCAGCGCTGTGTGTAGGCTCTGTTGGTTAAGCAGGTCTCCTATCATCCTTAACGCTTCTGAACTCAGATTTCCTTCTCGTACCAGATAGTCCTATTAAACATAAACAAGTTCCATGTTGTGCAGTTGTTGTGGCTCAAATAAAGTTTTTTGATGGGATGTTTTCCATAATTCAAGTTTTTAAACATCAAGAATTATAAATGTACAGACACTTGAGTATGTGGTGGGACGTTTCAGCTACCACTTGTTTGTTTTAAAATGGCAAACCATTGAAATGACACCCAATTTGATGCTATATGTAATGCACTAAAATATCAGCAGCAATTTACTCAGTTTTCTCAATTTTCATGTCATCCCATTGTGTTTTACCTTCACGGAATAATGGTCATATTTGTTTAGCGCAGACAAAGCAGCCATGAGCAATCACTTCATCTTTCATCTAAAAAAGAAAACAAGACACTTGTATTTAATCAATTGAATCATCTATTGATGGACTGCAAGGACGGGTGGTGTATGTACGATTGTGGTGGCCTGGTCTAGGTCTCAAAAGTCGAGAGCTGATTTTTCACCGCAGTCCAGCCCTGCTTGTTAGTGATGCAAGTAACGTCACAAGGATGTGTGAATTTGGGCAAATTGCAATCAATTTCTCCTTTCTGTCTTCTGGTAACGCATTGCCTTCTGCAAAGAGTTTTCGAGCAGTTCATCGGCTGACTTCCCTTTCTCACTTTCATCCACCTTGTACATCAGAACATCAGGGTCATTTTGCACTGCGCTTGTCTTCACCAACAACCCATTAACCAAGTAAAAGGTGTTGGGGTCATGCATTGTGAATTTATTCAGCGTGACGTTCAGTTTTAGCAAACCAGTGGACGATTCTATTGAAAGAGGTGTAGATAGTGTCAGTTAACTTAACCGTGTAAGCCAAGACAGTACACAAATAATCACTCTGACATTCAACACAAGCAAGAAATTTACTGGTGACACAAGTAACAGTCATAACTGTTTTGTTTACATTTCATTTAGAGAAGAAAATAAGGCAGTCACACAATGGAAACTTTCACTGGCCTGAAAATAAAATATATCTGCTATGAAGTCATGTTTTGAGGCAAATCTGCTAAATTAGTTTATTAGTCAATTCCACTGTATAAGTTGTAACACCTTTACCTTTACAATAGCTTAAAATTTATATGTGCAATTATTTTATATTAATGAATGTTACATTAAAGCCATCACCAAATCAGACTATCAGCTCCACACAACTCTGTAAAAATGGAAGCATTCAGCTTTGGAGACAAAGCTCAAACAGGTGAAGGCGTGGCTCAATACCCAAGGAAGCGGCCACGAAATGTTCCATTCTTTGATTGTACAGTTAAGAAAGACCTACACGTTTAGTAGCAAGGACTAAAATCCACAAAATAAAGTGGCCTACAGCGAAGACCAACACTGATAACCATTGGTTTGTCTTTTTCCTAATTGGAGAGCGGTGAAAAAAAGTAACTTAGGTCAGACACGGTTGCCGCCTTATTGCTCTTGAAAAGGTTGGATTCTAGTTCCATTTCCATCTTTGCTTTAGTGTTTCAAATAATCTGGTAGTATCCAGGTCTAGGTGGTTTCCTTGCAATAAAACACAAGCTGGTAGATTCAAAAGTCCCCCTTTTGCACAAGCATGTTAATCTGAGAGCGGATATGGCTGCAGGCACATTTATATGCATTAAATTTCCTTACTAAAGAAATTAACGACTTAAACTTACTGGTGAGTACTTGGGATCCTCATGGCTCCCAGTTCAGCATACCAGCCCTCTTTCTCATTCCTGTAGGTCTCCACCCGTCCTCCAACACGACCACTAGACTCCAATATGGTTACCTTGTCAGAACAGATGGATACGAGTAAGGCCAGACATTTAAGGTTGTAAACGAAGTACTATTACTACAACTACTACAACTGCAAATGCTCCTACACCCAAGATTGTGTACCTATCAATGCTGCTGATTCTGCTTCTAGCAGCATATGTAGTAGTAGTATTTGTCATAATAAAAGATGTAGTCACCGTTTCACTTTTTGCAACATACTATGACTTTGTCATGCTATGCTACTACTGATAAGATAATCAAATCTTCAATCAAAATCGATTTCTTTAGAGAGATCTGATATTGATTAATAACATCCAGAAAACTATCTTTTAAAATATGCCTTTATTTTTAACCCCCCACAAACCTTTTTTGTTGGTCATTTGTTTGGATTTTTTTTTTGGGGGGGCTTTTTGGCCTTAATAGAACAGCTGAAGACATGAAAGTGGGGAGAGAGGGGGGAACGGCATGCATCAAAGAGTCAAACCCAGGCCTGCTGCATCGAGGAATAAATATACATGGGCGCTTGCTCCACCAACTGAGCCCTTTGGGGTCAATGGTTAATGTAATCATTGACCTGGTGCATTAAAAAAGAAATTGTGGGTTGCTTCTTGCTTGAACATTTGCTAGGGCTCCCTGGCAGGTCAATCGGCTTTCCCCAGCTTCAAAGACTAGAGAAGATTTTTTTTTTTTATTGCCTTGTTTTTTATTAAAGCATATAAACCTGTTGCATGTACAATACCTGGTGTCCTGCATCTTGCAGTAACTTGGCAGCCGTCAGTCCAGCCATGCCAGCTCCGACAATAACAACACGATGAGTAGTATTTATTTTAGGAAGACCAGTTTTAACAGTCTGCAGCAGCTCGTTATAGTCGTTGTCCTCCAGACACTCAGCCAGACTTTTCTTCAAGATTAAATCCTCTGGAAAAATACCAAGAGAGGGCGACACACCACTTTCAGGTTGACTTAATTCTACTGTTTTGATAGTTTGCTTGCTCTTTTGATAAATTTATAGTTTATATTGTATTCTTATATTGTTTTGTTGCCTACACAGACAAAGAAAAAGTTTTATATTTTTGCCCATTCTGAGTTACAGTTCCATTTTGGAGCGTGTGCCGGTTTGGAACAGGACGATTGCTTGGTTCCCGTTATGGTTTGTACAACAACTCCAGGGGTCCACACTTTTTTTTTTTTTTTTTACAAGGAGCATGGTAGCCCCTAGATAAAAATGTCTAGGGGCACAGGCAGAAAATTTAGGTGCGTTCAACTTAAATCAACCTTCAACCTAATTTTTCACAATTCCCCTATATTAACCGTTTCATTGATAAATGTTTTGGTAATAAATACAGAAACTACAATGTTCTGTTTTATGTTATTTCACAGTCACATTTTAATTGAATGGTGCTTAACAAATGCAGATTTAGAAATGTAAACAAAGTATTATCAGTGTACTGTATTATTGCCTCATACAGGCTCTCCCTCTCTTCTGTCAATTTTTTGGTTACACTGACACGATCATATCTAAGGTGTTTAAACTTCAATGGAATGGGAGTATCTAGGTTAACTAGGTATCTAACACTTTATGTGGGACTCTGCTGTCACATTTTACCTCTTTCAACCATGTGAGGGAGCAGTACAGCAGCGTGTGGCAAATTTGAGCTGACGTTTAAAATGCAAATAATTCTGAATGCACTAGAGCACTGCCGAGGTCTATCAACACAGCTCCCGCTGACCGGAAGTGCACGCATGCCAGGTTAAGATGTAAACAAAGTGAGGGAAAGAAGGAGGGCCAACGGTAGGCAAAGGCAAAGTCCTTATTGGCTATTATTACTATGCAGCTTTTTCTTCGTCAACGTCTTTAGAAAACACATGGATATTTCGCTGCAGATCCCCACTTGTAAATTTATTATGGATGGCAACATCAGCATGTGTGTACGATGAGTGTGATGCAAGCACCCAGGAACATCGCCATGTCCGAAAAGCCACTGTGGGCTTAGCAGATAAGGGTGGTAGTGCACTCCATTGCCCAGAAACACCTACTCAAATACACATTGCAACACTATTTGAAGTAGAATGATTTACTTACACAATAGTATAAAGGTTGGTGAGCAACTACACTTTTTGGCCTCATATTTACTTAGCTTGCATGTGACCTTACAACTTTAGCTCTTATTTAATGCTCCTGTTTGTTTATGCCTTGTTTTTCTCTTCATAGTGTATCTGACACTAAGGGCCACTGACCAATGGTAAATATTTGATGAGTTGGTAGTGATAATGGGTTGATGAAGTACCTGCTGGGGATGAGCTGGAACCTTCCTCCACTGGGATCAACTGGTCCGTCTGCGCCTGAGAGAGACACACAATTACTTTAACTTAAGTGTGCATGGTAGACAGTGTAATGTGTGGTTTTGTCGGAGTTATGGCAACATCAAAAAAGTGATTTATATTATTCCTAGCCCAAGGATACTTTGGGTGAGTTATGTGGTGACATATCACATTTTCTGAAACTGACCCTACTATCCAGTAGAACTACATGAAGCAGGTAATTATAAGAAAAAAAAGTCAGGCTCCTCTGGCACCACCTACAGCCAGAAGTGTAAGTGCAAAAATCCACCGCTCCATGTTCAGATGCACCAATCAGGGCCAGCGGCGGGTCTAACTGCGTGCCAATCAAAGCATCTTCCCCTTCCCCGCTCTATTGTGCACAGCTCTCCTTGTCGGGGAGGAGCTCAGGACACTGTTTTGGGCTTTAGCGCAAAAGGGGAGGGACTGAGAAGATTGTTGTCCTTCAACTGTGCACCTTCACTGTCTGTCCACCAGAAGTGCTGATTTAGCCACTTAAATGCTCAGATTATAATTGTAAGTGTCTGATAACATTATGGAAAGGATCCCTACAGAGATAGAGAAAGACCTATTTGTCATAGAGTAAGATCCTTTAAGTTCAAACAGAAACAGCCACAAGACCACTATCGCCAAACCCACTAGACTCCATGTAAATAAGAAGTAATTTTATAGTATAACACACTTTATTCAAAGTCAACAGAGACAAAATAATCAAAAGCAGTCTTGGTCATCTTTCCACTGTTCCAACAATCACCACTCTGGTTTGTTTGAAATACTCTCCTTTAATTCCTTAATTTACATGTGAAAATATGCTGGCACTATACAGCTAAAAGTTCTGTATATTTAAAGGGAGTCTGGTGGGTTTTATGATGGTGATTTCATAACAGTTTCTGGTTAAATAAAAAGGATCTCACTTTATAATGAAAAGGTCTTTCTCTGATGGGATCCTTTCCATAATGTGACACAGAATAATAAGCTAAGTCGATAAGTAGCAAAAACCAGAACTTTAAGTGGATGGAATCTGATGGTGACCATTTGTCCTATAGGTATATGCTCAGTTCTGGACTAGTTACCCTTAAAATTGAGATGAGTGGACCACCTGAGGCCTTAAGTACGAAGCAAGATCAACATACAGTACCCAGGCTTTACTAACCCTAACATTGGCCGTTTGATATCGTAAAATAGGCGGGGTTGTTAATTAGGAGTGACATCATCAGAACCAAGATTTAACCACTTCATATGATATAACATAAAAATAATTATGTCATTAATTCAATTTGATGATTTTAAGGCAAAACAATTTGCTTTGAATATTAGGTTTGTAAACATTTTGCAGATTATATCCACACATATATATATATATATATATATATATATATATATATTATTGACAAATACAGCTAAACAGGCAGATAATAAAATTTAACACACAGAAAGCAATGATTTAAACTACTAAATTATCAAAATTACAGAGCAAAAACAGTTGATAGACATTTCAAAATGCAGTTTTGTGTCAGTGCTTTAGTTTGTAAAATGTTTGTGTCTTTTAAATATTACCAGAGTTGAAGCCACACAAATCAAACCCAGACAAACGAGTATGCCGAAGTCGCTTCATCTTTGTTTCGTCGCCCTCGCTCTCTGTGAAGACTCGCTGAATGCTCTCTAACAACGCCTTCAGCTCATTTAAAGCTGGACCCTGAGTCATCAGGAATCCTCTGAATGGTCAGATCAGAGTTTAGTAACTTCTGCGGTCAACACAGATGGTTGTGGAGGTTGTTGTCCTGTGATCAGCCCACTCAGCTCAGTTTGTAACAGGACATGCTGGCATCTTACCCAGAATATTTCCACAAAGCAACCAATGACAAACAGCAGCAAAAGTAACAGTTATAGCCAGTAATTAATCAATAAGGGAGATATGTCGAAATACATACAAGAGAAAAACAAATATCAAATATTTTTCATTAATAAAATATAGGGCACCTACACGTTTCCATCCACTTGTCAATATAATTACAGTATCTGAAGTTTGGTAAAAAAAAAAAAAACCTCATGCGAATAAAGCTGGTGAAACTTGCTTCATTAACCCGTTTGTGCCGGATGCTTCGCAACGACACATCTACCGCCGGTTACTGCGTTGCGCAACTTTGAACCTCCCGCCGGCTGCTGCAGCACAGCATTTTGTATTCGTCGGTCTTTTCATGACGCGTGCAGCAGAGAACGCACTGTCATTGGTTCAAATACACATGAGGCGGGTCTTGTTGGCCATTTAAAGCCATGTGACCACTAAAATGTACGGTAGTTTGCTGAAAATCATTTCAATCATGACAGCGAGAGCAGTGACATTGAGGTGAAGATGGTGAGGAGTTACTGAGGGAAGATGTGGTAGATGATGATGATGATGAAGAAGTGCTGGATGATCCTTAGAGTTGCGCAACGCAGTAACCGGCGGTAGACGTGGCGGCGTGAAGCATCCGGCACAAACGGGTCCCGTTTGTCACTGCCCTCGCTGTCCACATCCTCCTCTGTTGGAGCCATTTTCTCACTCGTCTCTCAAAAATTCATAAACCAACGCACATGTATGTCTGGTTGATTGACATGATTTTCAGCAAACTACAGTACATTTTGGTGGTCACATGGCTTTAAATGGCCAACAAGACCCGCCTCATGTGTATTTGAACCAATGACAGTGCGTTCTCTGCTGCACGCGTCATGAAAAGACTGACGAATACAAAATGCTGCGCCACGCAGTAACCGGGCGGTAGATGTGTCGTCGCTAAGCATCCGCACAAGCGGGTTAAGATCAACGTGCAACATAGCTAACAGGTGAAGAACACACCAAAATCACTAGCTAACTTACTTTAAATGTGCAAGAACTATAGACCATAGGGATGAGCGAGTACAG
>CM049389.1:21063010-21182918 GCA_026937815.1 Etheostoma perlongum | reverse complement strand
GATATTCTGAAGTACAACGTGCAGCCAAGTGAGAAAGGGAAGTCGGCTGATGAACTGCTACAAATAGCCTTGCAGAAGGCAATGTAAGACAGGAGAAAGGAAGGGGTGGAAAGAAAGTTACACAAATTCACATCCTTATGAAGCAAACGTATTTTTCTTTTGTAGAGTAGTTTATCATCTGCATAGAAGTGGTTATAAAACATTACTTCCTCAATAATATTGACCTTTCTATGTCCAGGAAATTAACTAATTGCAGAAGTCGAGTTAATGTATAAAACTGTTCCAGCCAGTAAGGTTAAAAGAGGACATATAAAGTCTGAGCTATATGAAAATTAGACAAACATTGAACTACTGGCATTGCTTTTCGGTGGCCCAACTCTAAGAGCTTCCACTTGGTGCTCTTTTGTGACAGGCTAGGCCATACAGTCAAGTTACATGTTCATGGTTTAATATAGGCAATCAAAGTTCAGTTTGATGAATGGTGACACCATCAGCTCAATAGATGGAATGAGCGAATTGTTCATATTTTTTGCAGGTGAAAGATTACGTGCAGACATATGGCTGCGAGGCTGCGCTGAGAAAATATGACCACTACTTCAGAAGGTAAACACAACAATGTCAAAATGTTGTAAAATGAGAACAAAGGGTGGGGTATATTGCGAATCACAACTGATATTTAAGTGCATTATCAACAGCATTATTTTCACATGCCATTTTCAATGGGTTAGCATTTAAAAACAAACTTCCCACAATTACCCACAAGTGTCCGTACACCATAATTCTTGATTTAAATTTCAAACCTGACTAATGGAAAACGTGTATACCAAAGATTTAGTTTTAACACTTAAGCTTTCTTCTGAGTCATGTTGACTGCATTACATGGAACTTTGTTTAATAGAGTATCTGAAAGAAGAAGGAGATCTGAGTTCAGAAGCAATACGGATGATTGGAGACCTTCTAACGTAGAGAGCCTCATGTACACAGCACTGACAGAGATGATCTATGACCAGAGGACACGACAACACTACGTAAGGCCCCATCACATACCGTCAACTATTCAAGATTGGAATTTTTTTTTTGCAGTAGTGTTAAAACTATAAAAACCCCTGGCCAGAAAAATGTAAGGTGGTTATGAAAGGTCTGAAATAAAGTTTACTGGCTCACAGAGAAAAAACCAGTAACTTAATATTTTCATCTGAAAGACAGTAATTCAGTGGCTTTACATGTAACACTATGTAAAGTACATTTCTCACCTAAATTCAGATGAAATTGAACGTTTTATCAACCGGCAGCAAAACTTCTTTTTGACACGACTGTATGCCCTCAATGATTCTCCCAGTTTAAATGCGTTATGAATATAACTACATAAACATACCTTGGCCGACAACGGGAAACCTGCACCTGCACAACACCGCACCAAAGCATCTGCCAAATGAAGTGACTGGTGGATCAGACCTTCTCCCGAAAAGCTTTTCGTAATGTCCTGGATGCCCTATTCTCCTCAACTCCAAGGTCAAAAAACATCAGCCAGTCACATAAAGGTGTGATTGTATCATATCAGACAGGACAGCAGTCCTCTTTGACAAACCTTTTCCGCTGACATCGTTCTGGTAACAACCACAGCCAAAGCTGCCCTCTTCATTGACTTTGATCCACCTCTCTCCATCAGAAAGATGGAGGCACTAGAGCAGTCCACTAGACAGCTCCACTAAAATCATCCTCACCTTCAGCGAGAAGTTCTGGGAGAAGGACGGCATCCGAGGAGGAAAGAGCATCACCGACCGGCCCTCTCGTTTCATCTACTACCCCAGCCACAAAGTTTCCCCAACCAATAAGACCATCGGGGTCCTCTGGCTTCCTACACCTGGTCTGACGAATCCCTCGTCTTCTTAGGTGCAAGCGATGAAGACCTTAAAGAGCTGGCTCTGAGAGATTTGGCAAAGATCCACGGCGAGAGGGTTAAATCTCTCTGCACAGGGGTGGTGGTGAAAGGTGGAGCGCGGATCCTCACAGCTTGGGCGCCGCTCTCTTCACACCCTACCAACATTTAGAGTACTCTACAGATCTCTTCAGAAGTGAAGGCAGGGTGCACTTTGCTGGTGAACACACCGCTTTTCCTCACGCTTGATCGAGACATCTATGAAATCTGCGATCAGGGCTGCTACCAACATTAACAAAGAGTCAGCTACAACTCAAAACCATGATGAGCTCTAGGGTCTACTTTCTAGGTCAATCAGTACTATCATAGTACTGAAATGTCTGTCAAATTTTATGTTATGCTTGGTAATTGCATTCCTTCCTTTGGAGAAAGGGTCATTGTTTTTGTCTTACACCATGCAGTTCTAATCTGCATCAGACCGGTGGACTTTTGGCAGTTACTGGTGGCTTGTTGCTCGGCAAAAGTATAATCTGAAAAAAATCAATAGTATGTTCACCACTAATTTTGATGTTGAAGCAATATTTCATTTCAATGTTCGTTTCAATGCCACTGTTTGGCTGCAATGTCAAAGCCTGGCACACTTCCTGGGAGCTGGTTTACTACTACTTTTTACTAAACTTACTAGCAGTTTTAAATTTTTTGTATAGATCATAGCGTATATTTCTTTTACCATAAAAACACGTTTAAAAAAATATTTTTTAATTTTTTGTCTAGATATGCTTTTTGACAGTAATGATTTTTTGCCAACATTTTTTTTGTTAGTTGTTAAAAAGTAAATCTTTAACAACCCTTAAATTAACTTATAAACTTTATGTGCATCAGGTTTTTTAACATTTTAAAGAAGGCATTTAGTCAAGATGCAATCATTGGCAAAACACAGTAACCTTCAAAAACCAAACCACAAGAAATGGCGCCCATTTAGAAATATTTTATTGGGGTGATTGTATTTAGCAATTGTACATTATAATGAACAGCACGGACACATGGTAAATACAGAGAATGAAAAAAGCAGGCAACTGACATCTGACACAGAAAAAGTCAGCACATTACAAAGAACCTGTAAATGTTTTCCTCCAAATGTGCTACTTTTAATCTAGATTCATTTGTGTTCTCAAATTATTGAATTAAATGCTCAAACTAATAGTTGTTTGTCCATTACGTCATCCCTGTCCTTTCTATTCTGTTTTGTGCATGTTCAGCAATTCTGGCCAGCTTTATTAGTTGGGTGCAAACATACATTTTAAGTTTCCAGGTGAGGGGCAAATGATCTTAACTTCAACATAGATTAAACATAATTTCATTCCATTATAGATGCATGTACGTAGATATACTGAGGATGTTCATGTTAAACAATATTTTATGAATATAAATGCAGTTTAATATTAAAATTGATTCATTTTGTTTATTTTAATTTCAACCTATTCTCCTTGATAAATTAAAAATCAACTCTTATCTAAAGACTTGACCTCCCACATACCAAACCTGCAAGGAGGTTTAAGATAAATACATCTTGTATTGTCATTGAATATTGAATACAACAAAGTGAAAGTGTTTCTCTGTCTGAAAAGCAGAAGCATTGGAAGTGTCACAGCCAAATCTAAATACTTGATATATTACACTGTGTGAAGGGCAAGTATGCGGTTAAGAATGGGAATTCAAGATACATTAGTTTGTTGATTTCCTCCTTTCAGTTCCTATTTTGGGAAGGGTTCCCAATAAATGACAGACATTCATGATGATGATGTGTTCAAGGTTTTCCTGATCATGAGACATGACCAGTAATTCTTGATCATAAGATTCTGATATGTCAGTGAATCATAATTGAATACAGGTGTACTTAGTTTCAAATCATAGCAGAGGTAATCTAAGGGCCCTTTACAGAGTGTGTACATACACACACATAAATTACAGAGACCCAACAGTTCCCCCAATTTATCTAATCAATTGAGCAGCCATTTGCCTCGACTAGTTGGGGGAAGAGAGAGAGAGACCAAACAATAAGGACCAAAACCCTGATATAAAATGAAAGACAAGAAGTCTTACCATTTTCCAGTTAAGCCAGTTAGATGAGAAAAAAATCATCGCTAAATGTGTTTATTGAAGAGCTTTTTTCCTTTTCACTTCAAAGTTACAAGTTGTTGTTGACATTGAAGCTCTTTTTTAAATGGTAAGAATCTCATTTTATTTGATTTATCTCAGACTTTCATTGCAATTTTACTTTAAACATGAACATGAAAATATTTTATAGTCTTTTTGTTAACTTTATAAATGAGTTTATCTTTTGAAAGAAATATTTCTCTTCGTTGCAAAAATGCTGATATTTAATGTTTTCATAGTTCCTTAAAACGAACAGTTAAAGATACCATACCTCCATGTAGCGCACACTAGAAACTTTTGTCTGCAAATGAGAAATGGGGAATGCAAATTTCCTCATTGTGGTTACATTGTTAGAAATTTTCCCATAAGATGGCACACAGCCTCCGGTTTCATTATAAGACGTGCCAGTTAGATTTCTCGATTGCAAGAGCTGAAGAAACTGAAAGCCAAACTCTGATGATAAAAAACCAGACAGTCATGCCGTCTGAGGTCAGTCTGGTCAGCAGAAAGAGAAATTCCAGCATTGAGGCGGTACAGTATATAAGTGGGTAACATTTTACATCTAGTCACTTTAACAACACAACCTATGTTAGCTGATGTTAAAGCCCCTCAAAAGGTAGGACATGTTTCATAACATTTATAACTTAAGATAGATATTAACCGTAAACTGCTCCAAGAACTGCATAAAAGCATCCGTTTACTACTTAAACGATCATCTCAGTTTAATTTTTCTTTCTTTAAATATACAAGACTGGATGAGTAGAATAGAAATAAAACTAAAGATTAAAGCAATTTCAACACATAAAACGCTGCCAATTGAATATATGTGAGTAAAGATATGTATAAAACTATAATATCAAATAAAATTAACTGGAAGAACTTTTTTAAAAATCTCACATCATTTTAAACTTAAATAGTTAATGTGTAAAATTTGCATCATCAATTTTTATTATGAATGTTGTTACAAGGTATTCAGTTGTACAGAAAGTCTCGGAGACCTTGCTAACAATAGGACAGAATTGTCTTGCAAATTGCCGTTGTCATTGACCTTACTGCTTCTAATGAGATCAGAAGGTAAATGCGCACAAACTAAAAACTTAGTACATATTTTCATAATCTGACATGTTTCTTGTCCTCGTGTCACCAAAGATAAAAGACTGAGATGGATCCACATTGGGTGAAGTGGAAATCATGTGAGTATTTTGCAGCAGTATTTTATTTTATTTAGACAAAAGCATTGAGACCGCCAATTTTAAATATAAAGAACTATAAAGAAGCTTTTAGAAACTTACCTGGTAAATATGTATCAGGCTGCCCCTCTGCCATGTTACTGACTGGTGGGAACTTAGTTTGTTGGAAAATAGTGTACTGTAGTGAAAAAAGTAATCTGGTACTAATTAACAAAAATGGAGTGTTCATTCAGTACACTTTAATTTAATTCTCTCAAATTAATTCCAGTTGCTGCCAGTGTACTGTTGCTCACATTGTACCACAGCACCACTGCTGCTGTCAGCATCAAGGAACACCTGGCTGATTGTCTGAGGACAAAGACTATGATGAACTGCTGCAGACTGTGAAGAACGGCCTCCCACACACAAATACATCTCTTCATGTTGCTATTGTCGGAGCTGGCGTGGCTGGACTGACGGCTGCCAAACTACTGCAAGACGCAGGACACAAGGTACGTGCAACTGGCTGGTAATTTAAAGCTAGCTTGTTGTGATAACACAAATAGAAACTTTTCTTCAAATCAGAATCAGACACCAATGTGTAAACACTTTGTATGTTTGGACAAGGTAACCATATTGGAGTCTAGTGGTCGTGTTGGTGGACGGGTGGAGACCTACAGGAATGAGGAAGAGGGCTGGTATGCTGAACTGGGAGCTATGAGGATCCCAAGTGCTCACCAGTGAGTAAAAACAAACTTCAATTTGCAATGCAACCGTGTTTGAACTTTCAGAAAGTCACACATCTTCGTTATTGGGTATAGTTAGCATGAGCAGCAATACTTAACAATAAAAACAAACTTGAGCATCAGCAACACAAAACCAACACTCTTCGACATTGATGTTAGCAAAAGCTAAACAGTAATAAATGTGTAGTGTGAATAGGCCTGTACAAACAGCTGCTCCAATCTCCAGGCAAATGTCTAATCTGGCTTTACAAAAATCTCAAAACTAATATGGAAATGCTACAATGCCACCATCAGGTGTCTCATCTGTTCACAGCATCGTCCCGTTGGTTCGCTAATGAACTGGGAGTCGAGCTGAATCCATTTTTCATGAATGACGACAACACATTTTACCTGATCCATGGGTTGCGGAAAAGGACGTACGCAGTCAAAGCAAATCCTGACATCCTAAAGTATGAACTGCCAAAAAGTGAGAGGGGGAAGTCAGCTGACCAACTGTTACAGCAAGCTCTGCAGAAGGTACTTTAAGGCATGAGTGACACAGAACATTATCTATTGTAGGAGTATCTGATACCAGTATGAGCTGATAATGTTAAAAACAGATGTCTATTAATGTGTAATTTTGACTGAATTAATATCCCCTTGAATGTCAGTTATAATAGAATTTTGTCACATTCCTGGAGCTTTTTGTTTCTTCTCTCAATTTCGGGTATGAAGGCAATTTTGTGTTGATGTATCGAGGGGCGCGTTGCCTTGTATGCGCAGTTCACAGATCCAGTGGAGCTGGAAAATCAATTTTAATCGCAAAGATACCTCTTACAATTTTTCTTATGTTTCCATAAATAAAACTGTCGCTAAATGCCACTTTGCATCACACAAAAGAGACCTTATTTATTGAATGATTTCATTATTGATCGATCCAACACCAAAGATTCTTTTGTATCTTAAAATAACTTGTTAACACTTAACTCCGTTGCACCGGAAACTGACCCAGGCACTTTTCGAGTCTGAACAGCTGCCATTAAAATGTTACACCACCGTTACTGGTATCCACCCCCCTTAAACTTTTATCCATCTTTACAGTAAGCTAAATTTACCCGACGTCAAAACCCCCTTTGTGATCAGGCACAAAAATTACTAATACTAATTGTAATTTTAAAGATGAGTTAGCATTGGCTCAGGACCTGAAGGATAACTCTGGGACTTGGAATGGGTGTGTTGCAATTCTGCCTTCTCACTCCCACACATAGGTTCGTGGATCTGAGTGTCGTGATTTTGGTTTCTTAATGCATATTGTTACAGCGCTAACTACTACCGTTAGGTGGCACTCTAATGGCGTTAAACGTGTTTTTTAGAAAAACCTTTCATCTATGTGTTCCTTGAATCAAGTGCAATCTACTGATACAGGCCATGCTCATTTCAGCTAAGTTGTTTTTTTTCATGAAATGTGCAAGAACCTACTTTTTTCAACTCCTCCTAGGGGTTTCACCCGATTGGTCTGAAACTTCCTCAGGAAACCATGTCACTGTGTTATTGGACATACATTTATTGTAATGCCGTTTAAAACATTTCTAAACATACTGTATATAAAAAAATTTAATTTTTCTGTATAATTTTTTTTCTATAGGTGAAAGATAAAGTGAAGGCCCATGGCTGCAAAGCTGCACTACAGAAGTACGACCACTACTCTGTGAAGGTAACACTGAACTGTTCTCCCAATGCAAATTAAACAAGGGTATGGGACAATAGAACAAACGTTGAGCTGATTGTTTTTTTCAGAGGGCACACCACCAAGAATTTAAGATTAACATACATTTGAGGGATTGAAACCAAAAGTTTAAAACATTCTTTGTCGTTTCAGGAGTATCTGAAAGAAGAAGGCAAACTGAGTCCAGAAGCAGTGATGATGATTGGAGACTTACTCAATGAACAGAGCCTCATGCACCTGGCGCTGACTGAGATGCTCTATATCCAGAGTGACGTCAGCGACAGAACCTCGTATGATTGGTTGATTTAACACATTAGTGCATTTACATTTGTCCTAAAATATTAAGAGCCCTATTTTAATGATCTAAGCGCACGGGCGTAAAGCGCATGGCTCAGGAATGCGTTTAGGGCGTGTCCAAATCCACTTTTGCTAGTTTGACGGCAGAAAAACGGGTCCATGCGCCGGGGATATGGCTCAAAGGGTTTTATTTCGTGTCTTCATTAGTTAAAGGTGTGTGGGCGTAACATGCAATCAGCCAATTAGAGGTCCTCTCCCATTCCCTTTAAAAGCCAGGCATGATTGGAACTTAGCGCATTGCTATTATGATGGCGGATTTGCACCGCAATATTTTTTATTTTCAACCTTTTGCTTGTGTGTGCTGCTGCGCTTCCGTGTGTCTAACAAGCATAGTGTGCACACTCTTTGCACGAGCCTAGGCGCATTTTATTAATGCGCTGTTAAAATTCAATGAAATACTGCACTATTGACTTTAGACCAGGTTTTTGTTGGTCAATGGCGCGATCACTTCCTGCTGCCTCAAGATAGCAATACACCCAGAATGCACCTGAACACACCTCCCTGTAAGACCAGCACGCCCATGGGTGCAAAGAGGAGCGCAGGTGCATTTGCTATTTAAACGATGTGGGCGCGGGACGGAAATTACCCAACTGTGTTGGTCTTAAAATAACAAAGACACTTGCGTTGGGCTTTGTGCCAGCTGCAAGATAGGGCCGAATATGTTTTAGTTTAAAGCCAGTGTGTACTGGAACCAAAAATATTTCATTAAGGTCTAGCTATGAGAGACGCAAAATGCATTTAATTGTTTCAGTGGTGATCTTTGAGACAGTTTCCCCTGGCATATGAATGTCCATAGATCAGATCTGCTTTATTAAACAGTGTTGACATACACTTCACATATTATACCCAAACATTTTGTCACATTTTGTGCCCAATTCAATGAGAACAAAAATGTGTTCTTTTGTTTTCAAGGTGCGATGAAGTGACTGGTGGGACAGATCTCCTAACCAAAGCTTTTCTCACTGTCCTTGATGTCCCCATCCACCTCAACTCTAAAGTCAAACGGATCAGCCAATCACATAAAGGTGTGATTGTATCATATCAGACAGGACAGCAGTCCACTTTGACAGACCTTTCTGCTGACATCGTTCTGGTAACAACAACAGCCAAAGCTGCCCTCTTCATTGACTTTGATCCACCTCTCTCCATCAGAAAGATGGAAGCACTGAGGCAGTCCACTATGAAAGCTCCACTAAAATAATCCTCACCTTCAGCAAGAAGTTCTGGGAGAAGGATGGCATCCAAGGAGGAAAGAGCATCACCGACCAGCCCTGTCGTTTCATCTACTACCCCAGCCACAGTTTCCCAACCAATAAGACCATCGGGGTCCTCCTGGCCTCCTACACCTGGTCTGACGACTCCCTCCTCTTCTTAGGTGCAAGCGATGAAGACCTGAAAGAGCTGGCTCTGAGAGATTTGGCAAAGATCCACGGTGAGTACGTCAAGACTCTGTGCACAGGGTGGTGGTGAAGAGGTGGAGCGCGGATCCTCACAGCTTGGGCGCCTTTCGCTCTCTTCACACCCTACCAACATTTAGAGTACTCCAAAGAGCTCTTCAGAAGGGAAGGCAGGGGTGCACTTTGCTGGTGAACACACCGCTTTGCCTCACGCTTGATTGAGACATCTATGAAATCTGCTATCAGGGCTGCTACCAACATTAACAAAAAGTCAGCTACAACTCGACACCATGACGAGCTCTAGGGTCTTATATGTTGCACTTTTGCCATCCCACCATGCAGCTCTAATTGCATCAGACTGGTGGATTTTGGCAGTGAAAGATGGCTTGATGTTGCTAGGCAAAAGTATAATCCAGAAGTCATTTACGTGCACGCAGTGTTTTGAGCAATGACTGTCTATGACAACAATCTGTGCACCATGAACGTTTTTTCAAGCTTAATCCATCTATCCATTGCATGCCTAGCCTTTTGTTTAGATTCAATAAGAGCAAATAATATTTTCTTGTTTTGGTTTATCCGATGCCAATTTGAAAACAAAAATGGACAAAGCATGTAGATTTTGTTTTTATTTTCATTCACATGAAAATTGTCATGAGCTCGGTATTATTTTCTGACTTGTATAGATTTTTTTGTTTTGCAAGAAAAGAATATGACTTGGGTCTTGTGTTGAAATTGTGTTTATTGATATTATAGCCCTTTATCTCAACTTGCACTATTTTTTCCTTTGATCTTTGATTCATAATTTTGCTTTTACCTCTGTTTTTGTTTTGTTATTTAATGAACATTGTTGGAAGTGCCAGAGGCCTAAGACTTTATTTGCCAATTACTACTTCTGTTACTGTTGTGCACATGACCATTAAAGAAAATTGAACCATGACTTTGTTAAATTAATGTCATAATGTAAGAAATAAGTTAGGGGTGGCATCATAGTCTGTAAAAACTGATGTCTTCTTGGTAATACTGTAAAAAAAAAAAAAATAGGGTTTCCTTTTAAATGTCCCCTTTATATATTTTTGATAGAATTGTCTCACTACTGAAAACCAAAAAAAATTTACAGTTCGGTGTGAAGGTGCCCTGTATTTTATTGATGAAAAATATTTGATATTTGTTTTTCTCTTGTATGTATTTCGACATATCTCCCTTATTGATTAATTACTGGCTATAACTGTTACGGTTGCTGCTGTTTGTCACTGTTTGCTTTGAGGAAATATTCTGGGTAAGATGCCAGCATGTCCTGTTACAAACTGAGCTGAGTGGGCTGATCACAGGACAACAACCTCCACAACCATCTGTGTTGACTGCAGAAGTTAATAAACTCTGATCTGACCTTTCAGAGGTTTCCTGATGACTCAGGGTCCAGCTTTAAATGAGCTGAAGGCGTTGTTAAAGAGCATTCAGCGAGTCTTAACAGAGAGAGAGGACGAAAGAAACAAAGATGAAGCGACTCGGCATACTTGTTTGTCTGGGTTTGATTTGTGTGGATTCAACTCTGGTAATATTTAACCCACACAAACATTTTACAAACTAAAGCACTGACACATAACTGCATTTTGAAATGTCTATCAACGGTTTTTGTTCTGTAATTTTGATAATTTAGTCGTTTAAATCATTGCTTTCTGTGTGTTACTTAAATTTTATTATCTGCCTGTTTAGCTGTATTTGTCCATAAGATAAAACATGATTCATCCTAAAAAATATATATATATATATATATATATATATATATATATATATATATATATATATATATATATATATATATATATATATACAGTGAGGAAAATAAGTATTTGAACACTGTTATTTTGCAAGTTCTCCCACTTAGAAATCATGGAGCGGTCTGAAATTGTCATCGTAGGTGCATGTCAACTGTGAGAGACATAATCTAAAAAAAAAACCAGAAATTACAATGTAAGATTTTTTAACTATTTATTTGCATGATACAGCTGCAAATAAGTATTTGAACACCTGAGAAAATCAATGTTAATATTTGGTACAGTAGCCTTTGTTTGCAGTTCCAGAGGTCAAACGTTTCCTGTAGTTCTTCACCAGGTTTGACACACTGCAGAAGGGATTTTGGCCCACTCCTCCACACAGATCTTCTCTAGATCAGTCAGGTTTCTGGGCTGTCGCTGAGAAACACGGAGTTTGAGCTCCCTCCAAAGATTCTCTATTGGGTTTAGGTCTGAGACTGGCTAGGCCACGCCAGAACCTTGATATGCTTCTTCCAGAGCCACTCCTTGGTTCTCCTGGCTGTGTGCTTCGGGTCATTGTCATGTTGGAAGACCCAGCCTCGACCCATCTTCAATGCTCTAACTGAGGGAAGGAGGTTGTTCCCCAAATCTCCCAATACATGGCCCCGGTCCTCCTCTCCTTAATACAGTGCAGTCGCCCTGTCCCATGTGCAGAAAAACACCCCAAAGCATGATGCTACCCCCATGCTTCACAGTAGGGATGGTGGTCTTGGGATGGTCCTCATCATTATTCTTCCTCCAAACACGGTTAGTGGAATTATGCCCAAAAAGTTATATTTTGGTCTCATCTGACCACATGACTGTCTCCCATGACTCCTCTGGATCATCCAAATGGTCATTGGCAAACTTAAGATGGGCCTTGACATGTGCTGGTTTAAGCAGGGGAACCTTCCGTGCCATGCATGATTTCAAACCATGACGTCTTAGTGTATTACCAACAGTAACCTTTGAAACGGTGGTCCCAGCTCTTTTCTCAGGTCATTGACCAGCTCCTCCCGTGTAGTTCTGGTCTGATTTCTCACCTTTCTTAGGATCATTGAGACCCCACGAGGTGAGATCTTGCATGGAGCCCCAGTCCGAGGGAGGTTGACAGTCATGTTTAGCTTCTTCCATTTTCTAATGATTGCTCCAACAGTGGACCTTTTTTCACCAAGCTGCTTGGACATGTCCCCGTAGCTCTTTTCCAGCCTTGTGGAGGTGTACAATTTAGTCTCTAGTGTCTTTGGACAGCTCTTTGGTCTTGTCCATGTTAGTAGTTGGATTCTTACTGATTGTATGGGGTGGACAGGTGTCTTTATCCAGCCAATGACCTCAAACAGGTACATATGTAATTTAGGATAATAAATGGAGTGGAGGTGGACATTTTGAAGGCAGACTAACCGGTCTTTGAGGGTCCGAATTCTAGCTGATAGACAGGTGTTAAAATACTTATTTGCAGCTGTATCATACAAATAAATAGTTAAAAAATCTTACATTGTAATTTCTGGATATTTTATTTTAGATTATGTCTCTCACAGTGGACATGCACCTACGATGACAATTTCAGACCCCTCCATGATTTCTAAGTGGGAGATCTTGCAAAATAGCAGGGTGTTCAAATACTTATTTTCCTCACTGTATATATATATATATATATATAATGGATATAATCTGCAAAATGTTTACAAACTTAACATTCATAGCAAATTGTTTTGCCTTCAAATCATCAAATTGAATTAATGACATAATTATTTTTATGTTATATCATATGAAGTGGTTAAATCTTGGTTCTGATGATGTCACTCCTAATTAACAACCCCGCCTATTTTACGATATCCAAACGGCCAATGTTAAGGTTAGTAAAGCCTGGGTACTGTATGTTGATCTTGCTTCGTACTTAAGGCCTCAGGTGGTCCACTCATCTCAATTTTAAGGGTAACTAGTCCAGAACTGAGCGTATACCTATAGGACAAATGGTCACCATCAGATTCCATCCACTTAAAGTTCTGGTTTTGCTACTGAGCGACTTAGCTTATTATTCTGTGTCAAATTATGGAAAGGATCCCACAGAGAAAGACCTTTTCGTTATAAAGTAAGATCCTTTTAATTTAACCAGAAACAGTTCTGAAATCACTATCATTAAACCCACCAGACTCCCTTTAAATATACAGAACTTTTAGCTGTATAGTGCCAGCATATTTTCACATGTAAATTGGGGAATTAAAGGAAGAGTATTTAAAACAAACCAGAGTGGTGATTGTTGGAACAGTAGGAAGGCGAGCAAGACTGCTTTTGATTATTGTGTTTCTGTTGACTTTGAAGTGTGTACAACTATAAATTACTGATATTTACATGAAGTCCAGCGGGTTTGGCAATAGTGTTTTTGTGGCTGTTTGAACTTAAAGGATCTTACTCTATGACAATAATGTCTATCTCTATCATTGTAGGTTTCCTTTCCATAATGTTGTCAGACACTTGGAATTATAATCTGAGCATTTAAGTGGCTAAATCAGCACTTCTGGTGGAAAGACAGCGAAGGTGCACAGTTGTCAATTAAAGGTGCAGTAGGTAGGACAACAAGCTTCTCAGTACCTCCCCTCTTTACGTTAAAGCCCAAAACAGTGTCCTGAGGAAGATACTGTGAAATGCGTGTGCATGAGCAGTGATTAGCACGCAGTTAGACCTGGCCCTGATTGGTGCATCTGAACATGGAGCGGTGGAATTTTGCACTTAAACTACAGGCTGTAGGTGGTGTCAGAGGAGCCTGACTTTTTTTCTTAAATGACCTGCTTCATATAGTTCTACTGGAATGTAGGGCCAGTTTCAGCAAATGTGACAAAGTTAGTTTTATAAAAAAACACAGTTAAAAAATAATGACGTTAACCTTTAAGGTTGTGTAACATTTTTTCTTATTTCCCAAAAACTTGATAACTCTCTTGATCAGTGAAAAGGAATAGCTGAAAGTTCACCACATAAGTCACACAAAGTATCCTTGGGCTAGGAATAACGTAGATATGTTCACATTTTTGTTGCCATAACTCCCACAAAACCACAAATTACACTGTCTACCATGCACACTTAAGTTCAAGTAATTGTGTGTCTCTCTCAGGCACAGACGGACCAGTTGATCCCAGTGGAGGAGGGTTCCAGCTCATCCCCCAGCAGGTACTTCATCAACCCATTATCACTACCAACTCATCAAATATTTACCATTGGTCAGTGGCCCTTAGTGTCAGATACACCATGAAGAGAAAAACAAGGCATAAACAAACAAGAGCATTAAATAAAAGCTAAAGTTGTAAGGTCACATGGAAGCTAAGTAAATATGAGACAAAAAAATATAGTTGCTCACCAACCTTTATACTATTGTGTAAGTAAATCATTCTACTTCAAATAGTGTTGCAATGTATATTTGAGTAAGTGTTTCTGGGCAATGGAGTGCACTACCACCCTTATCTGCTAAGCCCACAGTGGCTTTCAGACATGGCGATGTTCCTGGGTGCTTGCATCACACTCATCGTCCACACATGCATATAAGTGGGGATCTGCAGCAAAATAGCCATTCAATTAAAATGTGACTGTGAAATAACATAAAACAGAACATTGTAGTGTCTGTTTTATTACCAAAACATTTATCAATGAAACGGTTAATTGTGAAAAATTGGGTTGAAGGTTGATTTAAGTTGAACGCCCCTAAATTTTCTGCCTGTGCCCCTAGACATTTTTATCTAGGGGCTACCATGCTCCTTGTAAAAAAAGTGTGGACCCCTGGAGTGGTTGTACAAACAATAACGGGAACCAAGCAATCATCCTGTTCCGAACAGGCACACGCTCCAAAAGGGCAAAAGGGCACTGTAACTCAGAATGGGCAAAAATATAAAACTTTTTTTCTTTGTCTGTGTAGGCAACAAAACAATATAAGAATACAAACATTTAAAATATAAATTTAGCAAAAGAGCAAGCAAACTATCAAAACGGTACCATTAAGTGAACCTGAAAGTGGTGTGTCGCCCTTTTTTTGTATTTTCCAGACCCTTCCATGGTGAAGAAAAGTCTGGCTGAGTGTCTGGAGGACAACGACTATAACGAGCTGCTGCAGACTGTTAAAACTGGTCTTCCTAAAATAAATACTACTCATCATGTTGTTATTGTCGGAGCTGGCATGGCTGGACTGACGGCTGCCAAGTTACTGCAAGATGCAGGACACCAGGTACTGTACATGCAACAGGTTTATATGTTTTAATAAAAAAAAGGCACAAAGTCTTTGAAGCTGGGGAAAGCCGATTGACCTGCCAGGGAGTCCTAGCAAATGTTCAAGCAAGAAGCAACCCACAATTTCTTTTTTTAATGCACCGGGTCAATGATTACATTAACCATTGACCCCAAAGGGCTCAGTTGGTGGAGCAAGCGCCCATGTATAGAGATTTGCTCCTCGATGCAGCAGGCCTGGGTTTGACTCTTTGATGAATGCCGTTCCCCCCCCTCTCCTCCCTTTCATGTCTTCAGCTGTCCTATTAACCTGAAGGCCAAAAACGCCCCCCCCCCAAAAACATCTAAACAAATGACCCCACGCGGGGGTTGTAAATCCATGATTTAAAAGGCATACATTAAAAGATAGATAATTATGATTTAATTGAAGATTTAGTTCAGTCATAGCATGTCAAAAAAAAAGTGATAAAAAGGCATAGTAGCCTATAGTATGTCGAAAAGAAGTGACAAAGTATAGTATGTTGAAAAAAAGATAAAAAAAAAGTTATAGTATGTTGAAAAAAAGTGATATAAAGTCATAATATAGTATGTTGAAAAGATGATAAAAAGTCATGGTATAGTATGTCAAAAAGGTCAGTGTTGAAAAAAGTGATAAAAGTCATAGTATAGTAAATGGAAAAAGTGAAGCAGTGACTACAGCTTTTATTAAGGCAAATATTACTACTACATATGCTGCTAGAAGCAGAATCAGCAGCATTGATACAGTAGGTACACAATCTTGGGTGTAGAAGCATTTGCTAGTTGTAGTAATAGTGCTACATTTACAACCTTACATGTCTGGCCTTTCTCGTATCCATCTGTTCTGACAAGGTAACCGTATTAGAGTCTAGTGGTCGTGTTGGGGGACGAGTGGTGACCTACAGGAATGAGAAAGAGGGCTGGTATGCTGAACTGGGAGCCATGAGGATTCCAAGTGCTCACCAGTAAGTTTAAGTCTTTACTTTCTTTAGAAAGAAAATTTACATATAAATGTGCCTGCAGCCATATCCGCTCTCAGATTCTTTTTCCTGCTTCTGGCGAGAGCAGTCGTGTTTTTCCTCCTCTCCCCTCTTATCTTATCTTGGCTCCTTTTCCAGTCTGTCTACCTTGTCGTGTGGAACTTTTTCTCCTTTCTCTTTGTCCCCTGTCTAACAACTCGCAGCTGGTTTTCTATCTTGTCCTCTGCACTGGTTATCTCTTGAAGGACACATCAATGAACTGCGCTTTTAACAACATAGACACACATTCACACACAAGTCATTATCTTACACACACACCATACACTTCCCCCCCCCCCACTTCCTTGGGATTCAGCAGTCCTCTTCGTCTCCAGAGCTGAACGCTTCCATTTTCACAGAGTTGTGTGGAGCTGATAGTCTGATTTGGCGATGGCTTAAATGTAACAACTTAACATAATTGTGCATATACATTTTAAGCTATTGTAAAGGTAAAGGTGTTACAACTTGTACAGCAGAATTGACTAATAAACTAATAAAAACATGACTCCATAGAAGATACATTTTATTTTCAGGCTAGTGAAAGTTTCCATTGTGTGACTGCCTTATTTTCTTCTCTAAATGAAATGTAAACAAAACAGTTATGACTGTTACTTGTGTCACCAGTAAATTTCTTGCTTGTGTTGAATGTCAGAGGGATTATTTGTGTACTGTCTTGGCTTACACGGTTAAGTTAACTGACACTATCTACACCTCTTTCAATAGAATCGTCCACTGGTTTGCTAAAACACTGAACGTCACGCTGAATAAATTCACAATGCATGACCCCAACACCTTTTACTTGGTTAATGGGTTGTTGGTGAAGACTAGCGCAGTGCAAAATGACCCTGATGTTCTGATGTACAAGGTGGATGAAAGTGAGAAAGGGAAGTCAGCCGATGACCTGCTCGAAAACTCTTTGCAGAAGGTACGTTACCAGAAGACAGAAAGGAGAAATTGATTGCAATTTGCCCAAATTCACATCCTTGTGACGTTACTTGCATCACTAACAAGCAGGGCTGGACTAGGGTGAAAAATCTGCTCGACTTTTGAGACCTAGACCAGCCCACCACAATCGTACAGACACCACCCGTCCTTGCAGTCCCCTTTCACACATGCATACTAGCAAGGTTAAAAGATTAGCACCATATACTAGCCAAATTCTGGTAAAATATGCAAGTGGCTGGTAGATTTGATTGACTCACCAGCCAAAAAAGTAAAATAACATTCATTAACCATTTGGCTGGTGGTCAAAAAGTTAGTGTTGAACCCTGCATACCGGCCCCTAATACTCTCACTCACATCTGAGTGGTAGGCTAAGTAAGAGAGCATGATAATGTTAAGTTATAAGTACAATTAAGCCAAAGCTGCATTTTGTACACTGTATGTAACACTTGTGTTATTGTGAAATGTTGATATATCAGAAAGCTATAGCACTGTGTTTGCAAGTGCCTTAGCATGTTAACACATAACTAACATTAGCTTACTAAAAGCTAACTTGTCCCCTCTTGTAGACAAGGGTGCTAAAATCATTGTTTGACATGCTTAAATCTTGTTTTTAGCTAGCTACTTGTACTTTGTGCTTTGATTCAATTAAATGCAATTGTATATTTTGCAAAGCAGTTTATCACTGACATAGAATTGTTAATATAAAACATGGTGCAACATAGCTAATAGTATCGCTTCCTTCATGTTCCAGGACTCAGTCATTGCTGACAACATGGTTTGTAATTGATAAAAAGCACAAATCAATGCAATTAAATGAAATAAAGCCTGAACTTGAACACATTGCCTGTAGCTAGCTCAAAAAAGATTAGTTTAACACAATGGTGGCAACACCTTTATCAATAGATGATTCAATTCTTCTTCTTTCTTTTCTTAGGTGAAAGATGAAGTGACTGCTCATGGCTGCTTTTCTGCGCTGAAGAAATATGACCATTATTCCGTGAAGGTAAAACACAATGGGATGACATGAATTGTTGTAAATTGAGAAAGCTGTTAAGTAAATTGCTGCTGATATTTTAGTGCATTACATATAGCATCAAATTGGTGTGTCATTTCCAATGGTTTGCCATTTTAAAACAAACAAGTGGTAGCTGAAACGTCCCACCACATACTCAAGTGTACATTTATAATTCTTGATGTTTAAAAACTTGAATTATGGAAAACATCCCATCAAAAAACTTTATTTGAGCCACAACAACTGCACAACATGGAACTTGTTTATGTTTAATAGGACTATCTGGTACGAGAAGGAAATCTGAGTTCAGAAGCGATAAGGATGATAGGAGACCTGCTTAACCAACAGAGCCTAATGCACACAGCGCTGACTGAGATGATCTACAGCCGAGTAACGTCAATGACAAAACTAAGTAAGACCTACATTGTCAACTACTAAAAATGGGGAATAGCGTTTTTCAAAAATTTATTTTGGCCCTGAACCATTCATTGCTTTATAGGAGGAGTATTTTTATATCAACACTAGTCTCTCACAGCCAGACCTATCTCCGAACTTTGTTTTTAATGTTTTATGTGGTGGTTTCTTTTGCTTTGATTTAACCATTTTGATAGATAAGAGTGGTGATGGCGCAGGGATATGACACATGCCTTTGGTGTGGGAGACCTGGATTTGATTCCCACTGCGATACATCAACCAATGTGTACCTGAGCAAGACACTTAACCCCTAGTTGCTCCAGAGGAGTGCAACCTCTGAGATAGATAGAAAGATAGATAGATATATTCCACCAAATTACACACTATTTTGCAAAAGCATTATCATTGTATCCTGGGCTCACTGCTGTCCAAGATAATTGTCATTGATTGAAGAAATACAAACAACCCAGAGTGTTTTTCCCTTTAGGGTGTAAATATTGTGGGTTCAGACAACGGATGAGCCGGATACTCAGCTGAAACGAGTATCCGGTACGGATAAAGCACTTTTGCAGAGTACAAGTATTATACGAGTAATACGAGTCAATATCTGTACTGGATTGAATAAAACTCCTCAGCTGACCGTCTCTGCGTTCTGTGATCGTCACAGCGCCTTTTTGCTTTGTAGTACTTACATAGTTTGTAGTACTTACATAGTAACCAGGAGGTTTCTGGTAAACGTGGGGATTCAGACATGCTGCTTTTAAGGTTTAAATGTGACTCCCGTTGAGTCTCTACCGTCGGAGAATTTTTTTTTTTTTGAACCGTCAGCTGGCTTCATTAAAGTCAATGCAGATCTGAGAAACAGCATGTGCCTAGTTGATCCGTAGTAAACAGTCCCCCCCCCCCCTCCCTCTCTCTCTCTGTGTCTCTCTCTTACTCAAACACACACACACACACACACACACCTGGTGTGGAAATAAAAAATAAAAATGGAACCAAAAAAAAAAAAAAATTAAAACTGATCATATAAAATTAAAAGCTAAAAAAGATATTTGAGTATGAAACTCTTGTTCATTACATTTTACTTCATAATTGCAACCGCATGTTCTGTACCCATTGTTGCAAAACTTGTTCTGTATATAGTTTTTGTTACCATGACAACAACATTGATCTGAAGCTCGATGCTGTCATGTAAATAGTTTTCTAATCAGCAGTAAATATAACAATTTCTGATCAACCCATATCAATTGAACCACTTCCGGGTTAAATTCTGTCCACTTCTGGATTAAATTCTGTCCACTTCCGGGTTAGGCCCCCGCCCGGTCCGAGTACAGATACAGATAAATCATGTGGTAAACAGATAAAGATACAGATAATGCTGTACTCGCTCATCCCTAGTTCAGACAAACTTTTCTCCACCGCTGGCACAGCAAATGATACTTCTGGCTTTGTAACACTAGCTCAAAATTAATGCATGGACGATTTTCCCAACCATGCTAAGATATGAATTCTTTTCTTAAAATATTCTAAATAGAATATAAGAAATAGAAAGCTCTTTCGATGCTACATACTCCACTGTGCTTACCAGTAACGCCCTACCTTTGTTAAACCTGGGCAAGTATACTGTACAGAGGATTTATGAAAACATACTTTGGTTGATGGAAATAATTTTAGATTGTCTTTGATTTGTGGAATGATACTAGTTGGCTATCCAGTTAAAACCCAACCTTGACTCATGCTACCGGCCTGAACCTAGTCCCTAAAACATGAAAGAATGAATTCAGAAAATTGTTCCTAATCAATTAAATATTGCACTATAAATGTTTTTTTAATCCACAGACCATTGCAAATTTGCACTTGTCTCTACAATAATGTATTCAACGGAATTTATTTGTCTTATTTTTTGTTTTGTTTACATCAAATTTTATTTGTTTTTAAGTTACACAGAAGTGACTGGTGGATCGGACCTTCTCCCCAAAGCTCTTCGTAATGTCCTCAAGATCCCTATTCTCCTCAACTCCAAGGTTAAACGCATCAAAGTTGAAAATGGAAGTGTAATAGTATCGTACCAGCAAGGCCAACAGCCTTATGTTAATATTTCCGCTGATGTTGTCCTGGTAACAACCACAGCCAAAGCAGCCCTGTTCATTGACTTTGATCCACCTCTCCCCATCCCAAAGATGGAGGCACTGAGAGCAATCCACTATGACAGCTCCACTAAAATCATCCTCACCTTTATCGAGAAGTTCTGGGAGAAGGATGGCATCCGAGGAGGAAAGAGCATCACCGACCAGCCCTCTCGTTTCATCTACTACCCCAGCCATAGTTTCCCAAACAAGACTATCGGGGTCCTCCTGGCTTCCTACACCTGGTCTGACGACTCCCTCCTTTTCTTAGGGGCGAGTGATGAACACCTGAAAGAGCTGGCTCTGAGAGATTTGGCAAAGATCCACGGTGAGAGGGTCAAATCTCTCTGCACAGGGGTGGTGGTGAAGAGGTGGAGCGCGGATCCTCACAGCTTGGGCGCCTTTGCTCTCTTCACACCCTACCAAAAGTTAGAGTACTATAAAGAGCTCTTCAAAAGTGATGGCAGGGTGCACTTTGCAGGTGAACACACAGCCGTCCCTCACGCTTGGATTGAAGCAGCTATGAAATCTGCGATCAGGGCTGCTACCAACATTAACAAAGAGTCAGCTACAACTCAACACCACGATGAGCCATAGCGTCTACTCTCTAGGGCAATCAGTAATATTTTAGTAATCAAATATCTGTCAATTGTTAGTGTAGTTCTAGATGTAGTATACAGGTAAAATTGAACAAAAGTGTAGCACTTTTGCTTGTTGATTACTTGCCTTAGGAGTAAGACTCATTGTGATTGTCCTTCCACAGTGCAGCTCTTATCTGCATCAAACTGTTGCATTGACATTGAACGATGTCTTGATGTTGCTAGGCAAAAGTATTATCAGATATTCTGACAAAGCAGCTTTGGCCATGACTGCTGATAACTGATATTATCAAAAGTATATGCACCACTAATGTTCATAAACCTTGATGTCTGTGTTGTAATTTCTGTCTGTGTGATTAAATAAAGCTTTGTCAATTTCAATTACCTGACCTTAAGATAAGCACCAACCGGCTTTGCATGTGCCCAGCTCGGCTCACATCGTAGTGTTCTGTTTTAGAGCATACTGTAATATTTCACCGGTGATAAGAGTAGAAATAATATAATTTAATAAATAAATAAATACCATGACCACAATTTAAAAACAATCAAACAACAAAGCAATCCAGCTTCCCTGAACGCAATAGACCGAAATAACATTAAAATCAATACAAATAAACCCTGATAAGGTCTTGTGAATAAATGTTGAATAAAATCAAAGGTTATAGGGCTGAAAATAGACCACTGCCACAGATTTTGTGTTAAGGGTGTGTGTACTTCCTGTCTATATCTGACGGTCAGAGATGGGAAGTAATGAAGTACAAATACTTTGTTACTGTACTAAAGTAGATTTTTCAGATATTTTTACTTTACTATTTATTTTTGTGGCGACTTTTTACTTCTACTCCTTACATTTTAACACAAATATCGGTACTTTCTACTCACATCTTACAAAATTGGCTTGTTACTTTAGTTTTGTACAAGAGGTTGTCTTATCGGAGTAGCGCGGACGCGCGCCACACGGAGAAAAAAGTGAGAGAAAAAAAAGACTAGCTGTCCAGAGGATAATCAGCTGAGATTGTGTGTGCCTCTTTGAGAACTGTAAGTCGTATAACTCATGTCTGAAACGAGTATCCGGTACGGATAAAGCACTTTTGACGAGTAAAAGTATTATACGAGTAATACGAGTCAATATCTGTGCTCGGATTGAATAAAAGTCCTCATTTGGTGGCGGTCTGTGTCTGTGTTCTGTGATAGGCTAGTGCTAGTCACAGCGCCCCTCCTCTACACGATTCTGTGATAGGCTAGTGCTAGTCCCACCGCCCCTCCCCTACAAACATACAGATTCCTTGTGTTGCTGTGTGCCGCTCTGCTCACTCACACACACTCAGAACACAGAAGTGAACAGCTCTCTCCCTCCCTCAGTCACTCAGGGTCGCCGGTCTTTTCCGTTAACATTTAGGGTTTCTTCAGCTTCAGGTTTGTTTTTTACTTCGGTTTGAACTAGTACTTACTTAGTACCCGGTAGATTTCTGGTAAACGTGGGGTTTGTTCAGACATGCTGCATGCGTTGCGTCTCTGTCTGTCGGAGTTTTTTTGTGTTTTTTTGAGTGTCTGAAACTTTCTTGCTGTATTTTATAAAAAAATAAATAAAAGGGAGTTGTGGTATAAATAAATATTACAAATTAAGATACACACACACAAACCCACACACAAACACATCCCCGCCCCCCAATGATACGTGATAAAGAATAATGAGCGATACAGAGAGTACTTCAGCTGACACTGCACCACCAGTCAGTTTGCTTAACCTTGCAGGACAGTGAGGGTCAAATCAGTGACAATGAAAACCGTGGCAGTACCTTCCTTTCTCTCTCTCTCTCTCTCTGTGTATTTCTTACTCAATCACAGACACACACACACACACTCACACAAACCTGGTGTGGAAATAAAAAAATGATCACACTGATTATAAAACAATTAAGTTAAAAAAAGAAAGTTATATTGAGTATGAAAACTCTTGTTCATTACATTTTACTTATTAATTGTAACCACGTGTTGTATTCATTGTTGCAAAACTTGTTCTGTATATAGTTCGTTTGTTACCATAAGTACACCATTGATCTGAAGCTCAATGCTGATGCTGTCATGGAAATAGTTTTCTAATCGGCAATACATATAACAATTTCTGATAAACCCATATCAATTGCATGCTTAAAATAGCATACTGGTTAAAGCCCCGCCCATTTAAAGACAACCCGACCCACTTCTGGGTTAAATCCTGCCCACTTTCGGGTTAGGCCCCGCCTAGTCCGAGTACAGATACAGATACAGATAATGCTGTACTCGCTTCATCCCTATGGTCTATAGTTCTTGCACATTTAAAGTAAGTTAGCTAGTGATTTTGGTGTGTTCTTCACCTGTTAGCTATGTTGCACGTTGATCTTAACCCGCTTGTGCCGGATGCTTAGCGACGACACATCTACCGCCGGTTACTGCGTGGCGCAGCATTTTGTATTCGTCAGTCTTTTCATGACGCGTGCAGCAGAGAACGCACTGTCATTGGTTCAAATACACATGAGGCGGGTCTTGTTGGCCATTTAAAGCCATGTGACCACCAAAATGTACTGTAGTTTGCTGAAAATCATGTCAATCAACCAGACATACATGTGCGTTGGTTTATGAATTTTTGAGAGACGAGTGAGAAAATGGCTCCAACAGAGGAGGATGTGGACAGCGAGGGCAGTGACAAACGGGACCCGTTTGTGCCGGATGCTTCACGCCGCCACGTCTACCGCCGGTTACTGCGTTGCGCAACTCTAAGGATCATCCAGCACTTCTTCATCATCATCATCATCTACCACATCTTCCCTCAGTAACTCCTCACCATCTTCACCTCAATGTCACTGCTCTCGCTGTCATGATTGAAATGATTTTCAGCAAACTACCGTACATTTTAGTGGTCACATGGCTTTAAATGGCCAACAAGACCCGCCTCATGTGTATTTGAACCAATGACAGTGCGTTCTCTGCTGCACGCGTCATGAAAAGACCGACGAATAAAAATGCTGTGCTGCAGCAGCCGGCGGGGTTCAAAGTTGCGCAACGCAGTAACCGGGCGGTAGATGTGTCGTTGCGAAGCATCCGCACAAACGGGTTAATGAAGCAAGTTTCACCAGCTTTATTCGCATGAGGTTTTTTTTTTTTTTACCAAACTTCAGATACTGTAATTATATTGACAAGTGGATGGAAACGTGTAGGTGCCCTATATTTTATTAATGAAAAATATTTGATATTTGTTTTTCTCTTGTATGTATTTCGACATATCTCCCTTATTGATTAATTACTGGCTATAACTGTTACTTTTGCTGCTGTTTGTCATTGGTTGCTTTGTGGAAATATTCTGGGTAAGATGCCAGCATGTCCTGTTACAAACTGAGCTGAGTGGGCTGATCACAGGACAACAACCTCCACAACCATCTGTGTTGACCGCAGAAGTTACTAAACTCTGATCTGACCATTCAGAGGATTCCTGATGACTCAGGGTCCAGCTTTAAATGAGCTGAAGGCGTTGTTAGAGAGCATTCAGCGAGTCTTCACAGAGAGCGAGGGCGACCGAAACAAAGATGAAGCGACTCGGCATACTCGTTTGTCTGGGTTTGATTTGTGTGGCTTCAACTCTGGTAATATTTAAAAGACACAAACATTTTACAAACTAAAGCACTGACACAAAACTGCATTTTGAAATGTCTATCAACTGTTTTTGCTCTGTAATTTTGATAATTTAGTAGTTTAAATCATTGCTTTCTGTGTGTTAAATTTTATTATCTGCCTGTTTAGCTGTATTTGTCAATAATATATATATATATATATATATATATATATATATGTGTGTGGATATAATCTGCAAAATGTTTACAAACCTAATATTCAAAGCAAATTGTTTTGCCTTAAAATCATCAAATTGAATTAATGACATAATTATTTTTATGTTATATCATATGAAGTGGTTAAATCTTGGTTCTGATGATGTCACTCCTAATTAACAACCCCGCCTATTTTACGATATCCAAACGGCCAATGTTAGGGTTAGTAAAGCCTGGGTACTGTATGTTGATCTTGCTTCGTACTTAAGGCCTCAGGTGGTCCACTCATCTCAATTTTAAGGGTAACTAGTCCAGAACTGAGCATATACCTATAGGACAAATGGTCACCATCAGATTCCATCCACTTAAAGTTCTGGTTTTGCTACTTATCGACTTAGCTTATTATTCTGTGTCACATTATGGAAAGGATCCCATCAGAGAAAGACCTTTTCATTATAAAGTGAGATCCTTTTTATTTAACCAGAAACTGTTATGAAATCACCATCATAAAACCCACCAGACTCCCTTTAAATATACAGAACTTTTAGCTGTATAGTGCCAGCATATTTTCACATGTAAATTAAGGAATTAAAGGAGAGTATTTCAAACAAACCAGAGTGGTGATTGTTGGAACAGTGGAAAGATGACCAAGACTGCTTTTGATTATTTTGTCTCTGTTGACTTTGAATAAAGTGTGTTATACTATAAAATTACTTCTTATTTACATGGAGTCTAGTGGGTTTGGCGATAGTGGTCTTGTGGCTGTTTCTGTTTGAACTTAAAGGATCTTACTCTATGACAAATAGGTCTTTCTCTATCTCTGTAGGGATCCTTTCCATAATGTTATCAGACACTTACAATTATAATCTGAGCATTTAAGTGGCTAAATCAGCACTTCTGGTGGACAGACAGTGAAGGTGCACAGTTGAAGGACAACAATCTTCTCAGTCCCTCCCCTCTTTACGCTAAAGCCCAAAACAGTGTCCTGAGCTCCTCCCCCGACAAGGGAGAGCTGTGCACAATAGAGCGGGGGAAGGGGAAGATGCTTTGATTGGCACGCAGTTAGACCCGCCGCTGGCCCTGATTGGTGCATCTGAACATGGAGCGGTGGATTTTTGCACTTACACTTCTGGCTGTAGGTGGTGCCAGAGGAGCCTGACTTTTTTTTCTTATAATTACCTGCTTCATGTAGTTCTACTGGATAGTAGGGTCAGTTTCAGAAAATGTGATATGTCACCACATAACTCACCCAAAGTATCCTTGGGCTAGGAATAATATAAATCACTTTTTTGATGTTGCCATAACTCCGACAAAACCACACATTACACTGTCTACCATGCACACTTAAGTTAAAGTAATTGTGTGTCTCTCTCAGGCGCAGACGGACCAGTTGATCCCAGTGGAGGAAGGTTCCAGCTCATCCCCAGCAGGTACTTCATCAACCCATTATCACTACCAACTCATCAAATATTTACCATTGGTCAGTGGCCCTTAGTGTCAGATACACTATGAAGAGAAAAACAAGGCATAAACAAACAGGAGCATTAAATAAGAGCTAAAGTTGTAAGGTCACATGCAAGCTAAGTAAATATGAGGCCAAAAAGTGTAGTTGCTCACCAACCTTTATACTATTGTGTAAGTAAATCATTCTACTTCAAATAGTGTTGCAATGTGTATTTGAGTAGGTGTTTCTGGGCAATGGAGTGCACTACCACCCTTATCTGCTAAGCCCACAGTGGCTTTCGGACATGGCGATGTTCCTGGGTGCTTGCATCACACTCATCGTACACACATGCTGATGTTGCCATCCATAATAAATTTACAAGTGGGGATCTGCAGCGAAATATCCATGTGTTTTCTAAAGACGTTGACGAAGAAAAAGCTGCATAGTAATAATAGCCAATAAGGACTTTGCCTTTGCCTACCGTTGGCCCTCCTCTCTTTCCCTCACTTTGTTTACATCTTAACCTGGCATGCGTGCACTTCCGGTCAGCGGAGCTGTGTTGATAGACCTCGGCAGTGCTCTAGTGCATTCAGAATTATTTGCATTTTTAAACGTCAGCTCCGAAATTTGCCACACGCTGCTGTACTGCTCCCTCACATGGTTGAAAGAGGTAGAAATGTGACAGCAGAGTCCCACATAAAGTGTTAGATACCTAGTTAACCTAGATACTCCCATTCCATTGAAGTTTAAACACCTTAGATATGATCGTGTCAGTGTAACCAAAAAATTGACAGAAGAGAGGGAGAGCCTGTATGAGGCAATAATACAGTACACTGATAATACTTTGTTTACATTTCTAAATCTGCATTTGTTAAGCACCATTCAATTAAAATGTGACTGTGAAATAACATAAAACAGAACATTGTAGTTTCTGTATTTATTACCAAAACATTTATCAATGAAACGGTTAATATAGGGGAATTGTGAAAAATTAGGTTGAAGGTTGATTTAAGTTGAACGCACCTAAATTTTCTGCCTGTGCCCCTAGACATTTTTATCTAGGGGCTACCATGCTCCTTGTAAAAAAAAAAAAAAAAAGTGTGGACCCCTGGAGTTGTTGTACAAACCATAACGGGAACCAAGCAATCGTCCTGTTCCAAACCGGCACACGCTCCAAAATGGAACTGTAACTCAGAATGGGCAAAAATATAAAACTTTTTTCTTTGTCTGTGTAGGCAACAAAACAATATAAGAATACAATATAAACTATAAATTTATCAAAAGAGCAAGCAAACTATCAAAACAGTAGAATTAAGTCAACCTGAAAGTGGTGTGTCGCCCTCTCTTGGTATTTTTCCAGAGGATTTAATCTTGAAGAAAAGTCTGGCTGAGTGTCTGGAGGACAACGACTATAACGAGCTGCTGCAGACTGTTAAAACTGGTCTTCCTAAAATAAATACTACTCATCGTGTTGTTATTGTCGGAGCTGGCATGGCTGGACTGACGGCTGCCAAGTTACTGCAAGATGCAGGACACCAGGTATTGTACATGCAACAGGTTTATATGCTTTAATAAAAAACAAGGCAATAAAAAAAATCTTCTCTAGTCTTTGAAGCTGGGGAAAGCCGATTGACCTGCCAGGGAGCCCTAGCAAATGTTCAAGCAAGAAGCAACCCACAATTTCTTTTTTTAATGCACCAGGTCAATGATTACATTAACCATTGACCCCAAAGGGCTCAGTTGGTGGAGCAAGCGCCCATGTATATTTATTCCTCGATGCAGCAGGCCTGGGTTTGACTCTTTGATGCATGCCGTTCCCCCCTCTCTCTCCCCACTTTCATGTCTTCAGCTGTTCTATTAAGGCCAAAAAGCCCCCCCCTCCCAAAATCCAAACAAATGACCAACAAAAAGGTTTGTGGGGGTTAAAAATAAAGGCATATTTTAAAAGATAGTTTTCTGGATGTTATTAATCAATATCAGATCTCTCTAAAGAAATCGATTTTGATTGAAGATTTGATTATCTTATCAGTAGTAGCATAGCATGACAAAGTCATAGTATGTTGCAAAAAGTGAAACGGTGACTACATCTTTTATTATGACAAATACTACTACTACATATGCTGCTAGAAGCAGAATCAGCAGCATTGATAGGTACACAATCTTGGGTGTAGGAGCATTTGCAGTTGTAGTAGTTGTAGTAATAGTACTTCGTTTACAACCTTAAATGTCTGGCCTTACTCGTATCCATCTGTTCTGACAAGGTAACCATATTGGAGTCTAGTGGTCGTGTTGGAGGACGGGTGGAGACCTACAGGAATGAGAAAGAGGGCTGGTATGCTGAACTGGGAGCCATGAGGATCCCAAGTACTCACCAGTAAGTTTAAGTCGTTAATTTCTTTAGTAAGGAAATTTAATGCATATAAATGTGCCTGCAGCCATATCCGCTCTCAGATTAACATGCTTGTGCAAAAGGGGGACTTTTGAATCTACCAGCTTGTGTTTTATTGCAAGGAAACCACCTAGACCTGGATACTACCAGATTATTTGAAACACTAAAGCAAAGATGGAAATGGAACAAGAATCCAACCTTTTCAAGAGCAATAAGGCGGCAACCGTGTCTGACCTAAGTTACTTTTTTCACCGCTCTCCAATTAGGAAAAAGACAAACCAATGGTTATCAGTGTTGGTCTTCGCTGTAGGCCACTTTATTTTGTGGATTTTAGTCCTTGCTACTAAACGTGTAGGTCTTTTCTTAACTGTACAATCAAAGAATGGAACATTTCGTGGCCGCTTCCTTGGGTATTGAGCCACGCCTTCACCTGTTTGAGCTTTGTCTCCAAAGCTGAATGCTTCCATTTTTACAGAGTTGTGTGGAGCTGATAGTCTGATTTGGTGATGGCTTTAATGTAACATTCATTAATATAAAATAATTGCACATATAAATTTTAAGCTATTGTAAAGGTAAAGGTGTTACAACTTATACAGTGGAATTGACTAATAAACTAATTTAGCAGATTTGCCTCAAAACATGACTTCATAGCAGATATATTTTATTTTCAGGCCAGTGAAAGTTTCCATTGTGTGACTGCCTTATTTTCTTCTCTAAATGAAATGTAAACAAAACAGTTATGACTGTTACTTGTGTCACCAGTAAATTTCTTGCTTGTGTTGAATGTCAGAGTGATTATTTGTGTACTGTCTTGGCTTACACGGTTAAGTTAACTGACACTATCTACACCTCTTTCAATAGAATCGTCCACTGGTTTGCTAAAACACTGAACGTCACGCTGAATAAATTCACAATGCATGACCCCAACACCTTTTACTTGGTTAATGGGTTGTTGGTGAAGACTAGCGCAGTGCAAAATGACCCTGATGTTCTGATGTACAAGGTGGATGAAAGTGAGAAAGGGAAGTCAGCCGATGAACTGCTGGAAAAAGCTTTGCAGAAGGTACGTTACCAGAAGACAGAAAGGAGAAATTGATTGCAATTTGCCCAAATTCACACATCCTTGTGACGTTACTTGCATCACTAACAAGCAGGGCTGGACTGCGGTGAAAAATCAGCTCTCGACTTTTGAGACCTAGACCAGGCCACCACAATCGTACATACACCACCCGTCCTTGCAGTCCATCAATAGATGATTCAATTGATTAAATACAAGTGTCTTGTTTTCTTTTTCTTAGATGAAAGATGAAGTGATTGCTCATGGCTGCTTGTCTGCGCTAAACAAATATGACCATTATTCCGTGAAGGTAAAACACAATGGGATGACATGAAAAATTGAGAAAACTGAGTAAATTGCTGCTGATATTTTAGTGCATTACATATAGCATCAAATTGGTGTGTCATTTCCAATGGTTTGCCATTTTAAAACAAACAAGTGGTAGCTGAAACGTCCCACCACATACTCAAGTGTCTGTACATTTATAATTCTTGATGTTTAAAAACTTGAATTATGGAAAACATCCCATCAAAAAACTTTATTTGAGCCACAACAACTGCACAACATGGAACTTGTTTATGTTTAATAGGACTATCTGGTACGAGAAGGAAATCTGAGTTCAGAAGCGTTAAGGATGATAGGAGACCTGCTTAACCAACAGAGCCTAATGCACACAGCGCTGACTGAGATGATCTACAGCCGGAGTAACGTCAATGACAAAACTAAGTAAGACCTACATTGTCAACTACTCAAAGTGGGAATAGCTTTTTTTCCTAAATTTATTTTGGCCCTGAACCATTCATTGCTTTATAAACCAACAGGAGGACCGATCTCCGCACTTTGTTTTTAATGTTTTATGTGGTGGTTTCTTTTGCTTTGATTTAACCATTTTGATAGATAAGAGTGGTGATGGCGCAGGGGATATGACACATGCCTTTAGTGTGGGAGACCTGGATTTGATTCCCACTGCGATACATCAACCAATGTGTACCTGAGCAAGACACTTAAGCCGTAGTTGCTCCAGAGGAGTGTGAGGATATATATATATATATATATATATATATATATATATATATATATATATATATATATATATATATATATATATATATATATATATATATATATATATATATATATATATATATATAGAGAGAGAGAGAGACAGAGAGAGCAATTGTTAGCCGCTTTGGATAAAAACATCAGCTAAATGACATGTAATGTGCTATATAAATAAAGCACATTTACATGTAATGTAATGCCAGGGCTCGCGTCCGCACGTGCACATATTGCACCAAAATAAAACACTATTTTGCAAAATTATTAGAATTGTATCCTGGGCTCACTGCTGTCAGAGATAATTGTCATTGGATTAAAGAAATACAAACAACAGAGTGTCTCTTCCCTTTAGGGTGTAAATATTATGGGTTCAGACCAAATTTTCTCCACCGCTGGCACAGCAAAAGATGCTTCTGGCTTTGTAAGACTAGCTCAAAATCAATGCATGGACACGTATTTCCAAATAATGCTGAGATACAAATCCTTTTATTCTTAAAGTATTCTTAAAGTCATAGTGGTCTGACTTTGTCTTAATGTTTGACTTCACTAAGGTGTATGTACAAAATTGGCTCAGGGGAAATAAAAAGCTCTTTTGATGCTACATACTCCACTGTGCTTACCAGTAACGCCCTACCTTTGTTAAACCTGGGCAGGTATACTGTACAGAGGATTTATGAAAACATCCTTTGGTTGATGGAAATTTTAGATTGTCTTTGATTAGTGGAATGATACTGTAGACGTTGGCTATCCAGTTAAAACCCAACCTTGACTCTGATGCTACCGGCCTGAACCTAGTCCCTATAGACATGAATGAATGAGTTAAGAAAATAGTTCATAATTAAATATTGGACTATGAATGATTTTTGCTAAACCACAGCACATTGCAAATTTGCACTTGTCTCTACAATAATGTACTCAACGGAATTTATTTGTCTTTTTGTTTTTAAGTTACACAGAAGTGACTGGTGGATCGGACCTTCTCCCCAAAGCTCTTCGTAATGTCCTCTTCAAGGTCCCTATTCTATTCAACTCCAAGGTTGAACGCATCAAGTCAGTTGAAAATACAGGTGTAATAGTATCATACCAGCAAAGCCAACATAGCCAACAGCCTTATGTTCATAGTCTTCCCGCTGATGTTGTCCTGGTAACAACCACAGCCAAAGCAGCCCTCTTCATTGACTTTGATCCACCTCTCTCCATCCCAAAGATGGAGGCACTGAGAGCAATCCACTATGACAGCTCCACTAAAATCCTCCTCACCTTCAGCGAGAAGTTCTGGGAGAAGGATGGCATCCAAGGAGGAAAGAGCATCACCGACCGGCCGTCTCGTTTCATCTACTACCCCAGCCACAGTTTCCCAACCAATAAGACCATCGGGGTCCTCCTGGCCTCCTACACCTGGTCTGATGACTCCCTCCTCTTCTTGGGTGCAAGCGATGAAGACTTGAAAAAGCTGGCTCTGAGAGATTTGGCAAAGATCCACGGTGAGTACGTCAAGACTCTCTGCACAGGGGTGGTGGTGAAGAGGTGGAGCGCGGATCCTCACAGCTTGGGCGCCTTCGCTCTCTTCACACCCTACCAACATTTAGAGTACTCCAAAGAGCTCTTCAGAAGTGAAGGCAGGGTGCACTTTGCAGGTGAACACACAGCTTTTCCTCACGCTTGGATGGAGACAGCTATGAAATCTGCGATCAGGGCTGCTACCAACATTAACAAAGAGTCAGCTACAACTCAACACCACGATGAGCCATAGCGTCTACTCTCTAGGGCAATCAGTAATATTGTAGTAATCAAATATCTGTCAATTGTTAGTGTAGTTCTAGATGTAGTATACAGGTAAAATTGAACAAAAGTGTAGCACTTTTGCTTGTTGATTACTTGCCTTAGGAGTAAGACTCATTGTGATTGTCCTTCCACAGTGCAGCTCTTATCTGCATCAAACTGTTGCATTGACATTGAACGATGTCTTGATGTTGCTAGGCAAAAGTATTATCAGATATTCTGACAAAGCAGCTTTGGCCATGACTACTGATAACTGATATTATCAAAAGTATATGCACCACTAATTTTCATAAACCTTGATGTCTGTGTTGTAATTTCTGTCTGTGTGATTAAATAAAGCTTTGTCAATTTCAATTACCTGACCTTAAGATAAGCACCAACCGGCTTTGCATGTGCCCAGCTCGGCTCACATCGTAGTGTTCTGTTTCAGAGCATACTGTAATATTTCACCGGTAATAAGACTAGAAATAATATAATTTAATAAATAAATAAATACCATGACCACAATTTAAAAACTATCAATAAACAACAAAGCAATCCAGCTTCCCTGAACAACATTAAAATCAATACGTATAAACCCTGATAAGGTCTTGTGAATAAATGTTGAATAAAATCAAAGGTTATAGGGCTAAAAATAGCAAAACTGCCACAGATTTTGTGTTAAGGGTGTGTGTACTTCCTGTCTATATCTGACAGTCAGAGATGGGAAGTAATGAAGTACAAATACTTTGTTACTGTACTAAAGTAGATTTTTCAGATATTTTTACTTTAATATTTATTTTTGGGGCAAGTTTTTATTTCTACTCCTTCAATTTTAACTTAAATATCGGTACTTTCTACTCACATTTTACAAAATTGGCTTGTTACTTTAGTTTTGTACAAGAGGTTGTCTTATCGGAGTAGCGCGGACGCGCGCCACACGGAGAAAAAAGTGAGAGAAAAAAAAAGACTAGCTGTCCGGAGGATAATCAGCTGAGATTGTGTGTGTGCCTCTTTGAGAACTGTAAGTCGTATAACTCATGTTGTCAGTTCAACAATTGTTATTGTTGGTTAATGGTTAACCCGTGTGTGGTATTCGGATCAAATTCACCCATTTACAATTTTTACAAGACGAAAAATGGTCCAAGTTAAATTTTTTCTTCCTGAAAATCAACGGCTTTACCTTATGTCCTGTGATAAACATGTATTCCTGACTAAATTCAGAACATTATTCTGGATATGACACTTATGTTTTTTCCATAGTGGATTTTTAACATGAATTATTACCTTATGATAAAAAACGAACCTCACTTCCATGTTTAATTGTGTGCTAGTAGAGACTGATTGCATTCCTTAAACATATATTTTATCGCAATTGTTTGAAATTGAGATAAAGACAATATTTGTTAATAGATTATGAAGTAAAATTGTACTTCAAAATTGTTTTTAAAACCCAAAATAAGTCACGGGTCAATTTGACCCGAGGGACACCAGAGGGTCACGGAGTGAAGAAAATTCAAGGGTTAAACAGTTAATCTCTAAGTCCCTTAGTTTTTACACAATTAACATAACTTCGTGTGTCATTTATGTCAGGATCTTTAACATTTTCAGAAGGAATTCAAGATACAAACAATGGCAACACAGATAATATTTAAAAGATCCCACAACGAATGTCTCCCACAAAGAAATACTTTATTTTGGTGATCATATAAATCAATAATCCACGGCAATGAATAGCATTGACAAATGGTAAATACAGAAAAGAGCAGTTGACACTTTATAAGAAAATCTGATTAAAACATTTTTTTAAAACTTACAAGGATACAAGGATCAAACTGTTGAATGTGCTCATACAAATTCGCAAATTGTAAAAATAGGTTCATTTGTGCTCTCTTATGAGTTCATTCACATTTAGAAATTGCTCAATAGGGCTCTGAAATTAGTGACTTATATGCTCAAAGAAATTGTTGAATTACTTTATCCTTGTACTTTAAATACGCTTATTTAGCATGTTCAGCCATTCCAGCCGGCTTTAGCTGCTATTAGTAAGGTACAAATATATAGTTGGTGGTTAAATAAGATTGCATTACATTATAGTTATATGTAGATATACTAATGATGTGTGTAATAATATTGTTACATACTTTACTTTTTGGTTACATATTTCATCATGAACATCCTGTGAATAAATCATCAATTTTAATAACATTTTGAGAAACATGTAATTTGTGAATGAGTAAACACACTAGCTGATATTATTCAAGAACAAAACAAAGATGTTGAAGAAAAATATGCAAACACTTTAACCTCTGTTTTCCACCAGGCGCCTCTGACCTTTGGTCCAGAGGCTCCGCGAGCAATCGCAACTATTTAAGTCAATGCTTGATATTCATACAGGAAATTATATAAGAAATTATACCTAATGTTTGAGTTTGAGGAATTATTTAGACTAAAATTAAAGGAATGGATGTTGATGGATAATCAAAGACTGGAATATGTCAACTTTTACTCAATACTATTTCAAAAACACTTCCATTTGTTTTACAATGCTATAAAATTGAATAAGACGCCCCAAAATTAATGAAAGTAGAGATTTGTACTTGGCAAAGAGCGTTGGGGGAATCAATCATGTTATTTTGGGGAATTAAAAAGAACATTGATATAGGACAACATGAGGACAACATGAGGACAACATGGGGGCAACATGAGGACAACATGGGGGCAACATGAGGACAACATGGGGACAACATGAGGGTTAAAATAATGCCAGAAACAATAGTGAGCATGGAGTTTAATTGCAGAAGTGCTTGGAGTGGAAGTTAAATAAGATTTTAATAAACATGCGATTGTTCTGTAAATTACTTGTAGAGACAAAAAAATCTGCGAGCTCCTTTTTTCAGAAGCTCCCAGCGTGGTATGGCACTTGGTTGAGAACAAAAACGCACAGATGCAACACGGATGTACCTGGTGGAAACCGGGGTAAATCTGCTCCACAATCATAAGAGGAAAACTTTGTGCTACAACTTCCTTTAAAAATCAGGTTTTATTGTATTGATGTACAGTTAAACTGTCACTGACATTACTTTAATGGCAACAAGGCAGTTTTCCTTCCCTGTGTAGGAACAGCAGAGGTAAAACCAAACTGCTGGGCAGATTAAAACAAGTTCCAGAAACCAGTGCCACACACATGTCGTTTAGCAGATTTGATTCATCCAGAGCAAGACCAACAAGTACCCCTGCAAACCACAACCACAACACTCCCATTATGGCCGTGATGGTGTGGAAAGCCCTCTGCTTTGATTGATCAACCTGCTCCCTGTCCCCGCCCACTTCCCCCGGCCCTGGACGAATCAGAACAAAGAGAACTGAAAAGCTGAAGAAAGATACGACAACTGAAGCAAAGACTATCACACATAAAATTGTGATAGAGGTAAAATCATTGGGACGGGATACACATGTCAATCCAAAGCACAGCAACCAAGCACATACAATGCTGATATTTCGTATCTTGACTCCACCCGACTGTCTCAGCCCCATGTAGGTGACGGGGTGAACAACAGCCAGGTAGCGCTCCACACAGGTCAGGATGTGAAAAGAAATCTCTCCAGGGAAAGCCATAGTATACAAAAAGTACCCTACCCTCACCAACTCTGGGAGACCAGTGTAAACACCAGAAAAGGTGACTGTGCCCCAAAAGCAGAGATAAACTCAAGAGCAGCCATGTTGTAGGTGAAGATGTCAGAGTGGCTCGTTGTTGCAAAGGAGCGCTGCCGCCGCCATCGTTGGTATCCCAGGTAGAGGACGAAGGTGTAGAGAGGGAGGAGGAAGAAGGCCTTACTGAAGTTGTAGACTACTGAGATGAGAAATGCAGTTTTGGAGTCAATGCAGTAGTAAAGGGAGAAGGAAGAGGAGTTGACTGACATATTGGTTTGTGTGGTATTGCCTTTTATGAAGAAAAGGGAGACAAAAGGTACAGAAATAAATGAACTGAGATCATTTCAAAGATCATTAAAGTGAACTACAACACATTATTTTGTAGCCATTGCACATTTTGTCCATAGTAAAAGCAGATATATTTGCTAGAACATTGCTGATTATTTATTGTATGCAGATGTTATAGGCATGTGTGACTACATGAAAGCAGAGTCTTGAGACTTTTCTGTGTAAGTGTATTGCTGTCAACACATCTCCCCAAACAACTGCTGTTTTTCTTTAAAATAAGACAATCTAAAAGTTAAAATGGAGGTGGTTTGATGTTACAACATAAAAAGTATTAATGTAAAAAACTACTTTTAATAATGTGAAATAATTACTATGTTTAATGCAAGAAACTTAGGGATGTTAATTCTAAAAAAAATAAAAGTATGAAATCCTAGGACAAAAATAGAAAAAGCAAAGGTTAATGAAAGTGAATTAGATCCTGTTCTAAACAACATCTTCTCTCTTAGCTATCTCATTTCCAATTTATTTTTAACAATTAGAATTAATTTTCAGATACTGACACAAAGAATGCTGAAAAATGGTAATGCTAAATGTTCATAAACATTGACAAAGTGTGATAACATTAACTGAAAACTGTTGCTTACTATGCCACAGATATGTGGCTTACTATGTCATCTTTTTGACTTAAGTCTCATTTTGGACATCATTTTGACTTAAAAGGTTTAATCATTAGTAGCTTTTCACCACTATTTGTTCTTCCATGGCAGACTTGGGCTTCCATAAAGGTTCATCATGTTACAGAAAAACAATTACAAAACACTGTTTAAGAAACTATCATATTAAAAAAAGTCCTTTCTCAAGAGGAATGTTATTAAAAAATGGCATTTCCCATTTATTTTAACATTTCAAATTCATTTTCAGAAACTGAAATACAGTATTTTGTATATTTTGTTTGGTTAACTTCAAAATTAAGTAAAGTTAATTTCAACAAAAAATGGACATGAAGTTAATGTACTGCTGTCTTGTTTGTCTCTAATTTTTGTCGATGACAGTTAAAAATGTAAATGGTACAAGGAAAAGCAATAAAAATATTAACTGGAAACTCTAATGTAATTAAAGGACACCCACCTTGTCAGCTGTGCTTGTTTCTGATCTTTCTCCTGCACATCCGAACTCATCGACTGCTATCCACTCGTTCTGATCCAAAGACGTGTTAGTGCTTCTCTGTATGAGTAAATTGCTGGTAAATGGCTGGTTATATTTGCATGTTGTCAAACAAATGATGGGTTCCGTGTCACTTTATACTCTTGATCGTGGCAGGCAAATTTTCTTTTCACATTACTCTTAAACAGAGCCCTGCATCACTAGCAACTGCTTATGTCAGGAACTTAAACATATTCAGAAGGCACTCGGTCATGATCCAAACATTTGACAAAACAGAGTATCTTCAAAAACTAAACATCAACAAATTTTGCTCATTTAGAAAGATTTTATTTTAAGGATTGTATAAAGCAATAGTCGACGCCAATGAACAGCATTGACAAATGGTAAATACAGAGAATGAAAGAGCGGGGGCCTGTTTCACGAAAGTAAAATAAAGATATCCAGGATAAATGAAAAAGCGCAGCTTGACTTAGTGTGACCTGCTCATTGCGGCTTAATCGGTTGCACGTTTGCCGAGCCAGGATGAACAGATGGAGCTAAGTCAAGCCAGGTGTAGATAACCAGGATGAACAGGTGGAGCTATGTCCAGCCAGGTGTAGATAGCTGGGATAAGTGCACATTCACGGCTTTCTCACATAGACCACGGTATCGATCACAGATTTACTGATGCAGAGATGGAGAAGACGCATGCGTCATATGTTTCACCCAATGAGCAGCAGCTTCTAATGGAAAGTAACGAGGAGGGGAAGAAAATAATATGCAAAAAGGGAAATACGGCTGTTATAAAACGGAGAGAAAAAGCCGAACAGACTATAGCGGACCGACTGAATGCGTAAGGATGTAAAAATATCTACTTAGCCTACTAGTTACTAAACTTTTTTTACAAAGTTGTAGGCTACACTGTGTTTTAATTGCTTTAAATAAGCTAGTTTCATGTTTCTGTTTTTATGTGATAAGTGTGCTGGTTTTACTGTAACGTGTCTTTGAGTAGCTATAAATACAATGTATTATTATTTAGCCTACTTTGCCTTAAAAGTGAGCAGAGGGGATTAATGTTCCTCGGGAAATGTACCCTAAGGACTCTAGGCTTAATTTCAAACCCTTATTCACAACGCGAGAACATGTTTTACAACCATATGCACAAATCTCTATATGTCTAATTCTAAATTCCTTTGTACAATTAATGTTCATACAGAACAATCAGAATGGGACAAAAACTAGAAAAATAAGTGACTTCAATACACGCTGTGAGCATATGTAAAAAACCATATTCATGTTTTTTTATTCTTCTGACAAGTAACAGCACCAAAATAAAGATTAAGAAGCATTGTGGTGTTCTACACTATATACAGTATGTATATAGGCCACGTTATTGGTCCAGTGATTACTTATAAGGTTATGAAAAAACATTAGGCCTCCATATTAAGGAGTAACACAAACTATCCTTTATTCGAGAAGGACAAGCAACAAGAAATTGAATCATGAATGTATTGGTCTCTGACCAGTCTGCCATTAATATCATCTGGGAATATCACTACATTAATATCAACTGGGAATATCGCTGCATTAATATCATCTGGGAATATCACTACATTAATATCATCTGGGAATATCGCTGCATTAATATCATCTGGGAATATCGCTGCATTAATATCATCTAAGAATATCGCTGCATTAATATCATCTGGGAATATCGCTGCATTTTCCCACTTAATCTCCGCAGCGTCCTGTATAAACCTGAAGCTGAAACCATGGACGCCGCTGCTCATCTCCACTTTTACAGAGAGAGTGGACACTGATGCGATGAACAAGTCTGCCGGCAGGCAACGGCCACCGGGCAACAGCCGTACGCCAGGCAGCCTCGTCACGCTACCGTCCCACGGGGAAAAGTCCCGACTCTCCCGATTGCCACGCCAGTGCAACCATTTCTAACCATCTAAACAACTGTAGTAGGGTTTAAATCAAACTCGGGACAACAATAGTGACAAGTGATGCTTGTTAATAAAAATAAAGCAGAAGACATGCAGAAGACAACGGAATAACTGTTAAACCCGTTTATTTCGGATCAGACGGCAGCTGATTTAACACATGAGACTCCAGGATTAATCTTAGCCTGGCTGTTAGCCTGCTCTGGACCAGGCTAGCCGCAAAGAATAAATCTCCATGGTTACTTGGCTGGGTTTAATTCAACTTGGTTTCGTGCAACCGAGTCAGTTAAATTCCTCCAGGATAACTTGAATATCCCGGCTTTATCCCTTATCCTGGTTTTGTGCAACAGGCCCCGGGCAGTTCATTATAAGAAACTGATCTAAATCTAAAAATGACTAAAAAGCTCAGCACACTTTACAAGGAACAAACAGTTAAATGTGTTAATACAAGTTCACGATTTGTAATATCTAATAGGTTAATTTGAGCTGTAACTAATTTTGGGCTACAATTATAACAGGATAAAATGGAGATATGGTTTTGGACTACTGTATGGACATGATATAACTTGATCTATTATCAAAGGTAAAAGTAGTAATTGCTCTAATGGCAGTAAGGCAGTTTTCCTGCTCTGTGTAGGAACAGCAGAGGTAAAACCAAACTGCTGGGCAGACTGAACCAGAATCCAGAAAGCATTGACCTACATTTGTCATTGTAGTTTAGCAGATTTGAGGATTTCAGAGCAAGACAAAGAAGGAACCCTGCAAACCACAACCACAACACTCCCATTATGGCAGTGATGGTGTGGAAAGCCCTCTGCTTTGATTGATCAACCCGCTCCCTGTCTCCGCCCACTTCCCCGGCCCTGAACGAATCAGAACACGGAGAACTGAAAAGCTACAGAAAGATACGACAGCTGAAGCAAAGACCAGTGCACAGAAAATTGGGATAAAGGGAAGATCAATGCCACCTGAAACACAGCTCCATACAACGCACAGCAACCAAACACATACAATGCTGATATTTCGTATCTTGACTCCACCCGACTGTCTATGCCCCATGTAGGTGACGGGGTGAACAACAGCCAGGTAGCGCTCCACACAGGTCAGGATGTGAAAAGAAATCTCTCCAGGGAAAACCATGAAATATGCATATAAGCCCAACTTCACCAACTCTGAGAGACCAGTGTAAAAACCACAAAAGAAGACTGCGCTTCCAACTGCAAAGATCAGCTCAACGGCAGCCATGTTGTAGGTGAAGATGTCAGAGTGGCTCGTTGTTGCAAAGGAGCGCTGCCGCCGCCATCGTTGGTGGCCCAGGTAGAGGACGAAGGTGGAGAGAGGGAGGAGGAGGATGTTCTTAATGGCAATGTAGGCTACGGAGAGGGGAAATCCAGCTCTGGAGGTTAGGCAGGTGTAAAACTGGGAGGATGAGGAGTTGACTGACATATCGGTTTGTGTGGATTTGCTTTTTATGGAAAAAGGAAGATAAGAGAAGCAGAAATAGAATAACTGAGATCATTTATAAGATAATTAAAGTGATTAAAAACTACAACACATGCAGCCATTGCACATTTTGTGCAAAGTAACAGTATATATTGTTATGCTATTGTGGATTATTTATTGTATGCAGATGTTTTAGTCTGTGTAGAAGTATGACTGAGTGTATTGCTGCCACCAAATCCGAAATCCCATATGCTTACTTTTCTTTAAGTGAGAAAATTGAAATTAAATAAATGGAATATCTGGAAGTTGATATAAGTGTTTTTTATTAACACATACTGACTTATATAATAGCAAGAAAGGTTTTATGGTTTTGATTAGATACATTGATACAGCGGTACTGTGCTACAACATGAAATGACATTAACATAACAAGGAAAGTGAAAACAATATGTAGAATAAAAGTTACTCAAAATAACAAGATCCTTACTTTAAATGTCACTGTTTTGAGTCACTATGTGGCTTACTATGTCATCATTTTTACTTCCGTCCCATTTAAAAATGGACATGAAGCTGTCTTGTTTGTCCCTAATTTGAGTCGATGACAGTTAAAAATGTAAATGGTATAACCAAGGAAAAGAAATAAAATATTAACTAAAAACTCTAAAGTAATTAAAGGACACCCACCTCGTCAGCTGTGCTAGTTTCTGAACTTTTTCCTCCAATCAAACTCACGACTGCTATTAACTCGCTCTGATGTCTGATCCAAAGATATATTAATGCTTCTGTTTCTGAGTGAATGGAACCCAGGACTGGAGGATTTTTGCATGTTAAACAAATGATGGATTCAGTGTCACTTTATAATCTCAATCGTGGTAGGCAAATTTTCTTTTTGCATCATTCTTCCACAGGGAGGATATTTCAGGAGCACAGAGTTTGAAATTGAATAATTTGATTAGGTTTGTGTTCTTCAGTGTTAAAATGTGTCATAATGCCATGTTTTGGTCAATACACAATCATTTGAATCACTTGTGGTGTTAAGATAGTTCCTATTATTAACTTTCTGTTCAACATATTTGACCGATTCAAATAACCTGCTAACTTAGACAGGTGTTTATTCAAATTCAGTGTCATGCTGACTGGAAGTTACTGTGTGTACAGACAGCAGTTTGGTGGAAATGTTTTGTCAGGTACTTCATATAATGACCATGAATACAAATTATCATGTTCAAATAAAGCTCTTATTGTTTGACAGCACATTTCCACACTCTATTAGTTAAGAATCACTACAATCCTAACATAATCTGCAAAGAGTTTTGTTGTTTTTCATAATCTTGATTTTAAAGCACAATGATTAAGTTATTGACAAAAAGCTAATTTGAGAATATGAGTCACTTTTTTCAAAGACAGAGTGAGGAATTTGTGAATACGAATGATCTCTAAGACCACAAATGAACAAATTCATGATTGCAAATTGTGAATTTGTATTAACACATCTAAGTGTTTGTTCCTTGTAACGAGCAGAGCTTTTTAATTATTTTTAAATTTAGGTCAGTTTCTTTAAAGTATAAACTGCCTGCTCTTTCATTCTCTGTATTTACCATTTGTCAATGCTGTTCCTTGTCGTGGACTATTGCTTTATACAATCATCAAAATAAAAACATTTTTAAATGGGTGCCATTTGATGTGGTTGTGTTTTTGAAGATAATCTGTTTTGCCAATGTTTGGATCATGACTGAGTGCCTTCTCAATATGTTTAAGATCCTGACATAAGCAGCACAAAAAACAAAAATATAACACAATTATAACATAACATGGAGATACAATTTCGGACTACTTTATGAACACGATATAACTTTCTATTTTTATTCAATTATATACAACTTCCCATAATAAGTTCTTATTTATTGTCCGAAGTTCAATTATAATGAAATTTGCGCATATCAAATGTAAAAGAAGTCATTGCTTTAATGGCAACAAGGCAGTTTTCCTGCTCTGTGTAGGAACAGAAGAGGTAAAACCAAACTGCTGGGCAGACTGAAAAACATTCCAGAAACCGCTGCCACACACCCGTCATCATAGTTTAGAAGATTTGAGGATTTCAGAGCCATACCAACAAGAATCCCTGCAAGCCACAACCACAACACTCCCATTATGGCAGTGATAGTTTGGAAAGCCCTCTGCTTTGATTGATCAACCCGATCCCTGTCCCCGCCCATTTCCCCCGGCCCTGGACGAATCAGAACACAGAGAACTGAAAGGCTGCAAAAAGATACGACAACTGAAGCAAAGACTGTCATACATAAAATTGAGATATAGAAAAAACCATAGGACCCGGATACACCAAATAATCCAAAGCACAGCAACCAAGCACATACAATGCTGATTCTTCGTATCTTGACTCCACCCGACTGTCTCAGCCCCATGTAGGTGACGGGGTGAACAACAGCCAGGTAGCGCTCCACACATGTCAGGATGTGAAAAGAAATCTCTGCAGGAAAAACCATATAATACAAATAATACCCTACCCTCACCATCTCTGAGAGATCAGTGTAAACACCACAAAAGATGGCTGTGCTTCCAAATAAACTGATCAGCTCAACGACAGCCATGTTGTAGGTGAAGATGTCAGAGTGGCTCGTTGTTGCAAAGGAGCGCTGCCGCCGCCATCGTTGGTATCCCAGGTAGAGGACGAAGGTGGAGAGCGGGATAATGAGGATGTTCTTAGTGATGTTGTAGGCTACGGAGAGGGGAAATCCAGTTTTGGAGTTTTGGCAGGTGTGAAATTGGGAGGAAGAGGAGTTGACCGACATGTCTGTCTGTGTGGATTTGCTTTTATGAAAAAAAAGAAGACAAGACAAAAAGAAATAGATTAACTGAACATTTCTAAGATCATTAAAGTGATTCAAGACTGCAACACATTTTTAAAGAATTGCACATTTTCTCCATTTTAACAACAGAAATATTTGTTGTTTTCTGGTTTTAATTAGATACATTGATTTTGTGTCACAGACAAAAAGTACTATAACATTAAATGACATAACAAGAAAAGTGTTGTGATTTAGTGAAAATAATGTAGAAAATAACTTGTAGTAATGGAAAATAATAAGGTTTAATGCAATAAACTTTAGGGAAATCAATCCCAATAATACAAATGACTGTGGCTTACTATGTCATCATTTTGACTTCAGTCCCATTTTGGGCATCATTTTGATTTAAAAAGTGAAAATTGTATTCAGGTGAATTTTTGCTTTCATCATTAGTAACATTTTTTCTTCTTTCCTGGCAGACATGGGCTTCCACAAAATGTTCATGTTACAGAAAAAGAACTATAAAAAACTTTTTAAGGAACTATCTTATTTAACAAAGTCCCTTCTCAAGATGAGATTTCATGAAAATGGCATCTAAAATTTATTTTAACAAATGAAATTAATTTTCAGAAACTGACAGTATATATATATATTATACATTTTGTTTGGTTAACTTCAAAAGTAAGTAATCCACAAAATGAACATGAAGTTAATGTACTGCTCTCTTGTTTGTCCCTAATTTGAGTCGATGACAGTTACAAATGTAAATGGTATAACCAAGGAAAAGCATAAAATATTAACTAAAAACTCTAATGTAATTAAAGGACACCCACCTTGTCAGCTGTGCTTGTTTCTGATCTTTCTCCTGCGCACTCAAACTCACCGACTGCTGGCACCAAGGTCTGTGGGATTTTTGCATGATGTCAAACCAATTGATGGATTTTGTGTCACTGTATAATATCAATCATGGCAGGCAAATATTCTTTTCATATTCTTCTACAGGGAGGATATTTCAGGAGCACAGAGTTTGAAATGAAATAATTTGATTAGAGTTGTTTTTTTCATTGTTTAAATCTATCATAATGCCATGTTTAGATCTAAACATAATCATTTGAATCACTCGAGGTGTTTCCTATGATTAACTTGCAGTCCATCATGTTTGACAGGATTCAAATAACCTGCAAACTTACAGGTGTTTATTCAAATTCCGTGTCATGTTGACTGGAAGTCACGGTGTGTACAAAAAGAAGTTTGGTGAAAATGTATGTCAGGTACTTGATAATGAACACAATATTACACATTTAGGTCTATAAAACCAGGTTTCAAACAAATATGTGTAATTGATAACCGAAGGAGCTGTTAAGCTTTTGTGTTATATGACTTGATTCAATTAATTTCTGTATGTGTCGTCCCTGAAGCCGACTCAACAACTGTCTGTCCCTAAATTATCAACTGGAAGCTGGTGCCCTATAGTCTGAAAAACCAAGATGTGATCAATACCATATTCAATCTAATTGGATGGGACTATACTGTACGTTACACTTGACGCACAACTAAGACAACTCAACCGATTTGGCATTTTGCATTCATTCACAGCAAATCATTGTGGTTTGATGGCGCTAATGTTAGTACATAGATGGAGAAGAGAGGGTATGGACAGAGAAATGACTGAAAGTGAAGAAAACCGAGATCCCAGAGTTTTGGCAAAAAAGCAGCAAGACATTCCTGATCATCCTCTGCCTTATCTGAGAGAGATGTTTGAGATAATAGGCATAAAGAATGACTCCTGGCCAAAGTGCTTGGAAACTTCTTCATTGTCTGTTTAGTAATTCATATTTTATTCTTTATTTCATTTCCAGAAGCCATTTTTGAGAAAACATACATACATAAAGATTATTTAAATGTTAAGGGGAAGGTTAAAAAAGAGAAAATGGATCTGTGAATTCTCACCGAATCAAAGCTGAATTTGTATCTTGCTGCTCAGTCAGAAACTTATTAACCTGGAGTCTTATTCTCCGTCTCAGTAATCATAAATGGGATGTTTTAAGCCTATTGGCCGACGTACATTTAAGATGTAGCCAACGGCATGTAAATAGCGTGTTCTCCATGTCCACGGTAGCCAACGGCATATAAGGAGCGTGTTCTCCATATCCACGGTAGCCAACGGAATATAAAGAGCATGTTTACCATGTCCACAGTAGCCAATGGTATATAAAGAGCGTGTTTACCATGTCCACGGTAGCCAACGGCATATAAAGAGCGTGTTTACCATGTCCACGGTAGCCAACGGCATATAAAGGCGTGTTCACCATGTCCACGGTAGCCAACGGCATATAAAGAGCGTGTTTACCATGTCCACGGTAGCCAACGGCATATAAAGAGCGTGTTTACCATGTCCACGGTAGCCAACGGCATATAAAGAGCGTGTTTACCATGTCCACGGTAGCCAACGGCATATAAAAAGCGTGTTTACCATGTCTACGGTAGCCAATGGCATATAAAGAGTGTGTTTACCATGTCCACGTTGTGTGGTCCAGGCACCTTTGTCATTTGCAAGGCTACTTTAACTTTTATACTTTAAGTACATTTCGAAGCCTGTACTTTGTTACTTTTACTTGAGTAAAGAAGTTAAGTACTTCTACCTTTACCAGAGTATCTTTTGACACAAGTATCTGTACTTCTTAGGTATTGAAAGGGAGTACTCTTGCGATCTCTGCTTTCAGTCCATGTTTAAAAGGATTCAAATAGCCTGCAAACTTAGACAGGTGTTTATTCAAATTCAGTGTCATGCTGACTGGAAGTTACTGTGTGTACAGACAGCAGTTTGGTGAAAATGTTTTGTCAGGTACTTAATAATGACCATGAATACAAATGATCATGTTCTAATTAAGCTCATATTGTAATTAGAGTAAGTGTGACCATGGTCATGCATGATTTAACCATCACATTTCCCTACTCTTAGTTAAATGAGTCACTTCAGTCCTAACTGTACCTACAGTTGTGGCCAAAATAAACTGCAATCTCAGTCAAGGGTTGAAGCATTTATTACTTACTAATTGTATATATTTTTGCTCTGCCACAACAGATGTCTGAGAATAAGTTTTATTTGCACTTTGCAATGCAGTCTAATGTAAATAAAATATATCATTAGGGAAAAGTCACAGTCTCGTTGTTCCAAGCAAATCCAATCATTCAACAATTAAGGTAATTTGCGGTTGAGTTTTTAGTTGACAAATTACAGACATGGCACATTTGCATGTCAACATCACAGAAAACCGTCAAACAACTAGAGCTGTGTGAATAGGGCTATAAATAAATATAAATACAGGAAATTATAGGGATGAGCCGGATACTCGTTTCGAGTATCCGGCAGAGTGCCAGTATTATAAGAGTAAAACGAGTCAATATCTGTACTCGGATTGAATAAAACTCCTCAGCTGACCATCTCTGCGTTCTGTGATAGTCACAGCGCCCCCCCCACAAGCACACACGCTCTGCTCACTCGGATCACTGCGAAAAGCTCTCTCTCTCTCCCTCTCTTTCTCAATCAGGTCCGCGGGTCTGTTCAGTTATTAAAGTCAATGCAGATGTGACAAAAAGCATCTGCCTAGTTGATCCGTAGAAAAAAGTCATCGTCCCCCTCGCCCCCTCTCTCTTTCTCTCTCTCTCTCTCTCTGTGTGTCTCTTACTCACACACACACACTTACCTGGTGTGGAAATAAAAAAAATAGAACCAAAAACAAAAAAAATTAACCTGATCATAAAAAATTGAAAGTTATTTGAGAATGAAACTCTTAATTACATTTTACTTCATAATTGCAACCGCATGTGCTGTATCCATTGTTGCAAAACTTGTTCTGTATATAGTTTGTTTGTTACCATGACAACACCATTGATCTGAAGCTCAGTGCTGTCATATAAATAGTTTTCTAATCAGAAATATATCAATTGCATGATTTAAATAAAAACCTGTTAAAGCCCCGCCCATTTGTAGACAACCCGACCCACTTCCGGGTTAAATTATGTCCACTTCCGGGTTAGGCCCCGCCCAGTCCGAGTACAGATACGGATAATTCATGTGGTAAAAAGATACAGATAATGCTGTACTCGCTCATGCCTAGGAAATAACATTATCATATCTTTAGCTTTGACTTCATGATTCCGTTGCCGTTACTGTCGAGCCCGGCATCACTAACAACTAACATAACTTTAAGTGTTGCTTATTTCAGAATCTTAAACATATTAAGAAGGCACTCAGTCGAGATCCAAACATTGGCAAAACCGATTATCTTAAAAAACCAAACAACAGCAAATGGCGCCCATTTAGAAATATTTTATTTTGAGGATTGTATAAAGCAATAGTCCACGACAAAGAACAGCATTGACAAATGGTAAATACAGAGAATGAAAGAGCAGGCAGTTTATACTTAAAGAAACTGACCTAAATTTAAAAATAATTAAAAAGCTCTGCACATGTTAAAAGGATCAAACTGTTATGTGTTTATACAAATTTGCAATTTGTAATAATAGGTTAATTTGCGCTCTCTTATGAGTTCATTCAGATTCAGAAATTGCTCAATATTAGCTCTGAAATTAGTGACTTGTATGCTCAAAGTAATTGTTTAATTACTTTATCCTTGTACTTATTTAGCATGTTTAGCAATTCCAGCCAGCTTTAGCTGCTATTAGTATGGTACAAATATATAGTTGGTGCTGTAAGGAACTAAGAAAATGATCTAAAAGTGCCACATTAAATAAATGGTTAAATATTATTTTATTACATTATATAAATATGTAGATATATGAATGATGTGTGTTACACAATATTGTTTTATCATGAACAAAATGTGACTAAATAATACATTTTCAGAAAATTGAGAAATGTGTAATTTGTGAATGTGAGTAATTAAACACAATAGCTGATACGATATAAATGTATTTATGATTCAAGAACACAAAAAAATCAAATCTGTGTGCACAAGTTGGAAATCAAATGTTAACCCTTGAAATCACAGCTGCTGCGAGAAGAGAAATCTGACGCAAACGCTTTAACCCCTGTTTTCCACCAGTCGCCGTTGCACTTTGGTCCAGAGGCTCCGCGAGCAATTGCAGCTATTTAAGTCAATGCTTAAATAAGCAAATGCTTTACTAAAATCAAAGGAATGGATGTTGAAGGATAATCAGACTGGAATATGTCAAATTTTACTCAATACTATTTCAAAAACACTTCAGTTTGTGTTCAAATGCTATTAAATTGAAAAAGACGCCCCAAAATTAATGAAAGTAGAGATTTGTACTTGCTAAAGACCGTTGTGTGGAATAAATCATGTTATTTTGGGGAATTAAAAAGAACATTGATATAGGAAAACAGGTTAATTTGACCCGAGGACAACATGAGGGTTAAGGTAACGCCAGAAATGATAGTGAGCATAGAGATTAATTGCAGAAGTGCTTGGAATGGAAGTTTAAAAAGATTTTAATAAACATGTGATTGTTTTGTAAAGTACTTGTAGAGACAAACAAATCTGTGAGTTGGGCAGCAAGACGCTCCACTTTTGAGAAGCTCCCCTGCAAAGATGCAGCACGGATGTACTTGGTGGAAAATCGGGATAAATCTGCTCAACAATCATAAGATGAAAACTTTGTGCTACAACTTAAAAATCAGATATATTGTCTGATCTTCAATTATACTATCACTGACATTGCTTTAATGGCAACGGGGCAGTTTTCCTGCTCTGTGTAGGAACAGCAGAGGTAAAACCAAACTGCTGGGAAGATTGAACCAGATTCCAGAAACCAGTGCCACACACCCGTCATCGTAGTTTAACAAATTTGATTCATCCAGAGCAAGACCAGCAAAACACCCTGCAAACCACAACCACAACACTCCCATTATGGCAGTGATAGTGTGGAAAGCCCTCTGCTTTGATTGATCAACCCGCTCCCTGTCCCTGCCCACTTCCCCCGGCCCTGGACGAATCAGAACACAGAGAACTGAAAAGCTACAGAAAGATACGACAACTGAAGCGAAGACTAACACACATAAATTTGAGATATAGGTAAAATCATAGGCACTTGATAGACCAGTCAATCCAAAGCAATGCAACCAAGCACATACAATGCTGATATTTCGTATCTTGACTCCACCCGACTGTCTCAGCCCCATGTAGGTGACAGGGTGAACAACAGCCAGGTAGCGCTCCACACAGGTCAGGATGTGAAAACAAATCTCTCCAGGGAAAACCATAGAATACAGATGATACCCTACCCACACCAATGCTGGGAGACCAGTGTAAACACCACAAAAGGTGAGTGTGCCCCCAAAAGCAGAGATCAGTTCAATGGCAGCCATGTTGTAGGTGAAGATGTCAGAGTGGATCGTTGTTGCAAAGGAGCGCTGCCGCCGCCATCGTTGGTGACCCAGGTAGAGGACGAAGGTGGAGAGAGGGAGGAGGAAGAAGGCCTTAGTGAAGTTGAAGGCTACTGAGATGAGAAATCCAGTTTTGGAGTGTGCGCAGTAGTAAAGGGAGAAGGAAGAGGAGTTGACTGACATATTGGTTTGTGTGGTATTGCCTTTTATGAAGAAAAGGGAGACAAAAGGTACAGAAATAGAACAAAGATAATTTCAAAGATCATTAACGTGAACTAAAACACATTATTTTGTCCGTAGTAACAGCAGATATATTTGCTAGAACATTGCGGATTATGTATTGTATGCAGATGTTATATTGATGTGTGACTACATGCAGAGTGCTGTCACCACATCTCCCCAAAAAACTGCTTGTTTTTCTTTAAAATGAGACAATCTAAAAGTTAAAATGGAGGTGGTTTGTTGTTAAAACATACTGAGAAAAAGTTTGTGTTTGAGTATTAATGTAAAAAAAAAAACTTCATAATGTGAAATAATTACTATTTTTAATGCAAGAAACTTGGGGAAGTTGATTCTAAACAAATAAAAGTGACATACTGGGACAAAAATAGAAAAAGCAAAAGTTAATCAAAGTGAATTAGATGCTGAAGTCAACAATTCACTGTTTTGAGTCACAATTTGGCTTACTATCTCAACACTTAACCCATTTTGGATATAATTTTGAATTTAAAGCTATAGTGGGTAGTTTCTTGTCTCATACATATACATAACCATACCGAGAAATACGGAGTTGTGGAGATGTCTTAATTAACTTTGTATAAACTCATTTGGCATTCAATATAAAAAAGTAAATTTGAAAAGTTAGTCAATTTGATTCCAATAGTTTATTTGCTTTCATCATTAGTAACTTTTCACCACTTTTCTGTTCTTTTCCAACAGACATGGGCTTCAATAAAATGTTCATCATGTTACAGAAAAACAATTACAAAACACTGTTTAAGAAACTATCATATTAAACAAAGTCCTATCTCAAGAGGAATGTTATTAAAAAATGGCATTTCACATTTATTTTAACATTTGAAATTCATTTTCAGAAACTGACATACAGTATTGTGCATATATTTTGTTTGGTTAACTTAAAAATGAAGTACATTTAATTTCAACAAAAAATGGAAGTTAAGTTAATGTACTGCTGTCTTGTTTGTCCCTAATTTGTGTCGATGACAGTTAAAAATGTAAATGGTACAAGGAAAGCAATAAAATAACTGAAAACTAATGTAATTAAAGGACACCCACCTTGTCAGCTGTGCTTGTTTCTGATCTTTCTCCTGCACATCCAAAATCACCGACTGCTAGTCACTCGTTCTGATCCAAAGTAGTAGTAATGCTTCTCTGCCTGAGTAAATTCAAGGCATTCATATGTTTGCATGTTGTCAAACAAATGATGGGTTCCGTGTCACTTTATACTCTTAATCGTGTCCGGCAAATTTTCTTTTCACATTAATCTTACAGTGTTTATTTTTAAGGAACAAAAAGTTTGAGCTAAAATAATTTTTATTTTGATTTGTGTTTTTTTGGGCTTAAAATATTTCCTATCACTAACTTTCATTCCATCATGTTTGAAAGGATTCAAATAACCTGCTAACTTAGACAGGTGTTTATTCAAATTCAGTGTCATGCAGACTGGAAGTCACTGTGTGTACAGACAGCCGTTTGGTGGAAATGTTCTGCCAGGTGCTTTGTAATACGGATAAAGCTTTGATTGTAATAAGAGTAAGTGTGACCACAGACAGGTTTTTATTTAACATGACAATTCCCCACTGTATTAGCTAATTAGCTAATAGTCCTAATCTTACTTGTAAATACTTTGGTGCCAAAATACAGTGAATTCTCAGTCAGGCCCTGGACGAATCAGAACACAAAGAACTGAAAGGCTGCAAAAAGATACGACAACTGAAGCAAAGACTGTCATACATAAAATTGAGATAGAGGAAAAATCATAGGCACCGGATACACCGGTCAATCCAAAGCACAGCAACCAAACACATACAATGCTGATATTTCGTGTCTTGACTCCACCCGACTGTCTCAGCCCCATGTAGGTGACGGGGTGAACAACAGCCAGGTAGCGCTCCACACAGGTCAGGATGTGAAGAGAAATCTCTCCAGGGAAAACCATGAAATAGGCATAAAAACCCAACCCCACCAACTCTGAGAGACAAGTGTAAAAACCACTATAGAAGGCTGTGCTTCCAACTGCAGAGATCAGCTCAACGGCAGCCATGTTGTAGGTGAAGATGTCAGAGTGGCTCGTTGTTGCAAAGGAGCGCTGCCGCCGCCATCGTTGGTATCCCAGGTAGAGGACGAAGGTGTAGAGAGGGAGGACGAGGATGTTCTTAGTGATGTTGTAGGCTACGGAGAGGAGAAATCCAGTTTGGGAGTTTTGGCAGGTGTGAAATTGTGAGGAAGAGGAGTTGACTGACATATTGGTTTGTGTGGAATTGCTTTTATTAAAAAGACAAGACAAAAAGAAAATAGAATAAAAGAACATTTCAAAGATAATTAAACTGATTCAAAACTAAAACACAATGTTGTAGAATTGCCCATATTTCCATAGTAAAAGCAAAAATATTTGTTATAACATTGCTGATTATTTATTGTATGAAGATGTTTTAAGTTATGGAAAAGTAAGAAAGTGTATTGTTGACACCAAATCCTAAAACACATGCTTGTTTTTCTTTAAGTGAGAAAATTGAAATGGAAGTAAATGGAATATGTATAAGTTGTATAAGTGATTTTTTTATTACAACATAATGACTTTTATAATAGCAAGAAAGGTTTTCTAGTTTTAGATACGTTGATTTTGTGTCAGATACGACAAGTTCTATAACATGAAATTACATAACCAGAAAAGTGTTGTAATTAAAAGAAAATAATGTGGAAAATAACTTGTAATAATGGAAAATAATAAAGTTTAATGCTATAAATGTCACTGTTTTGAGTCACTATGTGGCTTATGTCATCAATTTGACTTAGGTCCCATTTTGGGCATTATTTGGATTTAAAAAGTAAAAATTGTATTCATGAAGTGTATTTTTGCTTTCATCATTAGTAACACTTTTTTGTTCTTTTCTTGCAGACATAGGCTTCCATACTATGCCCATTAATGTTAAGAAAAAAGAATTAAACACTTTTTAAGAAACGCTTATTAAACAAAGTCCCTTCTCAAGATGAGATTTAATAAAAATGGCATCTAACATTTATTTTAACAATTGAAATTCATTTTTTAGAAACTGACAAACAGTATTGGGTATATTTTGTTTGGTCAACAAAAAATGACATGAAGTTAATTTACTGCTCTCTGGTTTGTCCCTAATTTGAGTCACTGACATTTAAAAATGTAAATGGTATAACCATGGAAAAGCAAAAAATATTAACTAAAAACTGTAACCCAATTAAAAAAAAAAAAAAAAAAAAAAGCCCACCTTGTCAACGGTGCTTGTTCTTGATCTTTCTTCTGCGCATTAAACTCATCCACTGCTGATTGCTCATTCAGATCCAAAGATGTTTTAATGCTTCTCGGTCTAAAGTAACTTTATGGCACCCAGGACTGTGGGATTTTTGCATGTTAAACAAATGATGGATTTTGTGTCACTGTACAATTTCAATAATGGCAGGCAAATTTTCTTTTCACATTATTCTTCTACAGGGAGACTATTTAAGGGGCACAGAGTTTGAAATGGAAGCATTTGTTTTATTTGTGTTTTTCAGTGTTAGAATCTGTCATAATGCCATGTTTAGATCCAAACAATCATTTAAACCACTTGTGGTGTTAAGATATTTCCTATGATTAACTTTCAGTCTATGTTTGACAGGATTCAAATAACCTGCTAACTTAGACAGGTGTTTATTCAAATTAGGGGTCATGCTGACTGGAAGTCACTGTGTACAGACACACAGTGGTGGAAATGTTTTGTCAGGTACTTCGTAATGACCATGAATACAAATGATCATGTTCTAATAAAGCTCTTATCGGCCATGTGTGATGTAACCATCACATTTACCCACTCTTATAGTTAGTCACTTCAGTGTATCTGCAAACAACTGTGGCCAAAATACACGGCAACCTAATAATTGCATAGCCACAACAGTAACAAGATCTGAAAATAAGCACTTTGCAATGCTGTCTATTTTCACAAGGTTCAGAAAATTGCAATACCCAAATGTAGAGAATACCAGGCAGTGGTGAGCTTGAATTAATGAAAATACATACTACCTAGCATATTAGCTAGGTAGTAACTAAACTAAACCTCTGCACTTTAATTCATGTCATGGATGGTAAATACCAAGAGAGACAAAACCAATTTTTCACAATTAGGTCTATAAAACCAGGTCTTAAACAAATATGTATAATTGATGACCAAAGGAACTGGTAAGCAGCTCCTAGTGTATATCAACAAGTAGGGATGTAACATACAGTGAGGAAAATAAGTATTTGAACAAACTGCTATTTTGCAAGTTCTCCCACTTAGAAATCATGGAGGGGTCTGAAATTATCATCGTAGGTGCATGTCCACTGTGAGAGACATAATCTAAAAAAAAATATCCAGAAATAATTTTTTAACTATTTATTAGTATGATACAGCTGCAAATAAGTATTTGAACACTTGTCTATCAGCTACAATTCTGACCCTCAAAGACCTGTTAGGCTGCCTTCAAAATGTCCACCTCCACTCCATTTATTATCCTAAATTAGATGCACCTGTTTGAGGTCGGTAGCTGCATAAAGACACCTGTCCACCCCATACAATCAGTATGAATCCAACTACTAACATGGCCAAGACCAAAGAGCTGTCCAAAGACACTAGAGAGTAAATTGTACACCTCCACAAGGCTGGAAAGGGCTACGGGGACATGTCCAAGCAGCTTGGTGAAAAAAGGTCTACTGTTGGAGCAATCATTAGAAAATGGAAGAAGCTAAACATGACTGTCAATCTCCCTCGGACAGGGGCTCCATGCAAGATCTCACCTCGTGGGGTCTGAATGATCCCAAGAAAGGTGAGAAATCAGCCCAGAACTAAAAGGGAGGACCTGGTCAATGACCTAAAAAGAGCTGGGATCACAGATGATGTCAAACTACTAGAGCTGTGCAAATAGGGCTATGGATAGATATAAATATATAAAAACAGGAAATAACATTAGCATATTTTTTAGCTTTGACTTCATGATGCTGTTGCCGTTACTGTCGAGCCCTGCATCACTGCAACTAACATAACGTTAAGTGCTGCTTATTTCAGGATCTTAAACATATTCAAAAGGCACAGTCAAGATCCAAACATTGGCAAAAAAGATTATCTTCAAAAACCAAACAACAACAAATGGCGCCCATTTAGAAATATTTTATTTTGAGAATGTATAAAGCAATAGTCCACGCCAATGAACAGCATTGACAAATGGTAAATAATGAGAATAAAAGAGCAGGCAGTTGACATTTTAAAAAACTGATCTAAATTTCGAAATAACTAAAAAGCTCAGCACATGTTACAAGGAACAAACCGTTAAATGTGTTAATAGAAATTCTGAATTTTTAATAGGTTCATTTGTGCTCTTAGAGGAGATCATTCATCATTGCTCATTTGAGCTCTGAAATTAATGACTTGCATTCTCAAATAAGCTGTTTGTCAATAACTTAATCATTGTGCTTTCAATACTCTCTCTATTTAGCAATTCTAGACACTTTGGCTGCTGTTAGTTGGTTACAAATATACAGTTGAATGATCTAAATGTGCCACATAAGTTACATATGATTTCATTACATTATCTATAATTTGTTGATAAACTAATTTGTCTGTACAAGTTGGTGAATTAAGAAAAGTAAAATGTGACCCCTTTAAATCCCAGCTGTTTGAAAAGAGAAAGCTTCTGAAAATCAATTAATTTATGGCCACAATTACAACAGAATAACATGGAGATCCGGATGGGACTACTGTATGGACATGATATAACTTGCTCTATTTCCATTTTTTTATCAATTATATCAAATCCTTCTGTGCTACAGCTTGCTATAATAAGTCCAAAATTCAAATATAATGAAACATGTGCATATCAAATGTAAAAAAAAGCAATTGCTTTAATGGAAACAAGGCAATTTTCCTGCTCTGTGTAGGAACAGCAGAGGTAAAACCAAACTGCTGGGCAGACTGAACCAGAATCCAGAAACCGCTGACACACACCTGTCATCATAGTTAAGCAGATTTGAGTATTTTAGAGCATTACCAACAAGGAGCCCTGCAAACCACAACCACAACACTCCCATTATGGTAGTGATGGTGTGGAAAGCCCTCTGCTTTGACTGATCAACCCGCTCCCTGTCCCCGGCCACTTCCCCTGGCCCTGGACGAATCAGAACACAGACAACTGAAAGGCTGAAGAAAGACACGACAACTGAAGCGAAGACCAGTGCACAGAAAACTGAAACATTTTGTTTAATGCCAACATGTACTCCACTCCATACAAAGCACAGCAACCAAACACATACAATGCTGATATTTCGTATCTTGACTCCACCCGACTGTCTCAGCCCCATGTAGGTGACGGGGTGAACAACAGCCAGGTAGCGCTCCACACAGGTCAGGATGTGAAAACAAATCTCCCAAGGGAAAACCATAGTATGCAAATAATACCCTAACCTCTCCAACTTCCAGACACTAGTGAAAACACCACAAAAGACGGCTGTGGTTCCAAATGTAAAGATCAGCTCAACGGCAGCCATGTTGTAGGTGAAGATGTCAGAGTGGCTCGTTGTTGCAAAGGAGCGCTGCCGCCGCCATCGTTGGTAACCCAGGTAGAGTACGAAGGTGTAGAGAGGGAGGAGGAAGAAGGCCTTAGTGATGCTATAGGTTATGGAGATGGGAAATGTAGCTCTCGAGTTAAGGCAGGTGTGAAATTGGGAGGATGAGGAGTTGACTGACATATCGGTTTGTGTGGATTTGCCTTTATGAAACAAAGGAAGACAAGAGAAAAAGAAATAAAATATCTTAGATCATTTAAAAGATCGGTGATTCAAAACTACAACACATTGTTATTTTAGCCATTGCACATTTTGTCCATAGTAACAGCAGAAAGATTTGTTATAAAATAGCGGGTTATTATATGAAGATGTTTTAGGCTGTGTAGAAGTAAGACTGTCTATTGCTGCCACCAAATACCAAAAATGTTTTTCTTGTTTTTAAGTCAGAATATTGGAATTTGACGAGAGAGTATTTTTATTACAACATACTGACTTACATAATAGCAAGACATGTTTTCATGTTTTAATTAAATACATTGATTTTGTGTCACAGCTGACAAGTGTTGTGCTATGACAGAAAATTACATATAACAAAGGTGTTGTGATAAAGAGAAAATAATGCGTAAAATAACAAAGTTTAATGCAACACACTTTAGGAAATCGATCCCAATGATAAAAATTGCAACATTTAATTGAAATAATGAGATGCTTTCTCAACATGTCACTGTTTTGAGTCACTATGTGGCTTACTATGTCATCATTTTGACTTAAATAGTCAAACTTGTTTTCATCATTAGTAGCTTTTCACCGCTTTTTTATTATTTCCTGGCAGACATGGGCTTTCATAAAAGGTTCATGTTACAGAAAAACAATTACAAAACACTGTTTAAGAAACTCTTATTAAAGCAAGAGGAAAGTTACTAAAAAATGGCATTTAACATTTATTTTAACAGTTGAAATTCATGTTCAGAAACTGATAAACAGTTTTATGTATATTTTGTTCGATTAACTTAAAATTAAGTAAAGTTAATTTTAAAAAAAATGGACAGTAAGTTAATGTACTCCTCTCTTGTTTGTCCCTAATTTGATTAGACAGTTAAAAATGTAAATGATATCACCAAGGAAAAGCAATTAAATACTAACTGGCTATCTCTAATGTAATTAAAGGACACCCACCTCGTCAGCTGTGCTTGTTTCTGATCTTTCTCCTGTGCATTCAAACTCACCGACTGCTATTCACTCGTTCTGATCCAAAGATATATTAATGCTTCTCTGTCTGAGTAAATTAATGGCACCCAGGACTGTGTGATTTTTGCATGATGTCAAACAAATGATGGATTTCATGTCATTTTATACTATCAACCGTGGCAGGCAAATTTTCTTTTCACATTATTCTTGCACAGGGAGGAGATTTCAAGAGCAGAGAGTTTGAAATGTAATTATTTGATTAGATTTGTGTTTTTCACTGTTAAAATCTGTCATAATGCCATGTTTAGATCCAAACAATAATCATTTGAGTCAGTCGTGGTGTTTCCTTTTTACTTTAAGTCCATCATGTTTGACAGGATTCAAATAACCTGCAAACTTAGACAGGTGTTTATTCAAATTCAGTGTCATGCTGACTGGAAGTCACTGTGTGTACAGACAGCAGTTTGGTGGAAATGTTTTGTCAGGTACTTCATAATGACCATGAATACAAATGATCATGTTCTAATGAAGCTCTTAATGTAATTAGAGTAAGTGTGACCACGGCCATGCGTGATTTAACCATCACATTTCCCCACTCTATTAGGGGGTGGCAGTAGCTCCCCCTAACAGACCAAAGTCCCATGTCCATGCAGACCAAAGTACGGAGTGTGGAATGGTGGCTGGAGAGATGCCACTTCACCTCCTGGGCACTGCCAGGTGCTCTTGAGCAAGGCCCCCCCAACCGCTCAGGGCGCTGGTCCAGCTGGCAGCCCACTCACTCTGACATCTCTCCATTTGTGCATGAATAGGTCCTGAGCACGTGTGTGTATTTCAGGCCTGTGTGTGACTACAAACAAAAAAGTGTACACACAGTGTAAATTGTAATTTCCCACTGGGGATTAATAAATAGATTAAAAATTAAAATTAAAAATAAAATTATTAGTTAAATGAGTAAATGCATTCTTAGCCAAAATACACATGCAACCTCAGTCAAGGGTTCAGGTGTCTATTACTTACTAATAAATTATGTTTGTATATCTTGTGTGCTGATTGCAAGATATTTTAACCAATTTCTCTGCCACAACAGATGTCTGAGAATAAGTTTTAATTGCACTTTGCAATGCAGTCTAATGTAAAACAAATCCTTAGTGAAAAAGTCTCCATGTTTCAAGCAAGTCCAATCATTTAACAATTAAGATAATTTGCGGTTGAGTTTTTAGTCGACTAATTACAGACTTGCAGACATGGCACATTTGCATGTCAACATCACAGATGACCGTCAAACTACTAGAGCTGAGTGAATAGGGCTATAGAAAAATTTAAATATATAAAAACAGGAAATAACATAAGCATATTTTTAGATTTTACTTCATGATTACATTGAAAAAACCAAACCAATACAAATGGCGCTCATTTAGAAATATTTTATTTTGAGGATTGTATAAAGCAATAGTACACAGCAAGGAACAGTATTGACAAATGGTAAATACAGAGAATAAAGAGCAGGCAGTTGATACTTTAAGAAACTGATCTAAATTTAAAAATAACTAAAAAGCTCAGCAAATGTTACAATTAACAGTTAAATGTGTTAATAGAAATTCAGAATTTTCAATCTTGAATAGGTTGATTTTTGCTCTTAAAGGAGTTCATTTGTATTCACAAATTGCTCATTTGGGCTCTGAAATTAGTGACCCGTGTTCTCAAATTAGCTGTTTGTCAATCCCTTAATCATTGTACTTTCAATACTCTTTCTAGCATATTTAGCAATTGTAGACACTTTGGCTGCTATTAGTTGGTCACAAATATACAGTTAAAGTTGCCATGGCAATGAGTAAAAGATCTAAATGTGCCACATAGGTTACATATTATTTCATTACATTGTTGATAAAGCCATGTATACATAGTATTTGGTAAATATTGTTATATCATGAATATCCTGTGAATATCATTCAAATGTATGATCTGTGGGTGAGTCATTAAAGTCAGTGGTTGAAACAATATAAATAAATTATTGTTTCAAATGAATAAAGTAGTAATTTGTCTGTACAAGTTGGTGAATTAAGAAAAATAAAATATGACCCCTTTAAATCCCAGCTGCTGTGAGAAAAGAAAGCTTCTGAAAATCAATAATTTCGGGCTACAATTATAACAGGATAACGTGGAGATCCGGATGGGACTACTGTATGGACATGATATAAGAGGCTCTATTTCCATTTTTTATTAAATTATATTAAATCCTTCTGTTTAACACCTTTCTATAATAAGTTCTTGTTTATTTTCCGTAGTTCAATTATAATGAAACTTATGTATATCCAATGTAAAAAATGATTGCTTTAATGGCAACAAGGCAGTTTTCCTGCTCTGTGTAGGAACAGCAGAGGTAAAACCAAACCGCTGGGGAGACTGAACAACGATCCAGAAACCAGTGCCACACACTGTCACCGTAGTTAAGCAGATTTGAGGATTTCAGAGCAAGACCAACAAGGAGCCCTGCAAACCACAACCACAACACTCCCATTATGGCAGTGATGGTGTGGAATGCCCTCTGCTTTGATTGATCAACCCGCTCACTGTCTCCGCCCACTTCCCCCGGCCCTGGACGAATCAGAACACGGAGAACTGAAAAGCTGCAGAAAGATACCACAACTGAAGCAAAGACCAGTGTACAGAAAAGAGAGATATAGATAAATTCATAGGCACCGGATACACCAGTCAATCCAAAGCACAGCAACCAAACGCATACAATGCTGATATTTCGTATCTTGACTCCACCCGACTGTCTCAGCCCCATGTAGGTGACGGGGTGAACAACAGCCAGGTAGCGCTCCACACAGGTCAGGATGTGAAAAGAAATCTCTCCATGGAAAACCATAGTATATATATAAAACCCTACCCTCTCAAATTTTGAGACACTACTGAAAAACCCACAAAAGAAGGCAGTGCTTGCAAATGTAAAGATCAGCTCAATGGCAGCCATGTTGTAGGTGAAGATGTCAGAGTGGCTTGTTGTTGCAAAAGAGCGCTGCCGCCGCCATCGTTGGTATCCCAGGTAGAGGACAAGGGTGTAGAGAGGGATGATGAGGACGTTCTTAGTGATGTTATAGGTTATGGAGATGGGAAGTGTACCTCTGGAGAATAGGCAGGTGTTAAACTGGGAGGATGAGGAGTTGACTGACATATCGGCTTGTGTGGATTTGCCTTTATGAAAAAAGGAAGACAAGAGAAACAGAAATACAATATCTGAGATAATTTCAAAGATCATTAAAGTGATTCAAAACTACAACACATTATTTTTGTAGCCATTACACATTTTGTCCATAGTCACAGCAGAAATATTTGTTATAACATTGGAGATACATTGTTTTTTGTCACATCTGACAAGTGTTGTGCTATAACCGAAAATGACATAACAAGAAAGGTGTTGGGATAAAGAGAAAATAATAAAGTTTAATGTAACAAACTTTCGGGAAATCAATGCCAACAATAAAAATTGCAACATTTAATTAAAATGAGATCCTTTTTTAAAATGTCACGGTTTTGAGTCACTATGTGGCTTACTATGTCATCATTTTGACTTCAGTCTCATTTTGGACTTCATTTTGACTTAAAAAGTCAACATGGTATTCATCAAGTGTATTTTTACTTTCATCATTAGTAACACTTTTTTTTCTTTCTTGGCAGACATGGGCTTCCATAAAATGTCCATCATGTTACAGAAAAAGAATTACAAAACACTTTTTAAGAAACAATCTTATTAAACAAAGTCCCTTCTCAAGAGGAAAGTTATTAAAAAATGGCATTTAACATTTATTTAAACAATTGAAATTCATTTTCAGAAACTGACAAACAGTATTGTGTATATTTTGTAAAGTTAATTTCAACAAAAAAGGACATGAAGATAATGTACTGCTCTCTTGTTTGTCCCTAATTTGTGTTGATGACAGTCAAAAATGTAAATGGTATATCCAAGAAAAAGCAATAAAATATTAACTAAAAACTCTAATTTAATTAAAGGACACCCACCTCGTCAGCTGTGCTTGTTTCTGATCTTTCTCCTGTGCATTCAAACACACCGACTGCTATTCACTCGTTCTGATCCGAAGATATATTAATGCTTCTCTGTCTGAGTAAATTAATGGCACCCAGGACTGTGTGATTTTTGCATGATGTCAAACAAATGATGGATTTCGTGTCATTTTATACTATCAACCGTGGCAGGCAAATTTTCTTTTCACATTATTCTTGCACAGGGAGATTTCAAGAGCAGAGAGTTTGAAATGTAATTATTTGATTAGATTTGTGTTTTTCACTGTTAAAATCTGTCATAATGCCATGTTTAGATCCAAACAATAATCATTTGAGTCAGTCGTGGTGTTTCCTTTTTACTTTAAGTCCATCATGTTTGACAGGATTCAAATAACCTGCTAACTTAGACAGGTGTTTATTCAAATTCAGGATCATGCTGACTGGAAGTCACTGTGTGTACAGAAAGCAGTTTGGTGGAAATGTTTTGTCAGGTACTTCGTAATGACCATGAATACAAATGATCATGTTCTAATGAAGCTCTTAATGTAATTAGAGTAAGTGTGACCACGGCCATGCGTGATTTAACCATCACATTTCCCCACTCTATTAGGGGGTGGCAGTAGCTCCCCCTAACAGACCAAAGTCCCATGTCCATGCAGACCAAAGTACGGAGTGTGGAATGGTGGCTGGAGAGATGCCACTTCACCTCCTGGGCACTGCCAGGTGCTCTTGAGCAAGGCCCCCCCAACCGCTCAGGGCGCTGGTCCAGCTGGCAGCCCACTCACTGACATCTCTCCATTTGTGCATGAATAGGTCCTGAGCACGTGTGTGTATTTCAGGCCTGTGTGCGACTACTAACAAAAAAAGTGTACACACAGTGTAAATTGTAACTTCCCCACTGGGGATTAATAAAAATTCAAATTAAACCAAAATTATTAGTTAAATGAGTAAATGCATTCTTAGCCAAAATACACTGCAACCTCAGTCAAGGGTTCAGGTGTCTATTACGTACTAATAAATTAAGTTTGTATATCTTGTGTGCTGATTGCGAGATATTTTAGCCAATTTCTCTGCCACAACAGATGTCTGAGAATAAGTTTTAATTGCCCTTTGCAATGCAGTCTAATGTAAAACAAATCCTTAGTGAAAAAGTCTCCATGTTTCAAGCAAGTCCAATCATTCAACAATTAAGATAATTTGCGGTTGAGTTTTTAGTTGACTAATTGCAGACTTGCAGACATGGCACATTTGCATGTCAACATCACAGATGACCGTCAAACTACTAGAGCTGAGTGAATAGGGCTATAGAAAAATTTAAATATATAAAAACAGGAAATAACATAAGCATATTTTTAGATTTTACTTCATGATTACATTGAAAAAACCAACCCAATACAAATGGCACTCATTTAGAAATATTTTATTTTGAGGATTGTATAAAGCAATAGTCCACGACAATGAACAGCATTGACAAATGGTAAATACAGAGAATAAAGAGCAGGCAGTTGATACTTTAAGAAACTGATCTAAATTTAAAAATAACTAAAGCTCAGCACATGTTACAATTAACAGTTAAATGTGTTAATAGAAATTCAGAATTTTCAATCTTGAATAGGTTCATTTTTGCTCTTAAAGGAGTTCATTTGTATTCACAAATTGCTCATTTGGGCTCTGAAATTAGTGACCCGTGTTCTCAAATTAGCTGTTTGTCAATCCCTTAATCATTGTACTTTCAATACTCTTTCTAGCATATTTAGCAATTGTAGACACTTTGGCTGCTATTAGTTGGTCACAAATATACAGTTCAAGTTGCCATGGCAATGAGCAAAAGATCTAAATGTGCCACATAGGTTACATATTATTTCATTACATTGTTAATAAAGGCATGTATACATAGTATTTGGTAAATATTGTTATATCATGAATATCCTGTGAATATCATTCAAATGTATGATCTGTGAGTGAGTCATTAAAGTCAGTGGTTGAAACAATATAAATACATTATTGTTTCAAATGAATAAAGTGGTAATTTGTCTGTACAAGTTGGTGACTTAAGAAAAATAAAATGTGACCCCTTTAAATCCCAGCTGCTGTGAGAAAAGAAAGCTTCTGAAAATCAATAATTTCGGGCTACAATTATAACAGGATAACGTGGAGATCCGATGGGACTACTGTATGGACATGATATAACAGGCTCTATTTCCATTTTTTATTCAATTATATCAAATCCTTCTGTTTACACCTTTCTATAATAAGTTCTTGTTTATTTTCCGTAGTTCAATTATAATGAAACTTATGTATATCCAATGTAAAAAATAATTGTTTTAATGGCAACAAGGCAGTTTTCCTGCTCTGTGTAGGAACAGCAGAGGCAAAACCAAACCGCTGGGGAGACTGAACAATGATCCAGAAAGCAGTGCCAAACACCTGTCATCGTAGTTTAGCAGATTTGAGGATTTCAGAGCAAGACCAACAAGGAACCCTGCAAACCACAACCACAAAACTCCCATTATGGTAGTGATGGTGTGGAAAGCCCTCTGCTTTGATTGATCAACCCGCTCCCTGTCCCCGCCCACTTCCCCCGGCCCTGGACGAATCAGAACATTGAGAACTGAAAGGCTGCAGAAAGATACCACAACTGAAGCAAAGACCAGTGTACAGAAAACTGAAACATTTTGATTAATGCCAACATGTACTCCACTCCATCCAAAGCACAGCAACCAAACACATACAATGCTGATATTTCGTATCTTGACTCCACCCGACTGTCTGAGCCCCATGTAGGTGACGGGGTGAACAACAGCCAGGTAGCGCTCCACACATGTCAGGATATGAAAAGAAATCTCTCCTGGGAAAACCATGGAATACACATGATACCCTACCCTCTCCAATTTTGAGACACTAGTGAATACACCACAAAAAAGAAGGCTGTGCTTGCAAATGTAAAGATCAGCTCAACGGCAGCCATGTTGTAGGTGAAGATGTCAGAGTGGCTCGTTGTTGCAAAGGAGCGCTGCCGCCGCCATCGTTGGTAGCCCAGGTAGAGGACGAAGGTGTAGAGAGGGATGATGAGGATGTTCTTAGTGATGTTATAGGTTATGGAGATGGGATATCCAGCTCTGGAGAATAGGCAGGTGTGAAACTGGGAGGATGAGGAGTTGACTGACATATCGGCTTGTGTGGATTTGCCTTTATGAAAAAAGGAAGACAAGAGAAACAGAAATAAAATATCTTAGATAATTTCAAAAATCATTAAAGTGAGTCAAAACTACAACACATTATTTTTGTAGCCATTACACATTTTGTCCATAGTCACAGCAGAAATATTTGTTATAACATTGGAGATACATTGTTTTTTTGTCACAACTTACAAGTGTTGTGCTATAACCAAAAATGACATAACAAGAAAGGTGTTGTGATAAAGAGAAAATAATAAAGTTTCATGCAACAAACTTTAGGGAAATCAATGCCAACAATAAAAATTGCAACATTTAATTAAAATAATGAGCTCCTTATTTAAAATGTCACGGTTTTGAGTCACTATGTGGCTTACTATGTCATCATTTTGGACTTCATTTTGACTTAAAAAGTACACATTGTATTACTCAAGTGTATTTTTACTTTCATCATTAGTAACACTTTTTTTTCTTTCCTGGCAGACATGGGCTTCCATAAAATGTCCATCATGTTACAGAAAAAGAATTACAAAACACTTTTTAAGAAACTATCTTATTATCAAAGTCCCTTCTCAAGAGGAAAGTTATTAAAAAATGTCATTTAACATTTATTTAAACAATTGAAATTCATTTTCTGAAACTGACAAACAGTATTGTGTATATTTTGTTTGGTTAACTTATAAATTAAGTAAAGTTAATTTCAACAAAAAAGGACATGAAGATAATGTACTGCTCTCTTGTTTGTCCCTAATTTGTGTCGATGACAGTTAAAAATGTAAATGGTATATCCAAGAAAAAGCAAAAAAATATTAACTAAAAACTCTCATTTAATTAAAGGACACCCACCTCGTCAGCTGTGCTTGTTTCTGATCTTTCTCCTGTGCATTCAAACTCACCGACTGCTATTCACTCGTTCTGATCCAAAGATATATTAATGCTTCTCTGTCTGAGTAAATTAATGGCACCCAGGACTGTGTGATTTTTGCATGATGTCAAACAAATGATGGATTTTGTGTCATTTTATACTATCAATCATGGTAGGCAAATTTTCTTTTCACATTATTCTTGCACAGGGAGGAGATTTCAGGTGCACAGAGTTTGAACTGGAATCATTTGATTAGATTTGTGTTTTTCAGTGTTAAAATCTGTCATAATGCCATGTTTAGATCCAAACAATAATCATTTGAGTCAGTCGTGGTGTTTCCTTTTAACTTTAAGTCCATCATGTTTGACAGGATTCAAATAACCTGCTAACTTAGACAGGTGTTTATTCAAATTCAGTGTCATGCTGACTGGAAGTCACTGTGTGTACAGACAGCAGTTTGGTGGAAATGTTTTGTCAGGTACTTAATAATGACCATGAATACAAATGATCATGTTCTAATGAAGCTCTTATTGTAATTAGAGTAAGTGTGACCATGGCCAGGTGTGATTTAACCATCACATTTCATTTTTCAACACTAAGACGCCTCAAAGATTCGGCATGTTGCATTCACTAACGTCATATCATTGCGGCTTTATGGCTCTAACTTTAGTACATAGTAGTATGGAAGGCAACATGATTAAAAATTTAGAAAACAGAGATCCCAGAGATTAAGTAAGACATTCAAGATAATCCTCGGCCTTATCAGAGAGAGATGTTTGAGATAATAAGCATCAAGAATGACTCCTGGCCAAAGTGCATGGAAACTTCTTCAATAATGTCTGAGAAATTCATATTTTTTACTTAATTTAATTTCCAGAAGCCAAATTTGAGAAAACATACATACATATAGATTCCTTTAAATGTTAAGGGGAAGATTAAAAAGAGAAACTAGATCTGGACAACTTAATTCATATGTTGCTGCTCAGTCAGAATCTTATTAACCTGGAGTCCCAGTCTCTGTCTAAATAATCATATATAGGATGGCTTAGCCTATTGAAAGAATTAAGTAAATTTAAGATGTAGCCAACAGCATATAAAGAGCGTGTTCACCATGTCGACGGTAGCCAACGGCATATAAAAAGCGTGTTCTCAACATCCACGGTAGCCAACGGCATATAAACAGCGTGGACCATGTCCACGGTAGCCAATGGCATATAAAGAGCGTTTTCAACGTCCACGGTAGCCAATGGCATATAAAGAACGTGTTCACCATGTCCACGGTAGCCAACGGTATATAAACTGCGTGTTCACCACGTCCACGGTAGCCAACGGCATATAAACAGTGTGTTTACCATGTCCACGGTAGCCAACGGCATATAAAGAGCGTGTTTACCATGTCCACGGTAGCCAACGGCTTATAAAGAGCGTTTTCACCATGTCCACGTTAGCCAACGGCATATAAACAGCGTGTTTACCATGTCCACGGTAGCCAACGGCTTATAAAGAGCGTTTTCACCATGTCCACGTTAGCCAACGGCATATAAACAAATCTGTTTACCATGTCCACGGTAGCAACGGCTTTTAAAGAGCAAGCATGTCCACGTTAGCCAACGGATATAAACAGCTTGTTTACCATGTCCACGGTAGCCAACGGCTGTGTGTGTGTTCCAGGTAGCTTTATCATTTGCAAGGCTACCTTTACTTTAAGTACATTTCAAATCTTGTACATGGCCATGCATGATTTAGACATCAGATTTCCCTACTCTATTAGTTAAATGAGTCACTTCAGTCCTAACTGTACCTACAGTTGTGGCCAAAATACACTGCAACCTCAGTCAAGGGTTGAAGCATCTATTACTTACTAATAAATTAAGTTTGTATATCTTTTTACACTGCCACAACAGATGTCTAAGAAAAAGTTTTACTTGCACTTTTCAATGCAGTCTAATGTAAAAACATATATATAATTAGTGAAAAGTCAGTCTCCATGTCCCAAGCAAATCCAATCATTCAACAATTAAGGTAATTTGCCTTTGAGTTTTTAGTTGACAAATTACAGACATGGCACATTTGCATGTCAACATCACAGACGACAGTCAAATTACTAGAGCTGTGGCTATAGATAGATATAAATATAAAAACAGGAAATAACATTAGCATATTTTTAGCTTTGACTTATTGAATCTATTGCCGTTACTGCCGAGCTATGCATCACTAGCAACTAACATAATGCAACTAGCAGTTAAGTGCTGCTTATTTCAGGATCTTAAACATATTCAGAAGGCACTCAGTCAAGATCCAAAAATTGGTGAAACAGATTATATTAAAAAACCGGACCACAACAAATGGTGCCATGTTAGAAATATTTTATTTTGAGGATTGTATAAAGCAATAGTCCACGACAAAGAACAGCATTGACAAATGGTAAATACAGAGAATGAAAGAGCAGGCAGTTGATACTTTAAGAAACTGATCTAAATTTAAAAATAACTGAAAAGCTCAGCACATGTTACAACAAACAAACTGTTAAATGTGTTAATAGAAATTCCCAATTTGTAATCTTGAATAGGTTCATTTGGGCTTTTAAAGGAGTTCATTCGTATTCACAAATTGCTTATTTGGACTCTAAAATGAATGACTCATGTTCTCAAATTAGCTGTTTGTCAATAACTTAATCATTTTGCTTTCAATACTCTTTCTAGCATATTTAGCAATTCTAGACACTTTGGCTGCTTTTAGTTATAAATATACAGTTGAAGTTGCCATGCAATGGACTAATGATCTAAATGTGCCACACACTGTAGGTTAAATATGATTTCATTACATTCTTGATAAAGGTAAGTATACTAAATATTTGTATGTTAAATATTGCTTTATCATGAACATCCTGTGAAAATAATAAAAATGTATGATCTGTGAGTGAGACATTAAAGTTAGTGGTTGAAAAAATATGTATGCATTATTGTTTCAAATGAATAAAATACTAATTTGTCTGTACAAGTTGGTGAATTAAGAAAAATAAAATATGACCCCTTTAAATCCCAGCTGCTGTGAGAAAAGAAAGCTTCTGAAAATCAATTAATTTATGGCCACAATTATAACAGGATAACGTGGAGATCCGGATGGGACTACTGTACGGACATGATATAATTTGCTCTATTTCCATTTTTTTATCAATTATACCAAATCCTTCTCTGCTACAACTTGCTATAAGTTTGTATTTATTGTCCAAAATTCAATTATAATGTAACCTGCGCATATCAAATGTAAAAGAAGTATTTGCTTTAATGGCAACAAGGCAGTTTTCCTGCTCTTTGTAGGAACAGCAGAGGTAAAACCAAACTGCTGGGGAGACTGAACCACATTCCAGAAGCCGCTGCCACACACCTGTCATCGTAGTTTAGCAGATTTGAAGAATACAGAGCAAGACCAACAAGGAACCCTGCAAACCACAACCACAACACTCCCATTATGGTAGTGATGGTGTGGAAAGCCCTCTGCTTTGATTGATCAACCCGCTCCCTGTCTCCGCCCACTTCCCCCGGCCCTGGACGAATCAGAACACGGAGAACTGAAAGGCTGCAGAAAGATACCACAACTGAAGCAAAGACCAGTGTACAGAAAAGAGAGACATGTTTATCATTGCCAACATGTACACCACTCAAGCCAAAGCACAGCAACCAAGCACATACAATGCTGATATTTCGTATCTTGACTCCACCCGACTGTCTCAGCCCCATGTAGGTGACGGGGTGAACAACAGCCAGGTAGCGCTCCACACAGGTCAGGATGTGAAAAGAAATCTCTCCAGGGAAAACCATAGAATACACATAATACCCTACCCTGTCTCAACTTCCAGACACTAGTGAATACACCACAAAAGAAGGCTGTGCTTCCAAATGTAAAGATCAGCTCAATGGCAGCCATGTTGTAGGTGAAGATGTCAGAGTGGCTCGTTGTTGCAAAGGAGCGCTGCCGCCGCCATCGTTGGTATCCCAGGTAGAGGACGAAGGTGTAGAGAGGGATGATGAGGATGTTCTTAGTGATGTTGTAGGTTATGGAGATGGGAAATGCAGCTCTGGAGTTAAGGCAGGTGTACAATTGGGAGGATGAGGAGTTGACTGACATATCGGCTTGTGTGGATTTGCCTTTATAAAAAATATGGAAGACAAGAGAAACAGAATTGTGTTGTGCACAAGTGTTATGGTATTACAAAAAATTAAATTGAACAAGAAAGGTGTTGTGATAAAGAGAAAATATTGTGGAAAATAAGTTGTAATAATGGAAAATAATAAAAAGTTTCATGCAACAAACTTTAGGGAAATCGATCCCAACAATAAAAATTTCAGCATTTAATCAAAAATAACAAGATCCTTACTAAATATGTCACTGTTTTGAGTCACTATGTGGCTTACTATGTCATCATTTTGACTTAAAAGTCGAAATTGTATTCATCAAGTGTATTTTTACTTTTATCATTAGTAGATGTTCACTGTTCTTTCCTGGCAGACATGGGCTTCCATAAAAGATTCATTGTGTTACAGAAAAACAATTACAAAACACTGTTTAAGAAACTTATTAAACAAAGTCCCTTCTCAAGAGGAAAGTTATTAAAAAATGGCATTTAACATTTATTTTAACAATTGAAATTCATTTCCAGAAACTGACAAACATTATTGTGTATATTTTGTTCGGTTAACTTCAAAATTAATGTACTGCTGTCTTGTTTGTCCATAATTTGTGTCAATGACAGTTAAAAATGTAAATGATGTATCCAAGGAAAAGCAATAAAATATTAACTGAAAACTCTAATGTAATTAAAGGACACCCACCTTGTCAGCTGTGCTTGTTTCTGATCTTTCTCCTGCACATCCAAACTCACCGACTGCTATTCACTCGTTCTGATCCAAAGACGTATTAATGCTTCTCGGTCTAAAGTGACCTAATGGCACCCAGGTCACTGGGATTTTTGCATAATGTTATTTTATACTATCAATCATGGTAGGCAAATTTTCTTTTCACATTCTTCCACAGGGAAGATAGTTCAGGAGCACAGAGTTTGTAATGGAATAATTTGATTAGATTTGTGTTTTCAGTGTTAAAATCTGTCATAATGCCATGTTTAGATCCAAACATAACATTTTAATCATTTGTTGTCAGTCGTATTTTCCTTTTAACTTTAAGTCCATCATGTTTGACAGGATTCAAATAACCTGCTAACTTAGACAGGTGTTTATTCAAATTCAGTGTCATGTTGACTGGAAGTCACTGTGTGTACAGACAGCAGTTTGTTGGAATTGTTTTGTAATGTACTTCATAATGACCATGAATATAAATCATGATGTTCTAATAAAACTTTTATTGTAATTATAGTAAGTGTGACCACGGCCATGTGTGATTTAACCATCACATTTACCCACTCTGTTAGTTAAATGAGTCACTGCAGTCCAAACTGTAGCTACAGTTGTGGCTAAAATATTATTTACTAATAAATTATGTTTGTATATATTTTTGCACTGCCATAACAGATGCCTGAAAATAAGTTTTATTTGCACTTTGTAATACGGTCTAATGTAAAAAAAAAAAAATCATTAGTGAAAAGTCACAGTCTCCATGTTCCAAGCAAATCCAATCATTCAACAATTAAGGTAATTTACCTTTGAGTTTTTAGTTGACAAATTACAGACATGGCACATTTGTATGTCAACATCACAGATGACATCACATTACTAGAGCTGTGCATATAGGGCTATATATACATATAAGTATATAAAAACAGGAAATAACATTAGCATATTTTTAGCTTTGACTTCATGATTCTGTTGCCGTTACTGCCGAGCCCTGCATCACTAGCAACTAACATAACTTTAAGTGCTGCTTATATCAGGATCTTAAACATATTCAGAAGGCACTCAGTCAAGATCCAAACATTGGCAAAACAGATTATCTTAAAAAACCAAACCACAACAAATGGCGCCCATTTAGAAATATTTTATTTTGAGGATTGTATAAAGCAATAGTCCACGACAAAGAACAGCATTGACACATGGTAAATACAGAGAATAAAGAGCAGGCAGTTGATACTTTAAGAAACTGATCTAAATTTAAAAATAACTGAAAAGCTCAGCACATGTTACAACAAACAAACTGTTAAATGTGTTAATAGAAATTCCCATTTTGTAATCTTGAATAGGTTCATTTGGGCTCTTAAAGGAGTTCATTCGTATTCACAAATTGCTCATTTGGACTCTAAATTAATGACTGTGTTCTCAAATTAGCTGTTTGTCAATAACTTAATCATTGTGCTTTCAATACTCTTTCTAGCATATTTAGCAATTCTAGACACTTCAGCTGCTTTTAGTTATAAATATACAGTTGAAGTTGCAATGGACAAATGATCTAAATGTGCCACACACTGTAGGTTAAATATGATTTCATTACATTATTGATAAAGGTAAGTATACTAAATATTTGTATGTTAAATATTGCTTTATCATGAACATCCTGTGAATATAATAAAAATGTATGATCTGTCAGTGAGACATTAAAGTTAATGGTTGAAAAAATATTTATGCATTATTGTTTCAAATGAATAAAATACTAATTTGTCTGTACAAGTTGGTGAATTAAGAAAAATAAAATGTTACCCCTTTAAATCCCAGCTGCTGTGAGAAAAGAAAAAACACTGAAAATCAATTAATTTATGGCCCTGGTTAAAAAAACAACAGGATAACGTGGAGATCCGGATGGGACTACTGTACAAACATGATATAATTTGCTCTATTTCCATTTTTGATCAATTATACCAAATCCTTCTCTGCTACAACTTAATATTAGTTAGTATTTATTGTCCAAAATTCAATTATAATGAAACCTGCGCATATGAAATGTAAAAGAAGTAATTGCTTTAATGGCAACAAGGCAGTTTTCCTGCTCTGTGTAGGAACAGCAGAGGTAAAACCAAACTGCTGGGGAGACTGAACCACATTCCAGAAACCGCTGACACACACCTGTCATCGTAGTTTAGCAGATTTGAGTATTTCAGAGCAAGACCAACAAGGAGCCCTGCAAACCACAACCACAACACCCCCATTATGGCAGTGATGGTGTGGAAAGCCCTCTGCTTTGATTGATCCACCCGCTCCCTGTCTCCGCCCACTTCCCCCGGCCCTGGACGAATCAGAACACGGAGAACTGAAAGGCTGCAGAAAGATACCACAACTGAAGCAAAGACCAGTGCACAGAAAAGAGAGACATGTTTATCATTGCCAACATGTACACCACTCATACCAAAACACAGCAACCAAGCACATACAATGCTGAGATTTCGATCTTGACTCCACCCGACTGTCTCAGCCCCATGTAGGTGACGGGGTGAACAACAGCCAGGTAGCGCTCCACACAGGTCAGGAGGTGAAAAGAAATCTCTCCAGGGAAAACCATAGTATACAAATAATACCCTAACCTCTCCAACTTCCAGACACTAGTGAAAACACCACAAAAGAAGGCTGTGCTTCCAAATGTAAAGATCAGCTCAATGGCAGCCATGTTGTAGGTAAAGATGTCAGAGTGGCTCGTTGTTGCAAAGGAGCGCTGCTGCCGCCATCGTTGGTAGCCCAGGTAGAGGACGGAGGTGTAGAGAGGGAGGATGAGGATGTTCTTAGTGATGTTGTAGGTTATGGAGATGGGAAATGCAGCTCTGGAGTTAAGGCAGGTGTACAATTGGGAGGAAGAGGAGTTGACTGACATATCGGCTTGTGTGGATTTGCCTTTATGAAAAAACGGAAGACAAGAGAAACAGAAACAAGTGTTGTGCACAAGTGTTATGGTATAACAAAAAATTAAATTTAAAAAGAAAGGTGTTGTGATAAAGAGGTAATAATGGAAAAAAAATAACAAAGTTTCATGCAACAAACTTTAGGGAAATCGATCCCAACAATAAATATTTCAGCATTTAATCAAAAATAATGAGATCCTTACTAAATACAGCATGTCACTGTTTTGAGTCTCTTTGTGGCTTACTATGTCATCATTTTTTTAAAAAGTCGAAATTGTATTCAAGTGTATTTTTACTTTTGTCATTAGTAGATTTTCACTGTTCTTTCCTGGAAGACATGGGCTTCCATAAAAGGTTTGTGTTACAGAAAAACAATTACAAAACACTGTTTAAGAAACTTATTAAACAAAGTCCCTTCTCAAGAGGAAAGTTAATAAAAAATGGCATTTAACATTTATTTTAACAATTGAAATTCATTTCCAGAAACTGACAAACAGTATTGTGTATACTTTGTTTGGTCAAATTGAATTTTTTTTACTTAATTTTGTTTCAAAGTAAAGTTAATTTCAACAAAAATTGGACATGAAGTTAATGTACTGCTGTCTTGTTTGTCCCTAATTTGTGTTAATGACAGTTAAAAATGTCAATGGAATAACCAAGGAAAAGCATTAAAATATTACCTGAAAACTCTAATGTAATTAACCCTCATGTTGTCCTCGGGTAAAATTGACCCATTTTCCTATATCAATTTTATATCTACATCAAATCTCTACTTTCATTAATTTTGGGGCCTCTTATTCAATTTTATAGCAATTGAAAAAAATTCAAATAGTATTTAAAAGTAGTCTGTGATTATTGAAATCCATTCCTTTAATTTTAGTCTAAATAATTCCTTTTCTGAAAACAAAAGGTATAGTTCCTATTGAGTTTGAGATATAACTGTAAAACTAAAGTTAATAACACAGATAAAAAGCGTCAACAAAAGTGTTGATTTTCAATTTTGACGGGAAGACAACACGAGGGTTAAAGGACACCCACCTTGTCAGCTGTGCTTGTTTCTGATCTTTCTCCTTCGCATCCGAACTCACCGAAGGTTATTTACTCGTTGTGATCTAAAGATATATTCATGCTTCTCTGTCTGAGTAAATTAATGGCACCCAGGTTTGTGGGATTTTTGCATGATACCATTTTATGCTATCAATCATTGCAGGCAAATTTTCTTTTCATGTCATTCTTCCACAAGGAGGATATTTCAGGAGCAGAGTTTGAAATTGAATAATTTGATTAGATTTGTATGTTTTTCAGTGTTAAAATTGTGTTGTAATGCCATGTTTAGATCCAAACATAATCACACGAGTCACTCGTGGTGTTAAGATATTTCCTATTATTAACTTTTAGTCCAATTATGTTTGACAGGATTCAAATAACCTGCAAACTTAGAAAGGTGGTTATTCAAATTCAGGGTCATGCTGACTGGAAGTCACTGTGTTACAGACAGCAGTTTGGTGGAAAAGTTTTGTCAGGTACTTCATAATGACCATGAATACAAATGATCATGGTCTAATAAAGCTCTTATTGTAATTAGAGTAAGTGTGACCACGGCCATGTGTGACTTTTCCCCACTCTACTAGTTAAATGAGTCACTGCAGTCCTAACTGTACCTACAGTTGTTCCAAGCGAGTCGTATCATTCAACAATTAAGATAATTTCCGGTGGAGTTTTTGGTTGACAAATTACAGACATGGCACATTTGCATGTCAACATCACAGACGACCGTCAAATTACTTGAGCTGTGCGAATAGGGCTATAGATAGATATAAATATATAAAAAAGGAAATAACATTAGCATATTTTTAACTTTGACTTCATGATTCCATTGTCGTTACTGCTGAGCCCTGCATCACTAGCAACTAACATAACTTTAAATACATCACTTATACACATTCAGAAGGCACTGGGTCAAGATCCAAACATTGGCAAAAAGATTAAGTTCAAAAAAAACCAAACCAACAAATGGTGCCTTTTTAGATATTTTATTTTGAGGGTTGTATAAAGCAATAGTCCAAAACAAGGAACAGCATTGACAAATTGTTAATACAGAGAATTAAAGCACAGACAGTTGACACTTTAAGAAACAGATCCAAATTGGATGTTATGCTTTCAAATCAAGATTATGAAAAACAACAAAATAAGTTACCATAGTTATGCGGATGACACACACATTTACATAACCTTATTGCCAGGGGACTATAGTCCAATACAAAAACTAAGTGCATTGAACAAATTAACGACTGGATGTCCTAGAACTTTCTTAAATTAAATGAAGGAAAAACTGAGGTTGTTTTTGGACCAAAGGGGAACGATTAGAAGTCTGCTCTCAGCTTCAAACAATGTTAAAAACAACAGAAAAACAGAAATATTGGTGTAGTAATGGATTTTGACCAAACATTTTAACATTAAAAGACAATTAAAAATTCAGCATATTATCACCTCAAGAATATATCAAGTGTTAAAGGACTTATGTGTCAACAGAATTTGGAAAAACTTGTCCATGCTTTCATGTTCAGTAGACTTGACTACTGTAACGGGGTCTTTACATGTCTGCCTAAAAAATCAGCTGCAGTTGATTTGGAAAGCTGCTGCTCGAGTGTTTAAGTGTCTGAGTCATTCAAGTTAATGGTTGAAACAATATCTATTCATCCATCCATCTTCATCCGCTTATCCATTAATGGGTCCTGGGGGCAGCAGCTCCAGCAGAGAACCCCAAACTTCCCTTTCACGAGCCACATCAACCAATACAATACAAACAATATGTATGCATTATTTTTTCAAATGAAAAAATACTAATTTTTCTGCAAAAGTTGGTGAATTAAGAAAAATTAAACGTTACCCTTTAAATTACAGCTGCTGTGAAAAGAGTTGCTAAAAATAAATTAATTTTAGGCCACAATTATAACCGGATAAATGTGGAGATCCTGATAATTTGGAAATCTGGGTTGGACTACTGTATGGACATGATATAACTTGCTATATTTCCATTTTTTATTCAATTATATCAAATCCTTCTGGGATACAACTTCCCATAATAGTTTTTATTTATTGTCCGAAGTTCAATTATAGTGAAACTTGGCAACGAGGCAATTTTCCTGCTCTGTGTAGGAACAGCAGAGGTAAAACCAAACTGCTGGGCAGACTGAACCAGAATCCAGAAATCAGTGCCACACACCCGTCATTGTAGTTTAGCAGATTTGAGGATTTCAGAGCAAGACCAACAAGGAACCCTGCAAACCACAACCACAACACTCCCATTATGGCCGTGATGGTGTGGAAAGCCCTCTGCTTTGATTGATCAACCCGCTCCCTGTCCCCGCCCACTTCCCCCGGCCCTGGACGAATCAGAACACAGAGAACTGAAAGCTGCAGAAAGATACGACAACTGAAGCAAAGACCAGTGCACAGAAAATTGAGATATAGATAAATTCATAGGCACCTGCTACACCAGTCCATCCAAAGCACAGCAACCAAACACATACAATGCTGATATTTCGTGTCTTAACTCCACCTGACTGTCTCAGCCCCATGTAGGTGACGGGGTGAACAACAGCCAGGTAGCGCTCCACACAGGTCAGGATGTGAAAAGAAATCTCTCCAGGGAAAACCATAGAATATGCAAAATACCCTACCCCACCAACTCTGAGAGACCAGTGTAAACACCACAAAAGAAGACTATGGTTCCAAATGCACAAGATCAGCTCAATGGCAGCCATGTTGTAGGTGAAGATGTCAGAGTGGCTCGTTGTTGCAAATGAGCGCTGCCGCCGCCATCGTTGGTAACCCAGGTAGAGGACAGGGTGTAGAGAGGGAGGAGGAGAGTGCTCCTAGTGATGTTGTAGGTTATGGAGAGGAGAAAAATGTAGTTCTGGAGCTTTGGCAGTAGGATGAGGAGGAGGAGGAGGAGGAGGAGTTGACTGACATATTGCTCTGTGTGGATTTACTTTTATGGAAAAAAGGAAGACAAAAGGAACTCAAATTAAATTGATGATTAAAGTGATTAAGAACTACAACATATTGTTTTTGTAGACATTGCACATTTTGTCCATAGTAAAGATACATATATTTGTCATAACATTGCGGATTATTTATTGTATGCAGATGTTTTCGGCTTTTTAAAAGTATGAAAGTGTATTACTGCCACCAAATCCCAAAAAATATATTCTTGTTTTTTATAAGTGAGAAAATTAAAATGAAAGTAAATGGAATATCTGGAAGTTGATATAACAACATACTGACTTATATAATAGCAAGACATGTTTTCTTGTTTTAATTATATACATTGATTTTGTGTCACAGCCGAGAAGTTTTGTGCTGTAACAGAAAATGACATAACAAAAAAGTGTTTTGATTTGTAATAAAGGGAAATAACACATTTTCAAGCATGAAAATCTACAGAAATTGATCCCAATAATAAAAAATTGCAACACTTAATCCTTACTTAAGAGGTCACTGTTTTGAGTCACTATGTGGCTTACTATGTCATCATTTTAACTTGAGTCCCATTTTGGACTTCATTTTGACTTAAAAATGTATATATCAATTGTATTTTTGCTTTTATCATTAAAACATTATCATTATTCACTTTCATGTTCTTTCCTGGCAGACATGGGCTTCCATAAAATGTTCATCATGTTACAGAAAAACAATTACTTCTCATTAAACAAAGTCCCTTCTTAAAATGAGTTATTAAAAATGATTTAAATCATCATTTATTTTAACAATTGAGATTTATTTTTCAGAAATTGGCAAACAGTATTAACATTTTATTCGGATGACTTCAAAAGAAAGGAAAAATAAAATTGACATGAATTTAATGTACTGCTGTCTTGTTTGTCCCTAATTTGAGTCAATGACAGTTAAAATCTTAAATGGTACAAGGAAAAGCAATAAAATATTAACTGAAAACTCTAATGTAATTAAAGGACACCCACCTTGTCAGCTGTGCTTGTTTCTGATCTTTCTCCTGCGCATCCAAACTCACCGACTGCTATTCACTCATTCTGATCCGAAGACGTATTAATGCTTCTCTGTCTAAAGTAAATTAATGGCACCCAGGTCTGTGGGATTTTTGCATGTTAAACAAATGATGGATTCAGTGTCACTGTATAATCTAAATCATGGCAGGCAAATTTGCTTTTCACATTATTCTTCCACAAGTAGGATATTTCAGAAGCACAGAGTTTGATATGGAATAATTTGATTAGATTTGTGTGGTTCTTCATTGTTAAAATCTTTCACAATGCCATGTTTAGATCCAAACATAATCATTTGAATCACTTGGGGTGTTAAGATATTTCCTATTGTAACAAAGTACAAATACTTCGTTACTGTACTACAGATTTTTCTGATATATTTACTTTACTATTCATATTATGATTATATTCTTTATAAACAGTGTTGGAATTTAAAATGTCATATGTGCTTAAACATTGTGTGTGATTTGCATTATACATTTAAACTAAAAGGCAAAAACATTATTTCAACATAAATGAAGACATGTTGGTCATGCATTAAGTTTGTTGTAATAAGTATATAGTGTGTTGTTTGTTGTTTATTGCATTAAGTTGTTTTGCAATACTCTGTTCTATAACATAAGATGTTCTGGTACATTCCATGATAATCCAGCCTCTCCTAAATGTGTCGGAAGTAAAATTGATTGTTAGGGACGCTTCCTGAATCTGGTTTCAGTCCCTCTTTTACAGTCCACTGATCTTTTGCTCTGAAAGTCCTAAACTGAGTATCATAAACTTGAAGTCACATTCCAACTGAAAGATAACGAATAAGTACACGACAGATTTGCTATTTTGCATTCATTCACGGCAAATCATTGCGGCTTGATGGCGCTAACGTTAGTAACTAGTCATATGGACGGTGACAGGATTGAAAATGAAGAAAACAGAGATCCCAGAGATTTGGCATACAAGCAGCAAGACATTTCCCATTATCCTCGGCCTTATTTGAGAGAGATTTTTGAGGTAGTAGGCATCAATGTCTTGGCATTAATGTCTGTTTAGTAATTTCTATATTTTGTCCTTTATTTTATTTCCAGAAGCCATATTGGAGCACACACATACATGTAGATTCCTTCAAATGTTAAGAGGAAGATTAAAATAGAGAAATGTGATCTGTGAATTCTCAAAGAATCACAACTGAATTCATATGTTACTGCTCTGTCAGAATCTTATTAACTTGGAGTCCCAGTCTCTGTCTCAGTAATCATTAATGGGATGTTTTAGGCCTATTGGCAGATGTACTGTACATTTAAGATGTAGCCATTGGCATATAAAGAGCATGTTCTCCATGTCCACGGTAGCCTACGGCATATAAAGAGCGTTTTCACCATGTCCACTGTAGCCAACAGTATATAAAGGCGTGTTCACAGCATATATAAAGGCGTGTTTACCATGTCCACGGTAGCCAACGGCATATAAAGAGCGGCCATGTCCATAAAAGAGCGTTTTCACCATGTCCATGGTAGCCTACGGCATATAAAGAGCGTGTTTACCATGTCCACGGTAGCCAACGGCATATAAAGAGCGTGTTTACCATGTCCACGGTAGCCAACGGTATAAACAGCATTTTCACCATGTCCAGGCGTGTTCACCATGTCCCACGGTAACCAACGGCATATAAAGAGCGTGTTTACCATGTCCACGGTAGCCAACGGCATATAAAGAGCATGTTTACCATGTCCACGGTAGCCTAACGGCATATAAAGAGCGTGTTTACCATGTTCACGGTAGCCAACGGCATATAAAGCGTTTTCACCATGTCCAGGCGTGTTCACCACGTCCACGGTAGCCAACGGCATATAAAGAGCGTGTTTACCATGTCCACGGTAGCCAACGGCATATAAAGAGCATGTTTACCATGTCCACGGTAGCCTACGGCATATAAAGAGCGTTTTCACCGTGTCCACTGTAGCCAACAGCATATAAAGAGCGTTTTCACCACGTCCACGGTAGCCAACGGCACATAAAGAGCGTGTTTACCATGTCCACGGTAGCCAACGGCATATAAAGAGCGTTTTCACCATGTCCATGGTGGCCTACGGCATATAAAGAGCATGTTTACCATGTCCATAAAACGGCATATAAAGAGCGTTTTCACCATGTCCATGGTAGCCAACGGCATATAAAGAGCGTTTTCACCATGTCCACTGTAGCCAACGGCATATAAAGAGCGTTTTCACCATGTCCATGGTAGCCTACGGCATATAAAGAGCGTGTTTACCATGTCCACGGTAGCCAACGGCATATAAAGAGCATGATTACCATGTCCACGGTAGCCAACAGCGATGTGTGTGGTCCAGGTAGCTTTGTCATTCACAAGGCTACATTTACTTTTATACTTTAAGTACATTTCACTTTTGTAAAGAAGTTAAATCAGTACTTCTACTTTTACCAAAGTATTTTTTAACATAAGTATCTGTACTTCTACTTAAGTACGGGATGGGAGTACTTTTGCCATCTCTGCTTTCAGTCTATCATGTTTGACAGGATTCAAATAGCCTGCAAACTTAAACAGGTGTTTATTCAAATTCAGTGTCATGCTGACTGGAAGTCACTGTGTGTACAGAAAGCAGTTTGGTGAAAACATTTTGTCAGGTACTTCATAATGACCATGAATACAAATGATCATGTTCTAAAAGCTCTTATTGTGTGACAACAGCCAGGTGGGATTTAACCATCACATTTCCACACTCTATTAGTTAAGAATCACTACAATCCTAACATTATCTGCAAAGAGTTTTGTTGTTTTTCATTATCTTGATTTGAAAGCACAATGATTAAGTTATTGACAAACAGCTAATTTGAGAATATGAGTCACTTTTTTCAAAGCCCAAATGAGGAATTTGTGAATACGAATGATCTCTAAGACCACAAATGTTCTAATAACGCTCTTATTGTAATTAGAGTAAGTGTGACCAGGGCCAAGTGTGATTTAACCATCACATTTCCCCACTCTATTAGATAAATGAGTCACTACAGTCCTAACTGTACCTACAGTTGTGGCCAAAATACACTGCAACCTCAGTCAAGGGTTGAAGCATTTATTACTTACTCATAAATTATGTTTGTATATCTTGCCACAAGAGATGTCTGAGAATAAGGTTTTTCGTAAAAAGAAATCTGTGAAAATTCTCCATATTCCAAGAAAATCCAATCATTCAACAATTAAGATAATTTGCAGTTGAGTTTTTAGTTGACAAATAAAAGACTTACAGACATGGTACACTTGCATGTCATTACCATCACAGACGACCGTCAAATTACTAGAGCTGTGCGAATACGGCTATAGATAGATCTAAATATTTAAAAACAGGAAATAACATTAGCATATTTTTAGCTTTGACTTCATGATTCTGTTGCTGTTACTGTCGAGTCTTGCATCACTATCAACATAACCTTAAGTGTTGCTTTTATTAGGAAGTTAAACATGTTCAGAAGGCACTTAGTCATGATCCAAACATTGGCAAAATAGATTATCTTCAAAAAAACAAACCACAACAAATGTCACCCATTTAGAAGTAATTTATTTTGAGGATTGTATAAAGCAATAGTCCACACCAATGAACAGCATTGACAAATGGTAAATACAGAGAATGAAAGAGCAGGCAGTTGATACTTAGAGAAACTGATCTAAATTTAAAAACAACTAAAAAGCTCAGCACATGTTACAAGGAACAAACAGTTAAATGTGTTCAAAGAAATTAACAATTTGTGATCTTGAATATGTTCATTTGAGCTGTTAGAGGAGTTCATTTGTATTCACAAATTGCTCATTTGCAGCTGATTCAGAACATTTTTGCTCGAGTCCTCACACTCGATTGCCAGTAACGTATACCTGGTTAAATTTCAATTTTCTTTTTGGGGGTGTTGGCCCCTATTAGTTGGGTACAAATATTTAAAATATTTGTATGTTAAACAATATTGTTTTATCATGAACTTCCTGTGAATACAATGATGATTTGTGAGTGAGTAATTAAAGTCAATGGTTGAAACAATATGATTTAATTATTGCTGCTGTGAGAAGAGAATGATGCTGCAAATAAACTAATTTTGGGCTATAATTATAACAGGATAACATGGAGATATGGTTCTGGACTACTGTTTGGACATGATATAACGTGCTCTATTATCAAATGAAAAAGAAGTCATTGCTTTAATGGCAACAAGACAGTTTTCCTGCTCTGTGTAGAAACAGCAGAGGCAAAACCAAACTGCTGGGCAGACTGAACCAGAATCCAGAAATGACTGACCTACACATGCCATCGTAGTTTAGCAGATTTGAGGATTTAAGACCAAGACCAACAAGGAGCCCTGCAAACCACAACCACAACACTCCCATTATGGCAGTGATGGTGTGGAAAGCCCTCTGCTTTGATTGATCAACCCGCTCCCTGTCTCCGCCCACTTCCCCCGGCCCTGCACGAATCAGAACACAGAGAACTGAAACACTGCAGAAAGATACGACAACTGAAGCAAAGACTGTCACACATAACATTGCGATATAGGGAAGATCAATGCCATATGAAACACCACTCCATACAAAGCACATCAACCAAACACATACAATACTGATATTTCGTATCTTGACTCCACCCGACTGTCTCAGCCCCATGTAGGTAACGGGGTGAACAACAGCCAGGTAGCGCTCCACACAGGTCAGGATGTGAAAAGAAATCTCTCCAGGAAAAACAATAGAATACAGATAATTCCCTACCCCCACCAACTCTGAGAGACCAGTGTATACACCACAATAGAAGATTATGGTTGCAAATGCACAGATCAGCCCAACGGCAGCCATGTTGTAGGTGAAGATGTCAGAGTGGCTCGTTGTTGCAAATGAGCGCTGCCGCCGCCATCGTTGGTGACCCAGGTAGAGGACGAAGGTGTAGAGAGGGAGGACGAGGATGCCTTTAGTGACGTAGTAGGTTATTGAGAGGATAAATCCATCTCTGGAGGTTAGGCAGATGTTAAATTGGGAGGAAGAGGAGTTGACTGACATATTGGGTTGTGTGGATTTGCTTTATGAAAAAAGGAAGACAAGAGAAATAATAACAAATAATAAGAGAAATAAAATAACTGAGAACATTTCAAAGATGATTTAACTGATTCAAAACTACAACACATTGTTTTTGCAGCCATTGCACATTTTGTCACTAGTAAGAATAGATATAGTTTTTATAACATTGCAGATTATTTATTGCATGAAGATGTTTTAGGCTGAGTAAAATATAAAAGTGTATTGCTGCCACTAAATCCTAAAAAATATTTGCTTGTTTTTCTTTAAGTGGGAAAATTGAAATGCAAGTAAATGGAATATCTGGAAGTTTATATAATATACTGACTTATGTAATAGCAAGACATGTTTTCTTGTTTTAATTAGATACATTGATGTTGTGTCACAGCCCAGAAATAATAGCAAAGTTTCATGGAAGAAAATTTAGGGAAATCAATAAATATAAAAGATTGCAACAGTTAATCATAATAATGAGATCCTTATTTAAGACGTCACCGTTTTGAGTCACTATGTGCCTTACTATGTCATCATTTTGACTTCAGTCCCATTTTGGACTTCATTTTGACTTAAAAATGGATTCATCAGGTGTATTTTTGCTTTTATCATTAATAACTTTTCACCACTTTTATGTTCTTTCCTGGCAGACATGGGCTTCCATAAAATGTTCATCATGTTAGAGAAAAACAATTACTTCTCATTAAACAAAGTCATTTCTTAAGATGAGTTATTAAAAATGGCACTTAACATTTATTTTAACAAATTTATTTTTCAGAAATTAGCAAACAGTATAGTTTATATTTTATTCAGATAACAGAAAAAAAAAGAAAAAAAAGACATGAAGTTAATGAACTTCTCTTTTGTTTGTCCCTAATTTGAATCGATGACAGTTAAAATTTTAAATGGTATATCCAAGGAAAAGCAATAAAATATTAACTGAAAACTCTAATGTAATTAAAGGACACCCACCTTGTCAGCTGTGCTTGTTTCTGATCTTTCTCCTGCGCATCCGAACTCACCGACTGCTATTCACTTGTTCTGATCCAAAGACGTATTAATGCCTCACGGTGTAAAATAAATTAATGGCACCCAGGTCTGTGGGATTTTTGCATGTTAAACAAATGATGGATTCAGTGTCACTGCATAATCTCAATCATGGCAGGCAAATTTTCTTTTCACATTATTCTTCCACAAGGAGGATATTTCACGAGCACCGAGTTTGAAATGGAATAATGTTTCTCATGTCAACTGTAGCCATCGGCTAAGTGTGTGGTCCAGGTAGCTTTGTCATTCACAAGGCTACTTTTACTTTTATACTTTAAGTACATTTCCAAGCCTGTAATTTGTTACTTTTACTTGAGTAAAGAAGTTAAATCAGTACTTCTACTTTTACCAGAGTACTTTTTAACACAAGTATCTGTATTTTTACTTAAGTATGGGAAGGGAGTACTTTTACCATCTGTGCTTTCAGTCTATCATGTTTGACAGGATTAAAATAACCTGCTAACTTAGACAGGTGTTTATTCAAATTCAATGTCATGCACACTGGAAGTCACTGTGTGTACAGACCATAAATACAAATGATCATGTTCTAACAAAGCCCTTATTGTAATTAGAGTAAGTGTGACCATGGCCAAGTGTGATTTAGACATCACATTTTCCCACTCTATTAGTTAAATGATTAACTGCAGTCCTAACTATATCTAAAGTTGTGGCCAAAATACACTGCAACCTCAGTCAAGGGTTGAAGCGTCTATTACTTACTAATAAATTATGTTTGTATATCTTTTTGCAGGTCCACAACAAATGTCTGAGAATAAGTTTGATTTGCACTTTGCAATGCAGTCTAACATTAAAAAAAATCAATAGTGAAAAGTCATTCTCCATGTTCCAAGCAAGTCCAATTATTCAACAATTAAGATACTTTGCGGTTGAGTTATTTTAATTAACAAATTACGGACATGCCACATTTACATGTCATTAACATCAGACAACCATCAAATTACTAGAGCTGTGTGAATAGGGCAATAGATAAATATAAATAGCAACTAACATAACTTTAAGTGTTGCTTATGTCAGGATATTAAACATATTCAGAAGGCACTCAGTCAAGATCCAAATATTGGCAAAACAGATAATCTTGAAAAAACAAACCACAACAAATGGCGCCCTTTTAAAATATTTTATTTTGAGGATTGTATAAAGCAATAGTCCACAACAAGGAACATTATTGACAAATAGTAAATACAGAGAATGAAAGAGCAGGCAGTTGATACTTTAAGAAACTGATCTAAATTTAAAAATTACTAAATAGTTCAGCACACATTACAAGGAACAAACAGTTAAATGTGTTAATAGAAATTCACAATTTGTAATCTTGAATAGGTTTATTTCAGCTGTTAGAGTTCATTCGTATTCACAAATTGCTCATTTGTTTTACAAATATGCAGCTAAAGTGCTCAGGCAATAAGCATATAATCTAAATGTACCAAATAGGTTACATATGTCTTGGGGTTTGGGGTTTTACTTTGTTTTCTTTTCCTCCTTTTTTGGTTTTTGTTATCCTGTCTTGTGTTTGTGTCTTTAGTTTTACCTCCTGTGTCTTCCCGCTCTTGTGATTACCTGATTTTTTCCACCTGCTTCCCTGCCCTCTTGTCACCTGCCTCTTGTTACCTCATTATCTTGTGTATTTAATCGGTCGGTGTGCTCAACGTTTGGACTCTTCCCTGCGTTTTTTTTTTTTCCCCGTTGGTTTTTCCCTGTGTAGATTCCCCAGTCTCTGTGAGCATGTTTTTGTTTTTCTGTTGTTGGAGTTTTCAGTGTTGGGATTTTGGACTTTGTTGTTGCTTTTTGGAATCCTTGTTTTTTGTGTTAAAAATCCTTATTAAAACTCCTTGCGTTTTGTCCTCACTTCAAGAACATTGTCATACATATGAATTCATTACATTATTGATACATTTAAAAATACATTTTTGTCTGTTAATATTGTTATATCATGAACATCCTGTGAATACAATGAAAATGTATGATTTGTGGGTGGTAATTAAAGTCAATGGTCGAAACAATATGAATATATTGTCTAAATTGAAAACAATCTTATTTGTCTGCACAAGTGATGACTTAAGAAAAATAAATTGAACCTTGTGACCTTTAAATCACAGCTGCTGTGAGAAGAGAACAATGCTGCAAATCAACTAATTTTGGGCTACAATTATAACCGGATAACATGGGGATCTGGTTTGGGACTACTGTATGGACATGATGTAACTTGCGCTACTATCATATGTAAAAGAAATCATTGCTTTAATGGCAACAAGGCAGTTTTCCTGCTCTGTGTAGGAACAGCAGAGGCAAAACCAAATTGCTGGGCAGACTGAGCCAGAATCCAGAAAGCACTGACCTACATATGCCATGATAGTTTAGCAGATTTGAGGATTTCAGACCAAGACCAACAAGGAACCCTGCAAACCACAACCACAACACTCCCATTATGGCAGTGATGGTGTGGAAAGCCCTCTGCTTTGATTGATCAACCCGCTCCCTGTCTCCGCCCACTTCCCCCGGCCCTGGACGAATCAGAACACGGAGAACTGAAAGGCTGCAAAAAGATACGACAACCAAAGCAAAGACTGTCACACATAACATTGGGATAAAGGGAAGATCATTGCCTGAAACACCACTCCATACAAAGCACATCAACCAAACACATACAATGCTGATATTTCGTATATTGACTCCACCCGACTGTTTCAGCCCCATGTAGGTGACGGGGTGAACAACAGCCAGGTAGCGCTCCACACAGGTCAGGATGTGAAAACAAATCTCTCCAGGGAAAACGATAGAATATGCATAAAAACCCAACCCCACCAACTCTGAGAGACCAGTGTAAACACCACAATAGAAGGCTGTGCTTCCAACTGCAGAGATCAGCTCAACGGCAGCCATGTTGTAGGTGAAGATGTCAGAGTGGCTCGTTGTTGCAAAGGAGCGCTGCCGCCGCCATCGTTGGTAACCCAGGTAGAGGACGAGGGTGGAGAGAGGGAGGAGGAGGATGCATTTGGTGATGTTGTAGGTTATGGAGATGAGAAATCCAGCTCTGGAGGTTAGGCAGTTGTAAAATTGGAAGGAAGAGGAGTTGACTGACATATCGGTTCGTGTAGATTTGCTTTTATAAAAAAAAAGGAAGACAAGAGGAACAGAAATGAAATAACTGATATCATTTCAAAGATTACTAAACTGATTCTAAACTACAACACATTGTTTTAGTAATAGTAGCTATAGTTTTTATAACAGTGCGGCTTATTTATTGTATGAAGATATTTTAGGCTGTGTAAAAGTATGAAAGTGTATTGCTGCCACTAAATCCTAAAAAAATATTTGCTTGTTTTTCTTTAAGTGAGAAAACTGAAATGCAAGTAAATGGAAGTCTACATAACATACTGACTTATATAATAGCAAGACATGTTTTCTTGTTTTAATTAGATACATTGATTTTGTGTCACAGCCGAGAAGTGTTGTGCTATAACAGAAAATGACGCATAACAAGAAAGGTGTCGTGATTAAGAGAAAATAATATGGGAAATAATAAAAAAGTTTCATGGAAGAAAATTTAGGGAAATCGATCCCAATAATACAAATTGCAACAGTTAATCATAATAATGAGATATTTACTTAAGATGTCACTGTTTTGAGTCACTATGTGGCTTACTATGTCATCATTTTGACTTAATAATGGATTCATCAAGTGTATTTTTGCTTTTATCATTAATAACTTTTCACCACTTTCATGTTTTTTCCTGGCAGACATGGGCTTCCATAAAATATTCATCATGTTACAGAAAAACAATTACTTCTCATTAAACAAAGTCCCTTCTTAAGAAGAGTCATTAAAAAAGGCACTTAACATTTATTTTAAGAATTGAAATTTATTTTTCAGAAACTGGCAAACGGTATTGTTAATATTTTATTTGGTTAACTTCAAAAATAAGGAAAGAAAAAAAGGACATGAAGTTAATGTACTGCTGTCTTGTTTGTCCCTATTTTGAGTCGATGACAGTTAAAATGTAAATGGTATATCCAAGGAAAAGCTATAAAATATTAACTGAAAACGCTACTGTAATTAAAGGACACCCACCTTGTCAGCTGTGCTTGTTTCTGATCTTTCTCCTGCACATCCGAACTGCAATTCACTCGTTCTGATTTGTGATCCAAAGATATATTAATGCTTCTGTGTCTGAGTAACTTAATGGCACCCAGGACTCTGGGATTTTTGCATGTTAAACAAATGATGGATTTTGTGTCACTGTACAATCTCAATCGTAGCAGGCAAATTTTCTTTTCACTTTATTCTTCTATAGGGAGGATATTTCAGGAGCAGTTTAGAGCCAAATAATCATTTCAATCACTCGTGGTGTTGAGATATTTCCTATGATTAAATTTCAGTCTATCATGTTTGACAGGATTCAAATAACCTGTGAACTTAGACAGGTTTTTATTCAAATTAAGTGTCATGCTGATGACTTTGTTTTTGATGTTGCCTTTTTTTAAATGGTAGTTCATTTTTTTAATGTTTAATTTGTTATACTGCTCTGTAGCTTTTATTCTTGTGTTTTATCTGTTTTTATTGTTTTTAACTGTTTTGTTGTTATGTAAAGCACTTTGAATTGCCCTGTTGCTGAAATGTGCTATACAAATAAAGCTGCCTTGCCTTAAAGTGCTATTTACCAACCAACATTTTTAAGTTTCAGCTTGTTTGGTCATTAAATTGTTTAAACATGGCACTACCATACTACTGATAACGATGGCTGGGGTCATGGGGTTATGCAATTGTCTGTATTAAAGTTCACCGTGAAAGCAAATAAAGGAGCGATGCTGTCAATGTCCTCTTTGAACACAGAGTGTGCATGACACTGCTTTATTTTAATGAACACCTGTCTGTTTGCAGGTCATTTGAATCCTGTCCAACGTGACGTATTGACACATAGCTCTTGATATGGAAATGTAAAAATCAATATTAGTCTAAAAGAACAACTGAAAAAAACAGCAGTCAGTGCACTGGAGACACGGGATGAGGACAGACAAATGAGGACACTACTGACAAGGTGGGTGTTCATTAATAGGTTAATAATTTTCATTTAATATTGCCACATACCATACAAATATTTAAGTCGGTCTCTTCTTTACCCTCCACTGTCTCTGGCTAAAAAGCACTGTACATAACAACTTCAACCAATGTTTTGTCAGTTTTACAGTTAGTTTTTTAACCCTCATGTTGTCAAATTGACCCGTTTTCAGTTATTATTAGTTTTCTCGCCAAAAATGGGCCGTCAAAATAAGCGGTGAAAATGTCAACATTAAAAATATCAAAAAACTTTGGAAAAAAAATTTAAAAAAGCATCAACATTGAAAAAGTGACAAAAATGTGTGAAAAAAGCGATAATGTTGAAAAAAAGTGACTAAAACCTCTTTTTTTTTCAAGGTTGACGGGAAAACAACACAAGGGTTAATGTGTGTAGATGTAAAATTCAGCTACTAGTTATCTTGTATATTCTGTGCTGTGTGGCTGATGTTTGCTCATACATCATTTCCCATTTTTTGGGATATCTATCTATCTATCTATCTATCTATCTACTACACTGGTGAACATACATGATTAGTCTCTCAAAGGAAAACCCAATTTTTTCCCCCTGTTATTATAAACATTACACACACATAGGTAAATACACACACATGCAACAGAATATGGACACTGTCTAAGCGTATTTCAAAAACTGTCAAAACGCCAAATTATTTGCTTAAATGGATTTGCTTTATACAATAAATAATTGTTAAATATCAACTCGATGAGGCTGTTCTCAGCAGACAGATCGATCAAAAATAATGAATGTTTTATATTCCTTGCAAAGTTCAAGCTGCATGCAAAGTATATGTTCCTTCTAATATTCACTAACATACATGTCATTATTTTTGCTATAAAAATGATTTACCATCAAAAAATTGGCTAGTTTTAGCCTATTTTTTTATGGTAAATGAGTTATTCTTAGTTGTAAAATGTTGTGATTTCTTTTCTCCTCAGTGTAAACTGAATATTTTTGTAGTTGCGGACAAAACAAGATGTTTGAGAATGTCATGCTGGGCTTTGGGAAACACGGATCGACATTTGCCATAACTGTCTGACATTTCATAGACGAAACATCTATTAATCAAGAAAAATAATCCTGGTACTACAACTACCACTACCTCCTCCCACAGGCAATAAAACTCTTTAACATGTCATGACTGGGTGCTGATATGACTCTGAGACACCACAATAATAATAATAATAATAATAATAATAATAATAAGACTCAGAGACACTACAATACTGCACTAAGGGCAACCTGCACAATTGGTTATTTACATTTTAACATGCTAGTTAAGCAGTTGCACATTTTGTTTTCCCATCCTGTATATATTCAAATATTTGTTCTTATATTTTATTCCTATTGTTATTATTAATTCATGCATATTGTATGTATGTATATTGTATCCTAGTATTTAATTTATATTTATATTCTGTGCTGTGTGGCTGATGTATGTTTGCTCCTGTAACACCATCATTTCCCATTTTTTGGGATATCTATCTATCTATCTATCTATCTATCTATCTATCTATCTATCTATCTATCTATCTATCTATCTATCTATCTATCTATCTATCTATCTATCTATCTTTCTATCACACTGGTGAACATCCAGGGTGTCGACATCGAGATGGTGGAGACATGCAAATATCTGGGTGTTCACCTCAAACAATAAACTGGACTGGTCCAAAAACAGACGTCCTGTTCAAAACGGACCAAAGTGGTCTCCGCCTGCTGAGGAGGTCCTTTGGTGTGTGCAGGACTCTGTTGAAAACATTCTGTGACTCTGTGGTTGCGTCTGCCGTCTACTGTGCAGCAGCCTGTTGGGGAGATGGGAGCACAGAGAGGGACAGGACAAGGCTGACCAGACTGCAGAAGAGGTCTAGCTCTGTTCTGGTCTGCCCTCTGGACACCATAATGTAGCACTGCTAGCTGTTTCTGCAATATGAGCCATCACTGGACAATATTCTGCACTATGCATATTTTTTTGATTTATCTTAGTTAACTTCAACTGTGCAATATTTAATTTCAAATCATCTATATCTGTGTTTTTAAACTGTCTGTTTATATAAGGGTGAATGTTTGTTTTATTGTTATTATAACTTGTTCTATTTTTCTATTTCTTATACTTTATGTATATTTTTTCTCCTGTGTCTACTTAATTTGTATTTGTGTTATACTGATGTGTTTTTTCTTTTGAGCTGCTGTAGCGCAGGGATTTCCCCAGTGTGGGATTAATAAAGTGCATCTTATCTTATCGACAGATAAATCAACAATTATACAATTAAACAATTAAAATTAAAATATTAAAATAATTGTTAGTTGCAGCCCTGTTAACCCTCGTGTCGTCTTCCCGTCAAAATTGAAAAACAACACTTTTGTTGACACTTTTTATCGATGTTTTTAACTTTTTCTTAAATTTTTGTCCCTATTTTCACGCTTTTAGTGCTTTTTTCAACGTTTGTCACTTTTTGAAGTTTTCAACACTACGTAACACTAACTTATTAACTTTAGTTTTACTTTTATTTTTGGAATTTATGGTCAATAAACCTCATTTATAGGAAATGATATCCAATGTTTGAGTTGAGTTAGAAAAGCAGAAATTAGGAATTATTGAGACTAAAATTAAAGGAATGGATGTTGATGATAATCACAGACTGGAATATGTCAACTTTTACTCAATACTATTTCAAAAACACTTCCATTTGTTTTACAATGCTATAAAATTGAATAAGACGCCCCAAAATTAATGAAAGTAGAGATTTGTACTTGGCAAAGAGCGTTGGGTGGAATCAATCATGTTATTTTGGGGAATTAAAAAGAACATTGATATAGGACAACATGAGGACAACATGAGGACACCATGAGGGTTAAGGAGCATTGTTTAGATCATTAAAAGACAACTTCACTGAAAAATACTAGACACAGTACCTTAAGAATATGAAATATAATTTATCTAAACTGTGTCTCAATCTCTCTTTCTTCCCTTTTTCTACAACAGCTACACAGACTTGAAATGGCAGCTAACTCCTCCTCCACCTTCAACTCCAGCAAGGTTCAACCCTTCAATTGCTACAGTTACCAACAGGGCAGCATCACTGCCTGCATTGTCGTAAGAATCATCCTCACCCTGCCTCTCAACACTCGTGTCCTCTACCTTGGTCACCAACGATGGCGACAGCAGCACTCCTTTAAAACAACAAGCCACTCTGACATCTTCACCTACCACATGGTTGCCATAAATCTGATCTGGGTCTTTGGTGGCTTCTGCTACCTTTGTGGCACGTATGCTAATTCCGGGCAGATTGTGGTAGTATACTTATATGTTATGCCTTTTGTTTTCTGTGGAGAGGCCTACTTTCACGTCCTGACCTGTGTGGAGCGATACCTTGCTGTTGTTCACCCCATCATCTACCTAGGTCTAAAAAATGCACGTGGGGCCAGAATCAGAAACATCTGCATTGGGTGTGTTTGGCTGCTGAGCTTTATATTGATGGGTGTAACAGCTCTGTACATTCCTAATTTGCCCACCATCCCATTGTTCTACCTTTTGCTCTTGTCCTTAATAGCTGTGTTTTTTTGCAGCCTTTCTGTTCTCCATGTTCTGATTCGCCCAGGGCCAGGCGATGCAGGCGGGAAAGAGAAGCGGGTTGACCAGTCAAAGAGGAGGGCTTTCCTTACTGTCAAAGCTATATTGGGAGTGCTGGCCTTGTCGTTTGTAGGGATCCTTGTTTCCGCTTTCCTGCACACCTCTACCCTGGGGAACACCACTATTGGCTGTGTGGTGATATTAAGTGCAAACTGGATTAATCTGCCCTCCAGTCTATTGTTATCTGTGCTGTATCTACACAGGGCAGGAAAACTACCGTGTTGCTGAGTAAAGACATGGATTCTACTACATTTGAGCAAAGTAAATTTCAGTGGATCAGACCTGCATATAGCATACTACATGTAGCACAGTTTTAATGATTTGATTTAATATCGGAAAAGCAGAACAGATTAGAGATATATTTGCTCTTACAATAGGCACACCAGGATATGACACATGACTTTGGTGAAGGAGACCTGGGTTCAATTCCCACTGCAATCAATAATGTGTCCCTGAGCAAGACACTTAACCCCTAGTTGCTGCAGAGGTGTGCAACCTCTGATATATATATAGCAATTGTAAGTCAGCTAAATGACATGTGATTTTGATAATGTAAACCAAATTCTAAGATGAATATTAAAATATAGTCTTAACCTTTAATTAAGTAGTAAGGAGCAGCAAAAATGTCCTAACTACAAGGGTTTAAAACTGAACCTAGTCCCCACAGAGACAGCAAAGCAAGCCGACACACACAGCGCTAACAGGTACAAACAGATGCATGTCTGGCCTGAAACCATTGGATTTGAATACACACCTCTTTGTTTAAAAAAAAATGTAGTAGCTACTGGCCATCAAATGATAGAATAAATTATCTTTACTTTGTGTATAATGCATGTTTGTGTCTATGATTTATTATGCAAGTTGTCTAGGAGTTCATTTAAGGTGTGATCCCTGCAGGGAGCTGATAATAAATGTTTACTATTTTATAGTAACTTATTAAAGTGTCATTTTGCGTTATCTCATTGTGCAAAACTGTTGCACTTGAAAAGTCCAACAATCAAATCTTTACTAGGTCTGAATTAATTGCTCAAATTCTTTTAAATGCTTTGGGAATAGGGAGTCCTACAAGGTGGTGTTATATTTCCCTGGACAAAGCAATTCATAGTTGGAGTTGAATTTAAAATGAAGTTTGGAGGTTAATTTGGATATATAGGCTCATAGATTTAGGTAACTCCATCGCCAGAGCAACGTGGGCATTGGTAGTCAACTCAGTTAAGGAGCCATGTTTTACATAAACATAAACCAATCATATCCAGACTATGCTGAACAATCAGATAACTTCACAATAAAAGCTTCCAGTAGACATATTAATTGGAACAAGTCACCTTATATTATCAGTAGAACATGTTGGTGGCCTACACACGTGACATTGTGGGATACAATTGTGACGAACTTAGATATTTCATTTTGTAGGACTAAATCTGGTGTTTTGTGGGATACCTCACCACCACCACCGGGGGCAGGTGTGATTTAGTGATTTCAGAAACAACAAAGCAGATGACAAAGTCGCTGATCTATGGATGCAAATATCAGTAGAGTACAACACGTTGAGATCAGAATTTTCACACAAACCAAACCACAACAAATGACTGCCATTTTGGGACCAATGCTTTATTTCAGTGATGAATGTTGGTGATTATTAAAGAGACGGTCCAGGACAGTGAACAGACATGGCAGATACAGAAATACAGTAAATACAGAGAGAAGAGCAGGCAAGTGACCCTATAAGAAATCAGTACTTTAAGAGCTGTGTTCCAAAACATTACATATCCATTGGAGAAAAATAAGCTAAATTGACGTTTAATCTTGTAGATCTCATGTTGCAAACCAAGAATGATACACACCCGAGCCACACATGTAAACATTTTAATAACAAATGTAGCATTGTTCTGTTGTGTTGATTAAGGATATTTCTTTTTCCAATAGTGAAAATATCAGAAGTTTCTTCAAATGGATGTGCAGTCTACCAATGACCTATTTTTTTTTTTGGAATGGTTATTAACTACAGTATGTCTTACCTATTTTTGCAGTGAATTTAAAATCAAGATTAATGACAAGGCAATTACATCATATCAAATTGAAACATTCATATGTATTACTGACATTAAGGCTGAATCTCCAGCAAACAAGGCCCAGATAACTTTATGAAGCACAACCTGATTCTGTTGAAACAATCAATAGCGCCAACAAATCCAAAAATAATCTCAGACCTTACTGGTTATGAGCAGAATTGGAGATTAAACAGAACTATTTGGTGCTGAACAAAGTCAGAGAATGTCCTTTTAACAGACTGACAATTGGTACAATTAGGGAAACAACATGAACTCCTTTTTGGGACTCATTTTTCATTTCAGTTCATTTAAACATTGTTGGCTGCATGGAAACCAATGGCTGCAAACAGCCAAAATCTATTGAGTTAGCTTATAACTAGTTGTACCCATTGTTACAAAACAGACAGTATTAACATTTGAAAATAAACCTTCTTAGCTTGAACATTGTGCTCTTAGCCATATCTTATTAGGTTTGTTTAAATGTGTCCATTGGTTTCAATCAGAAATGCAATGCTAACAAGCTGTTCTTGATTATTGGCTAGCCTTACTATTTCCCCCCCACAGCATTACTACTTTCGTTTGACAAAATATAACAAATATAATAAAAATTCAAACCGTTGATTTGTCCACTCACAACTGTATAAAATGTATCAAATACCAACAATCATATTTAGATTAAACATAACAGACAAAATATACAAAAATAAGAAATATAATGGGCACTTAAGAATGTCAATGCACACGGTGGAACACAATCAAATGGCAAGTTAAAAATATTAAAATGACGAAAATATGAATAAATAGATAAATAATTAAATAAATAGAAGTAATAACTTACGTAAAGTTTGCTATTTGATCAGGTGTGAACTTGATAGGATACAGCTTACTCTAAAACAAGCATCCAATGCCCTTCTCACTCCTAACTCGTCAAATACGGACACATCAGTGTCTCTCAGTCTAAGATACGATACTGATGCAAAAGGCAGCGTCTATATCAGAATCAGATTCAGAATCAGCTTTATTCGCCAGGTATGAGGACACATACGAGGAATTTGACTTAGGTTGGAGCAAGCCTTCGGGTGGCAGCTACGGAACAGCGCCACCACACGCTTTCTCGAAAAAGAAACAATGCAGACAGCAACATAGTATACAGTAACATCACAACATGTTAATGCACAAGACAACACACGGGTCATGTGGTCACATGAGGGTTTTTTTGAGGTGGCTTGGAAGGGTGGGAAAAAACACAAGAAACCGAGGCAGTCAGACGGAGGCGGGGCGGGATGGGGGGGGGGGGTGTATGGTGTGTATGGAGTGGGTGTAAGATAATGAATTGTGTGTGTGAATGTGAAGCGTCAGACTGTCTATGTTGTTAGAAGCTCAGTTCATTCGGCCTTGTCCTTGAGGAGATAAGCCAGTGCACAGGACAAGATGGAACACAACACCGGTCTTTCATCTATGAGACCGCGGTTTGTCTCCCATTCTTGTCCCGCATGTTACTTAGACGTAGAACTTAGACGTTTTTAACCCCAGCCACGATCTTTCCCTAACCCTAAGTGGTTTTCCCTGCACGTCAAAAAGTGACGGCAGTCCTGCACAAGCATGTCAAAAATGGCACCAAAGGGGTACCCAGAGCGTCACATACTGCCGTAGATGGGATTACATTGGAATTATGTGAAAGCCACCTGTGTCTGACTGAGATGCTAAAGGACACTTTTGGGTCATTAACTAACGCCAAAGAGAGCTGACCACCAAACATCGGTTTTTGACGCATTGGGAGTAAGACCGTGTTGTTAGCCAAAGATGTTTTCTGTTTAATAACAATAAAAGGTTAACCCTCATGTTGTCCTCATGTTGTCCTATATCAATGTTCTTTTTAATTCCCCAAAATAACATGATTGATTCCACCCAACGCTCTTTGCCAAGTACAAATGTCTACTTTCATTAATTTTGGGGCGTCTTATTAAATTTTATAGCATTGTAAAACAAATGGAAGTGTTTTTGAAATAGTATTGAGTAAAAGTTGACATATTCCAGTCTGTGATTATCATCAACATCCATTCCTTTAATTTTAGTCTCAATAATTCCTAATTTCTGCTTTTCTAACTCAAACATTAGGTATAATTTCCAAAAAATGAGGTTCATTGACCATAAATTCCAAAAATAACTGTAAAACTGGATTTAATAAGTTAGTGTTACATAGTGTTGAACACGTAAAAAAAAAGTGACCAACAAAAAGCATCAAAAGTGTTGAAAAAAGGGACAAAAACGTAATAATAAGTTAAAAACATTGATAAAAAGCATCAACGAACGTGGTGATTTTCAATTGTGACGGGAAGACAACACGAGGGTTAAAACTGTCAAACTGTTTTCTTGCCTTAAAGCAACACTAGGGAACTTTTCCCGCTTTGGTCCTCCTGCAGGTTGGAAGCGGAGTTGTCCCATTATGTCCCAATATGTCCCATTATGTCCCATTATGTCTCATTGGAACTACAGATCCGCTACCCAATCTGGCAATTTTGGAAAAATTATTTTAAGGTACAAAAGGTTCTCTAGTGTTGCTTTAATTGATCGAAATGATTGGTCTTATCATAACCATCACATGGCACTTTTCCAAAAGTCATTTTTTTTAAATGCTTTGCGATGTCACATTTCTTTCAACATTTTTCACCGTTCTTAACATTACTGTAAGTCTTGTGAACTGCAAAATAGGAGCTTGCAGTTTAAATGCATAGTGTTTTGATGTTAACACTCACACAATACAGAGGCATGCTTGTAGGACACTGAGGCATTGTTTTATGAGTGATGACAGAACATGAATTGAATAAGCCAGCGACAGCACTTCTCAGAATTTTGTAAATTAATAAAATCATTTGAGAATTTCCTACCACAGGATTTATTTTGTTTTTCGTTACCAAAATGGCGAGCAGAAACGAGGATGTAAAAATGTTACTGATTATTACTGGTAATTAATTTGAACATTTTACATGACATTATTAAAGGTATTCTCACAAATATATATGATAGATTTATTATAGACTTTTTTTTGTCTCCTTGCAACAGATTTTTCAGGAAAACACTCAATCACGCATAGATGAGACGATGCTGCTCGTCAAAGCTACCGTGTCAATCAACCAATTGAATCAGTCATCATCATCATCCAGACAATCGGAATCAGTCAAGCAATCATTTCTAATCATGTCTCTGTTGCCCTAAGACTTAACAAATACTAGCATATGGCAAGAAACAAAATTAACATTCCCATATTCAGACAATCCTAATGTACAAAACAATGGTCAACAGGCTAAAAGTGGCCCATGTCTTATTGTAATATTTTTCTTATGACGATCGCAGAGTGAATCTTCATTCAACAATATAGTCAATGTAAATTTGGCTCGGTGAGGATTCCCTTTTTTTCTTGTCTTCAGGTGCTGAGAGTGGGCGGGGAGGTGAGTTGGGGGGGTGGTCTGTACTAGAGTGCGGATCGGGCCGGATTTTTCTGTCCGAGCCCGGCCCGCGTCCGACAGAGCAGTAACCGAACCCGACCCGAGCCCGACAGTTAAAATCGCATTTGTTTCTCATACTAATGACACATGTACGTTTGTTTGTGTGGAAAGCCGCTTTTATTAAGCAGTTGTAGGAAGGCATTGGGAAATGTCAACAGATGAGCGCATCAATGCACAGCTGACTTTCCTTCGTTTTCAATAGTTTTAAAATCTCCTGCGGCCAACTTCTTTTTAACATCTTCCATCGTTGCGCTGCCACATGGAGCTTAACACGCACGTCTTTCGTTGTCACAGCACACAGGAAGACGGATGTTAGGGTAATATTTGACATTTATTTTAAGCTGTTTTAAATTCAAAATGTTCAATGCCTTATCGCGCTGATGTGACCGAGCCCGACCCGAACCCGAGCATCCTTTCTAAAAATCTGTCCGAACCCGGCCCGACCCGTCTGGTACCGTCGGGTCCTGTCGGGCTCGGGTCGGGTATCCATCCTCTAGTCTGTACCTGGCCAACTGGGCGTGGCCTACAGAGGGCGTAAAGGCCTCGGCCCTTCTGGGAGTCTCACTCTCTCTCAGCTGGTCCTACTGGAGCGTCCACCATGTTGTTCTTCGTTTGGTTTGTCGCATCTTACAACACACTTCATTCATTCATTCACTTATCCATGCACGGCAAACACAACTGATGTCTTCTATACTTACACACGCCACTGTTACCTTCATGTTGGGGTAAGTTATGTTATTAGGGTATTTAGTTGAATAGACTCCTTTTTGGTTACATTATCTGTGCGAGGCCTCCCTTTTTGTTGCCGGCTTTGAGCCAGGCGGTAACAAACTACAGTCCTCTACTGCTGGAAGTGCAGCCTGACAAGCTCTAAGGGCTGGTAGCGGATGTCAGCTTCCACAGGTTAGAGATGATGTTAACAAATTGAATCTAAGGTACAAGAGTCGTAGGGGAAATATGTGGTATGAGTAAGAAATGATGTCCAACTAAGACGTCGACCTCTTTTAGCTCACTGGACATTATTTTTTCTGTTACATACAATATTACAAAGGCAGAACATTAGAACATTGTTATTCTTCCAATCCATTCTCTCCAAAACACCAGCTTGTATGAATTCACTCATGCTTTTGATACTTTTTCAATCCCATTCACTCAATGCTGGGTTTAGGAAGCAGTGGTCTCCAAAGAAGTTATCGTCATCTTTTTGCACCCTTCCTCTTTGTCCTTCCTTTGTTTTTTAAAGCCTTTTTTCCCAATCCATTCCTACATTTTTCTGTTAATGCCAAACTGGGAGAAAGAAGGACTTCTAGAGTTGGACATCATGAAGCAGTCGTTGCATAACTGGTTTAACTCCAGCCTTGCATCACTCCTGGGTCCCATTCTGTGATATTTCTCAAAATTAGGGCGGCAAACTCTTGAATCCACCATCATTCCATGCTATCCTTATCTCTGTTCTTTAGACTTGTGGGTAATGTAGTTTAAAGACCAATCTTTGTCCCACCAATCTCTGTCATCCACTGTTTCCTTTTTTGACGATAACTACAACGATTCTTAATCCAAATCATGTCATGTCTAACCTAAAACATTGTTTCGTTGTGGTCTAATGTTGGCTGATCCTTCTTTCCTTCCTCCTCTTTTCTATCCATCCCTTCTTTCATTGTTACAGGCAGCGGTACAGGTTCATGCAATCATTCCTAGAATTTGACATTGTGCACCATATCTCTTCATTCCAACAACTGCTCCCTCCATCCGTCTTTTCCTTACTCCGTCCAAGCCTCCATCATTGTAGGTAGCGGTAGACTTTGAAGCAGTGGTTCCCGGAGTCAGCCACTACCACGTGTCCGTCTGAGGTCAGAGAAAGACCTTGGGGTCCGTAGAGAGGGTCAGCGGAGGTGTTGATGTATGAGAGGAAGGAGCCGCTGCCGTCAAACACCTGGAAAAGTTTCAGCAGAAGAGATAATGTGGTTTGATTACTGCAAAAAACTCCTAACACTCCCGAGAAAGGGGATTGTTATGTTGTACCTGTATTCTGCTGTTGCCCCAGTCAGCTACGATGATGTTCCCATTAATGTCCACGGCTACACCAGTGGGAGCGTTGAACTGGCCGTTTCCCTCACCATTAGACCCAAATTTCAACACCAGCTCTCCCTCTGGGGTGAAAACCTGATCAGGACAAAGTAAGAGAAATATGTACAATTCAATTCAATTTTATTAATATAGCGCCAAATGCCTAAAAGAGCAGGTCTAGACCGTACTCTGTGATGAGATGTTAGGATCCATATTAATGCGTTGTGTTAAAATGTCCTTAGATATCTACCTGTTCACCTGGATAACACTAAAGCAAAGGTCTAATTTTCTTCTAAACTGGTCAAGGAAAAATAAAATGCATCGGGTTAATGTCCAGTGAGTAAGGCTTTACCTTGACAGAGTGGTTATGGAAGTCAGTCACGATGATCTCATTGTTCTTGTTCACTGCTGCAAAGTGTGGACCTTCACAACAGGAGCACAAAAACAGGTTGTGCTTTTAGTGCTTACTTTTAGCACTTACTATTCACTTTAACTGACATTTTAATTGCTGTCAGTGATCACACGTCAACGGACATTTCTGCTTTCAGAGCTCACAATTCATTTGACACTTTAACTACTTTTAGTATTTGTACTTTAAATTTGTCTCTTACTACTTCAAGTGCTTACACTTTAACCCTCCTGTTGTCTGCGGGTCAAATTTGACCCATTTTCAAAAAGTTTCTATATCATAAATTTGGGTTTCTTTCAAACAAATTGTCCAAAAAAGTAACGTGGATGGTTACACGTTAAATAAATAATCAGTTCAATACTTTAATTGAGTTTTTTGTAAATTTTATAGCATTTGGAGAGAAAAAAATAAGTAATAAAAGAACTTGTGTGTGACAAATGTAAAAAAAAAAATTTTAAATGTAAAAAAAAGACAAATGTCAAAAGTGACTGAAATGTAAACAAATGTAAAAAATTTTTTTACAAAAATGTGGAAAAAAGCTTTAAAAATTTGGGGGAAAAACCCACAAAAATTTCTCAGAAAGGCTTAGAAAAAGTCGACAAACGTTGAAAAAGTGTTCAAAACATCGGGGGAAAGACACAAAACAATTGAAAAAGATGACCAAAACGTTAATAAAAGGAATTTCATTTGAAATTTTGACTCAGAAAAACAATAATTTGCAGGTCGGCGGGAAGACAACACGAAGGGTTAACTCACAATTAACTGCTCTCATTGCTTACACTTCAGCTGACACAACTTTCTTTAGGTACCTCAAACTTTAACTGCAGACTACTGTCAAATCAGTTAAATCAATTATTTGATATAGCATATGTTAAATTATTTGGTGTTGTGATTTGAATTAATTGGAAGATCATACTAAGTCTATAATACATTAAAGACGTGATTGTCTGCCTTTTATCTTGCGGCTTTTCTATTCATTTCTGGACAATCTATCTCTTTAAAACTACCTGCAAATTGCTTGTCGCCGGTGCCTCGACTACCAAACTTGGTGATGAGCTTGCCGGTCGGCTGGAAGATGAAGACAGTGCACGCTTTGTTGTCGACTACGATCACATGACCGTTCTCGTCCACGGACACGCCCTTCGGCCCCATAAGTCTGCCAGAGCCAAGTTTCCCCTGATGGACCCCAAATACAACGAGAAGGAAGAATCATTCAACAAAACACAAGCCATGAGTTTGGACAGTTATCAGAAAATCTACGAGCGTGAAAAGTCCTTGAAGCATAAAATATGATTTCTATTTCTATACCGATGCTCAAGAAGAATCAAATCAAACTTAAAGTAACAAGTCATCCCTATGAGCTCAGAGCCACAGCGGTGCACCTACCTTGAACTTGCCCTCGCTGGAGAAGATGCTGACCCACTTGTTGTCATAGTCGGCGATGATGATGTCACCACTGGGGTGCACGGCCACGCCTGTGGGACGCTGCATTTGCCCTGGCGAGCGACCCCGCACCCCAAAACGACTCTTGAATTCCCCGTCGTTGGAGAAAATCTGGAGTGGCGAGACACTTGTGAGGACCACAGAAGACACGATGCATGCTAAACCTAAACCTACGTAGATCTAACCCTTAAACCAAGTCTAAACCCTCAAACAGCCATTTTAAGACAAAACATGCTTTACCTGGACACACTGATTGTTGCTGTCAGCAATCAGTATCCTGCCACTGGAGGAAGCAGCCACTCCTTGAAGGTTGGTGAACTCTCCTTTATTCCTCCCCTTTGTTCCTAAAGAGAGCAGAAAAAATCAAATCCAATCATTGCTTAGGTAGGCCATTTCTTTTGTTTGTTTCATCATTACACACAGTCTACAATAGTATCTCATCTTTTCATGGTCATTGCATTTCTGTGACTGATTTTTATTTTTAATCTTATGTATGTGTGATATATGTGTGTAGATGTGTTTGTTGTGCTAAAATTTCCTTTGGGATGAATAAAGTATCTATCTATCTATCTATTAAAGAGAAAATGTACTATGTGGCAGCCAGCAAAGTAAAGCCAGTAAGCCCAAATCCAAGCTTTAAAATGTCCTTTTGACCTCATGAAAAGCAAGGATGTTGTAGCTTCAAAAAGTAATTTTAGCTTCGATAGCCGTAACGTAGTGTCGCACCGATCCTGAAGATGAGGTCGTCCTCGATGGGGTTCTGGGTTTTGCGTCGCGGGGTGCCCAAGGCGCTGCTTGCCCTCTTGGAGCCCTTTTTCTTCTGGCCGGGGGACTTCCCTCGTCTCTTGGCCCCCTCAGAGGAGCCTGTGGACGGGGTGGCGTAGGCTGCTGAGTTGGTTGCTGTGGTGGTGGAGGGGGACACCTGGAGAGACAACGATGGAGGCAGGATTTATTGTTTACAACCACCAGTTTTAGGCAATGTGCATGTTAATTTGAGAACCTTTTTTCAAGTTTGGGATTAATTGCTTGAATTGGGTTGCGTGCTTTTGTTTTTCCTGAATGCTGATCTGGATCTGTGGTTGGAGTCACCTGCTGCCTCCATGTTCCTGCTCCACACCCTCTGCTACAATTCTCCATGTCTCTCTCTCTTTCTCTTTCTCTCACCCCCAACCAGGGTCTCACCACCTTCTGCTCCAGGTTTCTGCCTCTTAAAGGAAGTGTTTCCTGGCCTCTGTGTCCTAGTGCTTGCTCTTGGTGGGAACTGTTGGGTTTTTGTAAATAACATCCTAGAGTCCGGTCTAGACCTGCTCTTTATGGAAAGACCTGGGAGATAAATAACATCCCAGAGTCCGGTCTAGACCTGCTCTTTATGGAAAGACCTGGGAGATAAATAACATCCCAGAGTCCGGTCTAGACCTGCTCTTTATGGAAAGACCTGGGAGATAAATAACATCCCAGAGTCCAGTCTAGACCTGCTCTTTATGAAAGACCTGGGAGATAAATAACATCCCAGAGTCTGGTCTAGACCTGCTCTTTATGGAAAATCCCTGGAGATAAATAACATCCCAGAGTCTGGTCTAGACCTGCTCTTTATGGAAAGACCTGGGAGATAAATAACATCAGAGAGTCCGGTCTAGACCTGCTCTTTATGGAAAAACCCTGGAGATAAATAACATCCCAGAGTCCGGTCTAGACCTGCTCTTTATGGAAAAACCCTGGAGATAAATAACATCCCAGAGTCCAGTCTAGACCTGCTCTTTATGGAAAAACCCTGGAGATGAATAACATCCCAGAGTCCGGTCTAGACCTGCTCTTTATGGAAAGACCTGGGAGATAAATAACATCTTAGAGTCCGGTCTAGACCTGCTCTTTATGAAAGACCTGGGAGATAAATAACATCACAGAGTCCGGTCTAGACCTACTCTTTATGGAAAGACCTGGGAGATAAATAACATCACAGAGTCCGGTCTAGACCTGCTCTTTATGGAAAGACCTGGGAGATAAATAACATCCCAGAGTCCGGTTTAGACCTGCTCTTTATGGAAAGACCTGGGAGATAAATAACATCACAGAGTCCGGTCTAGACCTGCTCTTTATGGAAAGACCTGGGAGATAAATAACATCCCAGAGTCCTACCTGCTCTTTATGAAAGACCTGGGAGATAAATAACATCACAGAGTCCGGTCTAGACCTGCTCTTTATGGAAAGACCTGGGAGATAAATAACATCCCAGAGTCCGGTCTAGACCTGCTCTTTATGGAAAAACCCTGGAGATAAATAACATCCCAGAGTCCGGTCTAGACCTGCTCTTTATGGAAAAACCCTGGAGATAAATAACATCCCAGAGTCCGGTCTAGACCTGCTCTTTATGGAAAAACCCTGGAGATAAATAACATCCCAGAGTCCGGTCTAGACCTGCTCTTTATGGAAAGACCTGGGAGATAAATAACATCCCAGAGTCCGGTCTAGACCTGCTCTTTATGGAAAAACCCTGGAGATAAATAACATCCCAGAGTCCGGTCTAGACCTGCTCTTTATGGAAAAACCTGGGAGATAAATAACATCCCAGAGTCCGGTCTAGATCTGCTCTTTATGGAAAGCACAATGAGATAACTGTTGTTGTGATTTAGCGCTATATAAATAAAATTGAAAATTTAAATTGACACATAGACATAGACACAGATCCATAGTGATGTGAGAGAGCGTTTCTGTGATGCGTGGTAAGCTAGCAAGAAAGGGAAAAGGTTGACCGGCTGATGGAACTATTTCGCTGCAATGCTTTGGGTAGTTTTGGGATGAAGCAAGAAGAGATTACCCAGAGGTGAAACCGCACACTTTGAGGTTTGATTTAATTCTCTTGTTTGCACCAGATCAACGTAGTTTACTAGTTCCAGAAATGAGTGCAACACCATTAGGGGGTGGAATCACCTCCCGATATGATATCATCACGATACTTATGCCACGATACGATGATATTGCGATTTTAAACATATTGCAATATTCTGCGATATATTGCAATTTATAACCTTTTTTTCCAACTTCTAATTTTTCCCGATTTCAAACGTCCCAAAAGGAAACCTATCAACATCTGTTTCATCTAAAAAGAAACATTTCTCAGTTTGTTCATATCACTTCAATGTTATCGCTGCAGAACGGGACAAACTGACCAACACATATATAATATATAATAAAAGATCCAGACTTGCCACGTAAAATATTGCGATACTATGCTGTATCGATTTTTTCCCCCCACCCCTAAACACCATGAATGCCTTCAAGAAAAGATCATCCAAAAGTGTTATCGGCACCATTATCCCCTCTTACCATGGCTGTTGAATCCACCTTTCAATGTTGTTGTTCTGAACAGTTATAAATACTTTTTCCTTCAGACGTAGTAACAAGAACTGATATGAGTTAGGTTGTTTGTAGCATGCCCTGGCCCTAACTGGACATCACGGTTTAGGCTTAAAGGATTTCAGTCAATGTTTCTCTAAGTGTTGGCCAAGAGGAAAGTGACCATTCATTGTTTTTTGGTTTTTTTTAACCCTTGTGTTGTCTACCCGTCAACCATGGAAAAAAAAAACCTGTTTTGTTTATTTTTTTAAACATTATTATCGCTTTTTCCGACATTTTTGTCACTTTTTCAATGTTGTGGGTGTTTTTTGTGTTGTTTTTGATGTTTTTTTCCTACTTTTGTAAAATATTTTTAATGTGACGCTTATTTTGACGGCCAATTTTTTGTAACAAAAAAAACAACAATTAAGTGAAAAAATGGGTAAAATTTGACCCAAGGACAACATGAGGGTTAAATTACGCCATCACATTCGGCTTTAAACTGTTACACATCCTTCACCTACCTCTACCTCTGTCTCTAACATCCTGTTGACAGTCAGTTTAAAGGGGCTTCCTTTGATGTGCTGGTCGTACAGACGGAGGCCAATGAGAAGTTGCCCTCCTTCGGCACTGTGTACACAAACTCATAAGTCCCATTTTTGTGGTCCAATATTTCCCCGTCCACTATGCTGCCATCTGGGGTGAATACCTGGATCAACACATGGGTAATATTTTATTTTTAGTTTGTGTAGCCACAGAATTCTGCTGTATTTTGTTTTTTTGTGTGTGTGTGTGGTTGTGAAACAAACCTCAGCTGATAGGATTGCATTGCCACTCTTGCAGGCTCCCCCTGACTTGTCTCTTGTCACTATGGTAACTGAGGCAGGAAGTCCCACAACGCACTGCTCCAGGCCTGCACCCATGGCTTCACTCTGGCTCGCCACCGCACTGAGGAAGAGGAGGAAAGTCAAGTGGTGGTAAATGCAGACATGGTTTTATAGCATATTAAGTGACAGGTCTGAACATTTTCTTACCTGGTTGTGACGATGGTGCCCAGATTGTGTATAGACTTCCTCAGACCATCTGTCTCCATCAACAGATCGAGCTGGTCATTCTCCTCCGGCTGACATGGTAGGCCGAGGCCGGCCAGCTCCCCCAGTTTCTCCTGCAGCTTCTGCTCCAACTGCAGGCTCGCCACACACGCCTCCCCAGCCAGAGCCTCCTCCGTCTGGGTACAGGAGGCCATGAGGTCCCCCTCTCCCCGCACAAGGCTGTCCACCTGGGCCTGAAGGACCTGGACACAAAAGACACTTATGATGAGTCATTCATCATCAGTGGGTCCATTTGACCCGAGGACAACATGAGGATTAAACTCTGGCAGAAGACCAGAATCCTAAAACACAAAGGCATGTGGGCACCTTCTGTTTGAGTCCATATGTGACCTCCAGCTCCATCAGCAGAACACTCTTCCGGACATCCAGCTGCTTGTGTAGATCCTCAAAGCTCGACTGGATGTCCTCTTCGATAGAAGCCCTCTGATTGGTCAGCTGTTGGAGGATCTCCTTAATGAAGGACAGGGAGTCTGATATCTGAGGGAGTCTGGAGAGACAAATACGGAGGGAAAGGGGGATTGTCATTTTTGCATTTGTCTCCTTGTTGCTCCATAGTCCTGCATTTCCCTGCCTGTCCACCAAATGTCCTCTTGTCACGTCATAAACAGTGTCCCATTACATATTTGTGCCTGTGGGTTCCCTGTGTTCCCTTAAGTACTATATTTCACAGCTATACTTACTTTGCAAATCAAGATTTTACATGCAAAACGTGTAATGAGTATCTTAGATTGTTGCAGACAAAACAAACAACAACATGAAGTTGATAATATTCCTTTAACCCTCGTGTTGTCTTCCCGTTCACCATGAACTTGTCCTTGCAGGTCAAAATTGAAAATGAATATTTTTTTTTTTTTGCTTTTCCAATGTTTTTGTCGCTTTTTCTGATTTGTCACTTTTTCCAGCTTTTGGCGCTTTTTTTAAAACCTGAGCTGGTTTAATAACAGGCTTTACACTTATTCTTGGAATTCATGATCAGATATTACACTAACCAAAATGACATAAAATAACATCTAATAATATGACACTGACGGGCTATTGTTCTGCATAATGAGTGCTTTTACTTTTGATCCTTTAAGTACTGGGTAAGTGTTCCTCACAGGAAAATGTCTGAGTCATACAACACTTTCCCATGCATCCAAAGCAATAATATTGTATTTTAAAAGGAATTCTGTGTCCTAATGAATGTTAATGGACGTGATGTTTAATCAAAAATGCTCTACTAATCGAAATATTATGTTACATTACATTACAGGTATTCTAAATGTCATATACTGTAAATCTAAAAAGCAAAAGACACTCTGTACCATTTCCAACAGCACTGCGACCGAGTCTAAATTATCCTGATTACAAGTCGTTACAGTGTGTGTCAACCACACTCAGTGAGACCTCCACCTGTTCTGGATGGCCCCCAGCCTCTCCTGCAGGCTGCTGCGATGCTGCTCCAGAGCCTGGCTGAGGGGCACCTTAGGGTGCTCCTGGTGGCCCGGCACGCAGTCCTCACACAGCGCACACTCGCAGGCCGAACAGTACAGCTCTGCCACCTGCAGATGAGGAGGAAAGCATGGTGTCAGAGAAGAGGAGGATAGAGGGAGCACAGATACAGTGCTGTGTTCAATACACTAGACCAGGGATCTTCAACGGGGGTGCAGAACCCCTAGGGGGTCCTCAGAGCCAATGCAGCAAGGCCTCCAAATTATAGAAATATTTTGGAATCCTTTTCAAAAGTTAAAACAACTTACTGGCCTATAGGCCTCTAAGGCCATCCACAGATCCAGTTCATCCTAAGGATTCACTGTGCCACATGTATTATTAACAATTAAAACATGATTTAAAAAGCTGAATTGAATAGCTCAGTATTCTACACAAAAACATTTTTGTATAAAAGCCGCCCTAAACGTTATTATTGGCCCAGTTTAATATGCAACTTCCTTTTTATACAATATATGTAGTAGGGGGCTCTACTGCTCCATCTCTTTTTCAGTTAATGGGTCCTAATAAGTTGACGAACCCTGCACTAGACTGATGATTTCATGATTTCAGTCTTCTTTTTACCGCTAATGTGTCTCTGTATATTTTATCGTTAAACTGTCATTTGTTTTTATCCTGTAAAGCACTTTGAATTAGAGTCTTGTTTGCAGCATTCCTACCTTCCCTGCATGCTGGGGGCAGGTGTTTTTGCCGGGCGGAGCCTCCAGGACGGTGCACTCCTCACTGCTGCTATCTGGGGAGTGTTGGTGGGCCTCCATCTGCGAGCGACGGCCTGGTGGGGGTGAACCTCCGAACACGCCCCTTTTTCCACGCTGCAGCCAGGGGGAAGGGGCTGGTAGTTCAGATGCACGCTTGCTTTTGTGTACTCCTTGTCTCAGACTTTATTCCATTGTGCCTGTGTGAGGGGACGGGGCAAAACATTCAAATGTACTCCTTATGACAACTCTTGGCCCATGTTGGATCTTGGGAGAGGCATGACTTCCTGCGGGACTTTGCCATACAGCACCAACACAAGAGTGCTGGTAAAATCCAATCTAGGTCTTGTTTTCTGTATTTTTACTGTACAATCATCTAGTTTTGTCAGAGCTTTATCTGCTGCAAAGAGGCGGAGCTAAAGGTTCAGACATGCCCTTTATTTGAGCCTGTAGTCATTGGTTAGTCCATTACATTGTTGTTGGGTGCAACGAGGTCCAGGCATTCAAAACTCCACGCATTTTCCATTTACCCGTCCAATCCTCTTTAGGTTCGATTTGGGGGAAAAAGCAACAGAAGTTGGTGTTGATGTAACTCACAAAGGGTTCAAACGGTGGACAGCCTGGGGAGAGAAGAGTGGGATGAGGATTAGATAGAAAAGCAGATTAACACGGGTCAACACAATCACTTAACTTTCTGCTAATCAGTTTTGGATCTGCAATCATAATTCTATACAGTAGACAATTAAACAAGACATGGTGAAGTATCTGAAGAGGTTGGAGAATTTTGGATGTGGCTCACTAATATTACAAAGTAAAATGAAATATACACCGGTAGAAGATGTTCGTTTTCAAATGTAGTTGAAACAGTCACTTCACTATGAAACAGTGTCGGTTTATACCCATTAACAATGTCGTTGTGTACACAAAAAACACAACAGCAATACTGAGCAGATATGATGAAACCATGGACTGTAACTAACAGATGGACAACATGTCTCTACCTCCTCATAAGTGAAGCCAAACTATCCCAGACATGGGGGCTGCCAAGTTGTATTTCTAGAGCCAGAGTCTGCCTATCCAAGCTGCCGTATTGAAGTCCCGCCCATGCACTGCCCGACCAATCATGAGTCGATCACAGCTGTCAATTATGACGTTTCACCCCGTTTTTTAAAAAATAACTTGGATATTCTCTGAGATTAATCTGGTAAATTGTGAATTGGAATGAATTACTTCTCTGTAATTTGTAAAGTCAGCAGTGGGCTTGATCGGACCCTTTGGTGGGACGCTTGGTTTGGTTTGGCCCCCCTTGCACTATAGGAATGCGCATACTGTATGTTCCTCCCAGATGGTACACTCCGTAGTGAGGATCAGGACTGCAGCAGGTCCAGGAACAGATGGTACAATCCACAGATGGGGGGAAGGGGGGGTAGGACCAACAAAGGGATGTGAATGAAGAGTAAGATACTAAAAAAAGAGCTTTGGGGAGCACTAATCTAGGTCACGGAAATGACTTCAAAGTGATGGAACGAGAGAAAGAGAGAGACGGGAGTGAGGCTTTGGTTTCCATGGTTACAGACTCCACATGGAGGGGGGAGAGAGACGCAACAAAAAGTGAAGCGTGGTAATGGGCCCTTTAATCCAAAAATCCTGAATTTAACCGTGGGTTTGCAGCGATTCCTTCACGCTGAAGATTCAAAGTGTCCCCGTTCCAGATGTAAAAGCAGCTGCCGGCTCTCATCCGGACCACATGGATCCAGATCTTCCTGACCCATTCGCAAGAAGACAAAGTAACAGCCCACCTGATAAATTAAGACCCAAAGACAGACAACATATGCTAGCAGAAGTGCCTCTGTGGACGGGGGAAATAATTCAACGACACCTTTTATTAAATGAAACCAAATCAGCTGTCGTTTTATTAATAAACAAAATGTTTAAAAAGGGGGAGTGGAAGAAAAGCTACTGAAACAAATTTCAACCTGACTTGACCAAAACATGTTTTAATTTAAGTATTCAGAGCTAAAACGTAGTAATAATGTATAACAATTTAAATTAATATAATAAAAGAAAATACAGGCAGTGTCAGAGCAGTATTTATGTAACTTTATGTTCATAATTGAAGTTGTAGTATGCAAAATGTAATGCTGTAAAGTATATATGTGTTGGATTGCATTAGATGTCGCTGGTGTACCTAATAAAATGCATTCAATTTGAATTTTGAAATGCAAAAAAAACAAAAGAAAAAGCGCAAGATATTTTATAATTGGAAAAATGTTGGAATACAAATGATGTTCCTAACATTTGAAGTCCTGAAACTATATGTTTCTTTCCATTTTTTTCAATCAAATTGATCAATGGATCATTGTTTTAAATAAAAACATTATTTATTTATTTATTTATTTATTTATAATGTCGTTTTTTTACTCACTCGTTCTGCTTTCCCTCTTCTCCATTTCCCTTTGTGCTGTTTGTTGTTCACTGTCTCTCTGTTGTCATGAATGATTGATGAAGAGGGGTGTTGGGGGTTATGAATATGACTTCCCTGCGATCTTGTACATAATCCTGTTTCAACACCCCCCTCCCTTAAATACTTTTGTTCAGAAAACACAACCTTTCTGACGTGGAAGTAGCCTCACACACACGGACACACACACTCTCACACACACACACACACACACACACACAGATATGTGTTCTTCTTCTTTTTGATATTTTTCCGTGTATTTCATCTCTACATATTTCCTTTTTTTCCAGACAGACAAATACATTTTACACATATACTGCACCCCCACACGGCCCTACAACGATTCTCTGCAGTACAATGCTGCTGCAAAGGATTATGGGCTGACAGTGAGGCCCTGTGTGTGTGTGTGTGTGTGTGTGTGTGTGTGTGTGTGGACCTTGTGACACGGTGGGGCTGTTTGTAACTGTCACTTACAGAACGAGGGACAAGTGAATCCTTTCTTTCATTTGTGGATTCACATTTGCAGACAGTTTGTGTGTTATGAGTGTGTGTATGCATGCATGTATGTGTGTGTTGGTACTTTGGGACCAATTGGAGTTGACGACAAAGTAATAATCGTTAACCCTCCTATTTGACCCATTTACAAACAAAAACTTTGAATATCAGAACTATGAAAAAGAATGTTAAAAAAGTGACAAATGTTGAAAAACTACAAAAACGCAGGAAAAAAATCAACAAAAACATTATTGAAAAAGTGACCCAAAAAAATCAGAAAAAGTGACAAAAAAACATAAAAAACATTGGAAAAACTAAAAAAAATTGTTAAAAAATGGAATAAAACATTAAAAATAAAACGTCAAAAAAGTGACAAAAAATTTGAATAAAATTGACAAAAACGTTGAGAAAAGTGTAGAAAAAGAACAATAAAATGTTGAAAGTGTTGAAAAATGAAATGTGGAAAAAAATTTGCAGTTTGACGGGAAGACGACACAAGATGCTTAAGAGAGGTTTCGTGAGCTTTTCGTTGATCATGATCCAAGCTGGATTGAGTTATTGTTGGTGCTTTACATTAAAAGCATTCAACTGTAGAAACCGGCAAGTTCTCCAAACCATGACGCGATGGGTTTTGTGCCGTTTTTTTCCTGAAATTATTACCAAAAACATTGGAATGAAAGAACAATTTTCCACGTCTTCAGAGGGCTGTTTGAGGGTTCAGACTTGGCTTTAACATGGCTTCACAATCGTATCAACATCAGTCTCTCTGTGTGTGTGTGTGTGTGTGTGTGTGTGTGTGTTTGTGTGTGTGTGTATGCCACAACCCACTACAGGTCACAATGATATAAACCTCTGCTGGCTCTCAGCAGGATTTATACACTCCCCCTGCACATATTTCATTATTGTTGTATTGTAAGCATTAACTTATTGAGAAAACGTCTCTGTAGCTCTTTCCCTGTTTCTTTCAGGGCCTGAGACTCAAACCAACAACTTTTTTGATCGCACATGGTCTTCATTTCCAGCTTAAACATCTCCTTGAAAGGCTACCTATCAGTAGCTAAGTATCAGAATTGGGCATTCTGTACGTCCCCCCCAAAAAAACCTGCCTACCCTGACCTTTTTTCGCTTAAACATGAAGATTGTGCTGTTCTAGTTACGCACACACGCACACACACACACAGTCACTTTGTGATCTGATTTATGCAACATTGCCAGGATTATGGTATTTCCAAGTTCCTTACTAAGCTAGTTGGTAATGCACACTGTCCATGTAGTAAAGAAACTGTACAACACAGGATACTGATGCATTCACACGGATACTGGAGCTCGCAACACTATAGTTACTCCACACAGTGATGAAAATGCTGTTACATATAGCCCCCTCAGTTGTGTTTTGTGCCACCTCTGTATAAACCTTTATAAAAAAAAATAGCAAAAACAACTAATTTAATGGTCAGGTATCATCTTATCTTAAAGAGCTCATAGTACCTTACTGCCCCACCAGAGCACTGCGCTCCCAGAATGCAGGATTACTTGTGGTTCCTAGAGTCTCTAAAAGTAGAATGGGAGCCAGAGCATTCAGCTATCATGGTTCCTCTCCTGTGGAACCAGGTTCCAGTCTGGCTCCAGGGACCAGAGCGTTCAGCTATCAGGCTCCTCTCCTGTGGAACCAGGTTCCAGTCTGGCTCCAGGGACCAGAGCCTTCAGCTATCAGGCTCCTCTCCTGTGGAACCAGGTTCCAGTTTGGGTTTTTCCATTTATATCATGTTTCTATTGTGGAAAATGTCGTTTCACTAGGTTTTTACGTGGGTTAGACCACTGGACATCCAAAAAACGCCCCCCAACCCGTCAGTCTCCATAGGATAACATGGGAAAACTCGACCCCACCCCCACCTGGTGGGCTCAAATATATTTTCATCTTTCTAAAACTGCTTTTCCATGTCTCGCCTCAATAAATAATTGTATAAACACAGATATTTGTGAATTTACTTAAAATCCATGGAGTTCCAGCCAGGTCGGGGACGATTGAAACAGCTGTTTCATCCGTCCCGACGTAGACACATGACATTACAGCCTGTTTTGCTTCTCATGTAAACAAGCATGAAATATGAAAGTCTGGGATTGTGGAGAACACTAACTGGTCTACTGAATAAGCATGCAGTCAAACCTTTAAATTAAAAACACTCATTAATAATCAAAAAAATGTGACCGCTAATGAAGTTTACTTTTGACCAGCAAAACTCATTTATCGGCTGTAACTCCGCGATAAAAGGAAATAACAGTGAGATATTTAGCTGATAGGAGGAGGTTAACATGCTCTATGGTCTGATAGGAGGAGGTTAACATGCTCTATGGTCTGATAGGAGGAGGGTAACATGCTCTATGGTCTGATAGGAGGAGGGTAACATGCTCTATGGTCTGATAGGAGGAGGGTAACATGCTCTATGGTCTGATAGGAGGAGGGTAACATGCTCTATGGTCTGATAGGAGGAGGTTAACATGCTCTATGGTCTGATAGGAGGAGGGTAACATGCTCTATGGTCTGATAGGAGGAGGGTAACATGCTCTATGGTCTGATAGGAGGAGGGTAACATGCTCTATGGTCTGATAGGAGGAGGGTAACATGCTCTATGGTCTGATAGGAGGAGGGTAACATGCTCTATGGTCTGATAGGAGGAGGGTAACATGCTCTATGGTCTGATAGGAGGAGGGTAACATGCTCTATGGTCTGATAGGAGGAGGGTAACATGCTCTATGGTCTGATAGGAGGAGGGTAACATGCTCTATGGTCTGATAGGAGGAGGTTAACATGCTCTATGGTCTGATAGGAGGAGGGTAACATGCTCTATGGTCTGATAGGAGGAGGTTAACATGCTCTATGGTCTGATAGGAGGAGGGTAACATGCTCTATGTTCTGATAGGAGGAGGGTAACATGCTCTATGTTCTGATAGGAGGAGGTTAACATGCTCTATGGTCTGATAGGAGGAGGTTAACATGCTCTATGGTCTGATAGGAGGAGGGTAACATGCTCTATGTTCTGATAGGAGGAGGGTAACATGCTCTATGGTCTGATAGGAGGAGGGTAACATGCTCTATGGTCTGATAGGAGGAGGGTAACATGCTCTATGGTCTGATAGGAGGAGGGTAACATGCTCTATGTTCTGACCTGAGGAAGTCTGTCTATCATCATCACACTCAGAGAAAACTGGAATGTTTCATCCGTCCCGCGTTTCAATCGTCCCGGCTCTCCCCTAGGCTTAAGACTTTCCTCTTTGATAAAGCTGATAGTTAGGGCTGGCTCAGGAGAGTCCTGAACCATCCCTTAGTCACGCAGCTATAGACCTATACTGCTGGGGGACTTCCCATGATGCACTGAGCACCTCTCTCCTCCATCTTCTCTCCATCTGTATGCGACCTCATTCCATTAATGCATGTTACTAACTCGACTTCTTCCCTTTCCTGGAGTCTTGTGCTCTCTCGCCCCTCTCCTCTCTCCTCCTATCGCTTCCTGCAGGTGTTTCTGGCTCTGGATCTGTGGAGTCTGGATCTGTGGAGTCTGGATCTGTGGTTGGAGTCACCTGTTGCCTCCATGTTCCTGCTCGACACCCTCTGCTACAATTCTCCATGTCTCTTTCTGTCTGTCTCTCCGTGTCTCTCTCTCTCTCTCTCTCTCTCTCCCCCCCCCCCCCCAACTGGTCGAGGCAGATGCCCCCCCACCCTGAGCCATGGTTCTGCTCGAGGTTTCTGCCTCTGTTTCCTTGCTCTTGGTGAACTGTTGGGTTTTTGTAAATAACATCCCAGAGTCTGGTCTGGACCTGCTCTTTATGGAAAGACCTGGGAGATAAATAACATCCCAGAGTCTGGTCTAGACCTGCTCTTTATGGAAAGACCTGGGAGATAAATAACATCCCAGAGTCCGGTCTGGACCTGCTCTTTATGAAAGACCTGGGAGATAAATAACATCCCAGAGTCTGGTCTAGACCTGCTCTTTATGGAAAGACCTGGGAGATAACTGTTGTTAGGATATTCGAGAACAACGAACCACGGATTTTCTGTCCTGTGTTGGTTTGCTAGCATTGTTTGATGAACTAAAACTAGGGTTAGTTGTCTGCTAGCGTCTTTGATAAACCAAATCTAGCGTTAGGAACAGCAACATCTCACCGCCAGTTGGACTGACGCCACTAGTTTCAGTGGTGCCGTTTTCTACAGGTAAATTAGCTCTCCAAGCTAACGCTAGTCAAAGTGTTGACATATGAAAGCATCAAACATGCATTTTCGATGGAGATGAGAGTATATCCCGTTGTCTCCACAGCGCTGTGGAGGATAGACATGGCAATGCGAGACAAGTTGATTGGAAACCTACCCCCGTCATCTTTGGCTAAGGGGACCAGATTTCTCAGACAAAATCCGGGGACATTTTCAGCTCAGAAGCATAAATAGCTCCAAAACACGTCATGTTTTTAATTTTTGTAAAACTTAAAACGGGGACACTAGACCTAGAGCTGAGTATCGGATACAATATAAACTATTGAGGAAAGATTTTCCTTTGACATTGATGCAGTATGAAACGAGATCGCTGCAGTCGGCAGCAGAGAAACAAGCTACAATGGAAGTTAATGGGAGAATTGTCCAGCTTGTATTTACGTTCATAAAGTGCTCGTTTTGCTGCTGACAGACTCAGATTAATATTCTAAGTGTCTGATAACATTATGGAAAGGATTTCTAAGGAGGCTGACCTTTCTGTTAAAGATTAAGATCCTTTTTTAAAACATAAAAGTCCACCAGACTCCATGTAAATAATCACTACTTTTAGTGTGTATAGAGCAGCATATCTCCACCAGACTCCATGTAAATAATCAGTGATTTTAGCGTGTATAGAGCAGCATATCTCCACCAGACTCCATGTAAATAATCAGTGATTTTAGCGTGTATAGAGCAGCATATCTCCACCAGACTCCATGTAAATAATCAGTGATTTTAGCATGTATAGAGCAGCATATCTCCACCAGACTCCATGTAAATAATCAGTGATTTTAGCGTGTATAGAGCAGCATATCTCCACCAGACTCCATGTAAATAATCAGTGATTTTAGCGTGTATAGAGCAGCATATCTCCACCAGACTCCATGTAAATAATCAGTGATTTTAGCATGGTAAAATACGGCTTTCTAAAACATCTCTGAGCTCTGAGCAGTGCTGCTCGATCGGCTCCGTTTGGTCAGAGTTTTCTTTCTTTCATTCCAGTATCGGGTCTGTCAGTGACAGTGAAAACCGGGGACATTTCCGGGGACAGATCCAGCCGGGGACAGGTCACCAAAATCGTGGACTGTCCCCAGAAACCGGGGATGTCTGGTCACCCTATCTTTGGCTCAGCGGACCAGACTCCATTACTCCTCATCATCCTGATATTTTTTTTACAAATGCCAGAAACTCAAAAAGAATACATTTCAGTTAAGCATAATCTGCAAGTTGAGACACAGACCAGACCAGTTTCTAAAGAGCTTGTCAGTAAATCTAAGGTCTGACGTCACTAACACACACATGGAGTCTGGTAACCTTATCTCTTGCATGCAGTATTCCCCTGGGGAAGTGCATGGTCACTCGCCCTCTGCTCCAGTTTCTCTCTCTGTTTCAATGTCTTTCTGCATGTCTCTCACCTCTGTCTCTCTGTCATAGGATTCCAGGTTGATTCATTTCTACATCTTTCCTTTGGGGATTCAACATAGGATCAATGTCTTTAGATAGATATACAGTATGTTGCTGTTGAACGCTTCATCTTAAATGACCACAACAAAAATAGTTCAGCAGGAGCATACAGTGCTGTTATCTGTTAACCTTACTTTTTTGCCAACAGATCAAAAATTAAACTAAAAAAAAGTACAATATACCACACAGGACTCATGTAGCTCAAGGTACAGCTAACATCATGTTAGCATGACAAAGCACCATATTTGAGCCTGTTTAAAGGCGGAGAGAAAGACAAACACGTTAAAGTTGATGCAGGTTAGATTATGACATCAGTTTTAAGATTACTGGGTTGGTTGAGAATCTACCTGCTGACGTTATTTCCCTTTTGTTTTTACTGCACCCCCCGTTCATATTTAGACATATTTATGTCTTTGCGGCCGTTTCATATCTTTATGGTTGTTTTGTATCTGTGGTAGTTTTATGTCTCGTTGGTCATTTTGCATCAATTCATAGTCATTTTGTATCACTTCACAGTCATTTTTCAACAAATCGTAGTCATTTTGCATCACTTTACAGTCATTTTGCATCCCTTCATAGTCATTTTTCAACAATGCATAGTCGTTTGGATCTTTTTGTATTCATTTTGCATCACTTTGTTGTCATTTTGCATCCCTTCATAGTCATTTTTCAACAATGCATAGTCGTTTGGATCTTTTTGTATTCATTTTGCATCACTTTGTTGTCATTTTGCATCCCTTCATAGTAATTTTGCATCAC
>CM049389.1:20928010-21058010 GCA_026937815.1 Etheostoma perlongum | reverse complement strand
TTCCTTGGATGTCTGAGCGCTTTAGCATCAAAGCAGCATGGTCATAGTATTATTAGAGTATTGTAGACTGATGTGAGCTTTCCAAAACTACATATTATGTAACTTTTTTTGCTTAAAAAAATGCGTACATGTGCAGTTTAGTGTCCAAAAATTCCCCATAATGTAACCAAACCGGTACAGGTCCTAGCCCCTGATCAGGGCCTGAAGTTAACTTTTTCACCACCTGCCCCAGTGGGGAGTGGATTTAAAAATCTGTCGCTTTTTTAAACCAGCCATTGTTTTTTTATATATATTTTTTTTTTGCCTCCATAAAGATGAAAAACAGGAATTGCTGTGTCTCTATGATCCTGTCCTATTCATGGTAGCGTACTCGTGGCCCCGCCCTGATAATCCAACATAAAGGCAGCATTTCTATCCTGGACTGGGACACGTTCATACGGTTTGATAAAGGACTTATCAGACTATAATTTATGAAAATGTTAATGTTTTGCGTCTTTCGCTGTCCGTTTAGTTGGTAAATGTGAGATGTTCGAGTCACACACGTCTCGTCTTCATATCAGGAACACGGAAGTGAATTTGACCGGTTCTCACTCCTGATTGGCCAGTGGCTGCACATGGGACTGTCTCAAGTAATGAACATGCGATAGGGCATCCCGGCTGTCAATCGATGTCTTCCAGTGATGCTGGCCCCTGATTGGTCCGGGCTCGTAAGGAACTGCGTACCCTGCTTACCGATAGTTAGGAGTCTGAGTCACTGAGTTCTCATTGGCTACCAGCCAACGTGGCAGGTAGAGTGACCCTGTTACCCACCAATTGCAGAGGTCACCTGCAGTGGGTGGGTGTTAATTTCAGGCCTTGCCCCTGACTGATTGGCTATCCTAACCATAACCACTCGAGGTCAAATTCCTAACCCCACCCCATCGGGGTCTCGGCGTGTCCATAGTGGAATCTGGGACACTAAACTGCACGCAAACCAAAACGATGTAGTTTAAAGGCTGGACTACACAAGCTTCTCCATGTTAATGTATCTTTTGTGTGTACTGGATGGACTTTGCTCTGTTAGATGAGGAGTTTCCTGGCTTTCTAACACCAGACATGTCCTCCAGGGTTACGCCGGCCACGGGGGACATGAACTCGCGGGACACCGTGCTGACGCTGGCCTGGGGACAGGTGAGCGCTTTATTTACTTCATCTACATTTTGAGGAAACAGTTTTTTTTTGTGTGTGTAATAGAAGTTGAGTAAACAGTAAACTTACAATGAGGCCTAAAATCCTAATTTTCATTAGAATTGCCACTATAAATTTACATTATTTTATCAAGGAGTTAGCAGATTTCTTTGGTTTTGTCAATGAAAGTCCACAAAACTAGAAACATGCCCATCAAAAGTGATGTTGTCTTGTCCACAGCAGTCAAATATAGTCAAATAATCTATCTTGTATCTAATTTGATAAAATACTGAAAGCAGCAAATCTTCATTTTAGTAATATGGAACTGACTAAATCTGGTGCCATATGCTTGGTTTTAAAGATCTAAAAATATATCATAGTTTTATACAAACATTTTGAAGGTCTGAGACTTTAATTCTTGGCTTTACTTATTTAAAGTGAATTTACGATCGTGAAATGTTAATTTGCAGCCCAGTCCTTGATTGATTTTGAGCCCAGACTGGGGTCCGTTCGCCGTGATGATGCTTTTCCTGCCATTCGTAGTTTCCACCAGAGGTCTTACCGGACCAAAGATGGCCCGATCCTTCCTTGGATGTCTGAGCGAACAGTTTAAAGTTTGTAACTCGTCTCGTTGCAACGTTTTGCATTCAGATCTTAACGGTTTGTTTCCATCTCTCTCTCAGGGTGGCGACCTCGCTCGTGCTGTCGCGTTAAATCTACGACGTCTTCCACAGAGATGAAGGTGATCAACTCCTATGGCGCTGGTACGGTAAAGTTTAATTAATGTCTTGTCCACAAAAGCAAAACTTGTCCACAACAGTCAAATTCCCTTAAATATTAAATTTCCAAGTGTAAGCAATACAGAGAACGTAGCAAATCCTTTATGTAATATTCTGAAAATACAAAAAATTGGGCTTTTTACTTAGTTTTTAAAGGATTAAAGTGCTCATATGATGCTTTTTGGCTGACTGGCTAGTAGTCCTTAGCTAGGCACTGAGCATGTGCGACTCCCAACAAAGATGGAACAGGAGTGAGGTGTCTCACTCTGTAGCCAAACAGAGCTCAACACATAGGGTGAAAAGAGGAGCTGTAGCAATGTGCAGTACAACACAAATGCAGTGTTTTTTTTGTAAAGTAAACCTGTCCTGGTACAACCTCAAAATACAGTTACAAACCTGAATATGAGCACTTTAAAACCAAATCTAATGCAGTTTAACACATCTGTGAAGCTCCATTATACCCCAAAATTTCCAGGTTTAATTATTTTGAATAACTTTAAGATATTGTGGAATTAGCAGCCCTGTCTTAAAAAGACTTTATCCTTTAATGAGACTATTTTGAGGCAGCTTAAACTGCGTGATCTCCCAGACTGGGGTCCGTTCGCCGTGATGATGCTTTTCCTGCCATTCGTAGTTTCCACCAGAGGTCTTACCGGACCAAAGATGGCCCGATCCTTCCTTGGATGTCTGAGCGAATTCAGTTTAAAGTTTGTAACTCGTCTCGTTGCAACGTTTTGCATTCAGATCTTAACGGTTTGTTTCCATCTCTCTCTCAGGGTGACGACCTCGCTCGTGCTGTCGCGTTAAATCTACGACGTCTTCCACAGAGATGAAGGTGTTGCTGGTATGTTTTTAAGTTAATGTCTTCTCCACAAAAGCGAAACTTGTCCACAAGTTTTGTCAAATACACTTAAATATTCCATTTTAAAGTGTAAGCAAATCCTTATGCAATATTCTGAAGATACAAACAAACTGGGCTTTTTTTTCTTGTCTTTTAAAGGATTAAAGTGCCCATATGATGCTTTTTGGCTCCATTTGCATTCAGATCTTAACGGTTTGTTTCCATCTCTCTCTCAGGGTGGCGACCTCGCTCGTGCTGTCGCATTAAATCTACGACGTCTTCCAGAGATGAAGGTGATCAACTGGTATGTTTTTTAAGTTTAATTAATGTATAATCCTGTTGAGTCTTGTCACTTAAATGTGATGATGCTTTTCCTGCCATTTTATGTAATATTTCCACCACAAAAAATTTGGCTTTTACTTAGTTTTTAAAGGATTAAAGTGCTTCATATGATGTTTTTGGCTGACTGGCTAGTAGTCCTTAGCTAGGTACTGAGCATTGCTAACAAAGATGTCTTTTTTAATATGCATCATTATGTCTCAAATCTCCCTTTCAGGCTGGAAAAAGGGGACAGAGCTCAACACATAGGGTGAAAAGAGGAGCTGTAGCAATGTGCAGTACAACACAAATGCAGTGTTTTTTTTTCAGTAAACCTGTCCTGGTACAACTTGAAAATACAGTTACTTTCAACCTGAATATGAGCACTTTAAAAACCAAATCTAATGCAGTTTAACACATCTGTGAAGCTCCATTATACCCCAAAATTTCCATTTAATTATTTTGAATTTTTAAGATATTTTTATTTAGCAGCCCTGTTTAAAAAGCATCCTTTAAGACTATTTTTTTAAACTGGTTTCCCAACAGTCCGTTCGGACTGATGATGCTTTTCCTGCCATTCTACCCATCAGGGATCTTACTCCAAAATGATGGCCTCCTTCCTTGATGTTGAACTATTCAGTTTAAAGTTTGTAACTTTTAATTCTTTTTTTTAATTTTTGCAAATTCAGATCTTAACGGTTTTTTCCATCTCTTCAGGGTGACTGGTGCTGTCGCATTAAATCTACGACGTCTTCCAGAGAGATGACTGACGCTGGTATGTTTTTAAGCTGATTAATGTATAATCCTGTTGAGTCTTGTCGCTGTGATGATGCTTTTCCTGCCATTCGTAGTTTCCAAGGTCTTAACGGACCAGAGATGGCCCGATCCTTCCTTGATGTCTGACCACAAAAAAATTGATAACTTCTGTCTTTTTAATATGCATCATTACTAAATGCACGTCAAATCTCCCTTTCAGGCTGGATGTGAAAGGGGACGTCTGGATCTTGGGAGTCCTTTTTTGGAGGACCACCCACTGAGCTGCAGTAGGTGTGTATCTCATCTGCTTAACCCTCGCGTTGTCCTCGGGTCAAATTTGACACGTATTTAAAGGTGTTTTATTTATCAGAAATATGGACTTCTTTCAACTAAATTACCCAAAAACAACACTGATGATTTCATACATCAGTCTTCAGGTAAAATGATTACTTTCATTGAATTTTTTTGGGTGTTTTTATTTAATTTTATAGCATTTTAATTCTTTTTTTTAATGGTTTCCAAACAGTATCCGGACTAAACTTTGACATCTACCCATCTGAGATCCACTCAACATCCTCTGATCTTAACTAGTAGTCAAAATAATTCATAATTTCTGCTTTTTTAATTAAAAATTTAATATGCATAATTTAATGAGGTTTTTTTTACCATAAATTCAAAGATTAAGTGTAAAACCTGTTATTAAACCAGCTCAGGTTTTAAAAAAAGTGACAAATCAGATAAAGCGACAAAAACATCGGAAAACCACAAAAAATGTTGATGGTTAACGGGAAGACAACACGAGGGATAAGGGAACTACAGAGACTAAATGTCCTGAATGTAGACTTTCTTTTACTTCATGCACAAGATGAGTAAGTAATAAAATTGGATTTAAAGGTCCAATGAAAGGCAGACCTGACCGTAGAAGAAGAATCCAACTCAACCTTTTTATCTGGTTCCTACAATTCGCCGTGATGATGCTTTTCCTGCCATTCGTAGTTTCCACCAGAGGTCTTACGGGACCAAAGATGGCCCGATCCTTCCTTGGATGTCTGAGCGAATTCAGTTTTTTATTAAATAATCAGCCCGGTTGGTTTGTTTGTCTGTCAGCTAAAGGTTCTTGTTTTATTTCTGTCTCTCAGGTCGAACACCCAGTGGCTGCGATGCATCGATTTCTCTACACTTCGGATTTATTGTTTACAAAAATAAAGATCCAACTGTTAACTAAATTCTGTGATATGTCGTACAATTCTTTTAACCCTCGTGTTGTCCTCATGTTGTCCTCATGTTGTCTTCATGGTTTCCCTCATGTTGTCCCATGTTGCCCTCATGTTGTCCTCATGTTGTCTTCATGGTTTCCCATGTTGCCTTCATGTTGTCCTCATGTTGTCCTCATGTTGTCCCCATGTTGTCCCCATGTTGTCCTCATGTTGTCCTCATGTTGCCCTCATGTTGCCCTCATGTTTCCCTCATGTTGTCCCCATGTTGCCTTCATGTTGTCCTCATGTTGTCCTCATGTTGTCCTCATGTTGTCCCCATGTTGTCCCCATGTTGTCCTCATGTTGTCTTCATGTTGTCCTCATGTTGTCCTCATGTTGTCCCCATGTTGTCCTCATGTTGTCCCCATGTTGCCCTCATGTTGCCCTCATGTTGTCCTCATGTTGTCCTCATGTTGTCCTCATGTTGTCCTCATGTTGTCCCCATGTTGTCCTTCATGTTGTCCCTCATGTTGTCCCTCATGTTGTCCCATGTTGCCTTCATGTTGCCCTCATGTTGTCCCCATGTTGCCCCTCATGTTGTCCTCATGTTGTCCCTCATGTTGTCCCCATGTTGTCCCCATGTTGTCCCCATGTTGTCCCTCATGTTGTCCCCATGTTGCCCTCATGTTGTCCCTCATGTTGTCCTCATGTTGTTGCCCCATGTTGTCCCTCATGTTGTCCTCATGTTGTCCCCATGTTGTCCCCCATGTTGTCCCCATGTTGCCCATGTTGTCCCCATGTTGTCCCTCATGTTGTCCTCATGTTGTCTTCCTGTTGTCCTTCATGTTGTCCCTCATGTTGTCCCCATGTTGCCTTCATGTTGTCCTCATGCTGTCCTCATGTTGTCCCCATGTTGCCCTCATGTTGCCCTCATGTTGTCCCCATGTTGCCTTCATGTTGTCCTCATGTTGTCCCCATGTTGTCCTCATGTTGTCCTCATGTTGTCCCCATGTTGTCCCCATGTTGCCCTCATGTTGTCCTCATGTTATTTTGTCCTATAAAAATGTTCATTTTAATTCCCCACAAATAACATGATTGATTCCACCCAACGCTCTTTGCCAAGTACAAATCTCTACTTTCATTAATTTTGGGGCGTCTTATTCAATTTTATAGCATTGTAAAACAAATGGAAGTGTTTTTGAAATAGTATTGAGTAAAAGTTGACATATTCCAGTCTGTGATTATCATCAACATCCATTCCTTTAATTTTAGTCTCAATAATTCCTAATTTCTGCTTTTCTAACTCAAACATTAGGTATAATTTCCTATAAATGAGGTTTATTGACCATAAATTCCAAAAATATATATATAACTGGAAAACTAAAGTTAAGTTGGAGTACGTAGTGTTAAACATCAAAAGTGACAAATTGGGGGGTAAAGGGACAAATGTAAAGAAAGTTAAAACATTAATTAAAAAGCCTCAACTTAAAGTGATTTTGACGGGAAGACGTCAAATTCACTTTCTTCCGTCTGAAGAGCTTTTTATACGGCTGAGTTAAGCAGCTATTAAAACATATTGGCACATTATGTGGTATTAAAAGGTGGTTAACCATTGGTTGATGCACAGGATTTAAATCTGCTGCTTTTTGATTTTGTGGCGTGGATTTGTCACGAAATGGCCATGTGAACACTACTACACAAACAGTTTTTGTTTTTATCTGTTTTACCCATTTATGACTGTAATCTTGTTTTTTTTTTTTTTTTTTTAGGGAGACAATTTTAAGATCTGTCCAGGGACAAAAGATGAAAAATGGCTTTTTGGCTAATTCTGTTGCATTTACAGCAATGTTAATTAAACTACACTACTTATTTGGGGTTTTAAAAACAATTCTGAAATAAAATGTTCCTTCATAATCTATTAACAAATATTGTCTTTATCTCCATTTCCAACAGCTGAGATAAAATCTATGTTCAGGGAATGCATCAGTCTCTACTAGCACACAGTTAAACATGGAAGTGGGGTTAGTTTTTTGTCATAAGGTTATAATTCATGTTAAAAATCCACTATGGAAACAACATAAGTGTCATATCCAGAATAATGTTCTGAGTCAAGAATACATGTTTATCACAGGAAATAAGGAAAGGCGTTGATTTCAGGTAGAAAAAATGGAACTTGGACCATTTTTCTTCTTGTAAAAATTAGAAATGGGTCAATTTGACCTGAATACCAAACAAGTGTGTGTGTGTGTATATATTTTGTGTATATATGTGTGTATATATATACACACACACGTGCACGTTAAAATTTTTACAAGAAGATAAATGGTACAAGTTACATTAGTTAAATTTTTTTTTTTCTACCTGAAATCAACGGCCTCACCTTATTTTCTGTAATATATGCGCGCTGAGAATTACGCATATTTTTGACCCTCTTGGCTTTCCATACCCGCGCCGCCTGAGAGCAGCTGTTTGCGGGGAAGCTGCTGTCAAAGCAGTGCTAGCTTTGCTAGATGTTTGCCGGCTAGCTTGCGACGAGGGGGGGAGGAGGAGGAGGATAAAACGCAAACAATGGCGGGCGTGCACCCTCAGGTATGTAAACCGGCGTAAATAACGCGTCTGTTCCTGCACCGTGAACCCGTTAAAGATGATCCTTTTGACGTCTGAATGAACACAAACTGGTCGACGTTAGCTGCATGCTGCTGCTGCTGTTGGGACGTGGCAATACAGAGGTGCATCAAAGACAAGAAACCCCATGTTTGAGTCACGCATTACGCTTTATTATCATTTTAATAAGCGGCTTACATCTCATTGAGCATAATAAGTTGTGTTAACCTACATAAAACTGTCCATGGAGACCCACAGCTGCTATTTCTGTCCCTGCTTCTTTACAGGACGACCTGCTGAAGATGACACACAGGGAAAACTGGAAGTGAGTAGCAGCACCTTCATTCCCATTGTACACCCCCAGAATATGCTTCATTTAATAGTAAATACCTGGCTGTATAATTTGCTGCATTTTCATTCCCATCTTATCTTTCTGCCCCACGACTTGCCCTTTTCCCTTCTTCTGTGGTTTCAGGGTGCAGCATGAGCGTCTGCACGTGAAGCACAGGGGTCACGAGGCCATGCACGCGGAGATGGTGATGATCCTCATCGCCACGCTGGTGGTGGCTCAGATAGTCCTGGTGCAGTGGAAGCAGCGGCACCACCGGTCCTACAACGTGAGAAAACAACAATATTAATCATATATACACTTTTTTTTTTTTTTTTTTACAATTACAATTAACTAACTCTGTTGGAACATATATACCTTTTTTCATTTTTTAATTGATTCCCGGACCTGGTCCAGTCAGCGATCAAAATTTCAATTGTGCGCTGGTTTGAGTTGTACTCTGTTAAAGGAGCAGGTAGGACCAGGATAATGGACCAGAGTTTCCTTCAGTACTGCAGAGTCTGGTAGGACCGGGTTTTGGTAGGACCGGTCTAATGTATGGACCTGGTCCAATGTCAGCTGGTCAGAGAACCAGAGGCTAATGTATGGACCAGAGTCTGGTAGGACCGGTCTAATGTAGGGACCAGAGTCTGGTAGGACCGGTCTAATGTATGGACCAGAGTCTGGTCGGACCGGTCTAATGTATGGACCAGAGTCTGGTAGGACCGGGCTAATGTATGGACCAGAGTCTGGTAGGACCGGTCTAATGTATGGACCAGAGTCTGGTAGGACCGGGCTAATGTATGTTTGGTTGTATGAGCTACTTGTCCATAGTCAGTGTATTAGGTACAGTGGACCACCCCCTAGTTTGGAGAAGCGGGTAGGAGTACCGAAGCCAGCCGTGAGAAAGTCCTTTACGACGGGGAACTGAATCCTTTATATCTGGTCTCTATAAAGCCACCAGGCTCCTTTTTGTCAAAAACAGTTATTTTACCGCATTTACATGAAAGTTGCTACTCACCGCCGTTTGTTTGTGTTATTGTGGGGAATTTTAAGGTGTTAGGAACTAACTAACTAAGCGATGGAGGCAGCGGTAGACCTCAACTCAAACCGAGCTGTGTGATGGCGAGAGAAAGCGGTGAAAATACTCTAAAAATAGTGTAAATAGTGTAAATAGTGTACATAGTGTACATTTTGTTAGCTCCTAACACCAAAGTCACACAACAGCAGAGCTTCAGCTCCCGTCGTACAGGGCTGTTAAGCTCTTCAAATATTCTAAATATAGAGTCAGTCCAAATAAACCTTTTAGGTGTCTAGCTGCCTCCTCCTCCACACACACACACACACACACACACACACACACACACACACACACACACACACACACACACACACACACACCTGAGCTTCTGTGTCAGCACTCCACCCGCTTCAAAGCATCTGAACCATCTGAAGCTAAAATCAGGAATAATGTTGACTAATATTAGAGGAACATATGTTTGATGGCAAGATAAAGCCGTAAAAATGTTCTAAATATAGTGTACACTTTGTTACACACACACACACACACACACACACACACACACACACACACAGGAGGACATTTCTTAGCTTCTGTGTCAGTGCTCCACCCGCTTCAAAAACATCTGGACCATCCCTTTAACCCTTGTGTGGTCTCCCCACCGACCATGGGTCAAAAACACTTTCTTGACGCGTTTTTTCGATGACTTTGACACTTTTTCAGGATTTTTTTTTTTTTTTTTTTTTTAATTTGCAATGTTTTTGTCTGTTTTTTTCAACGTTTGACACATTTTTTCACTTCCACTAACACCCAACTACTAGCCGCTGTAGTTTCAGAGTTGTGGAAGTCATGGTCAATAAACCTCGCAAATATGAAGTTATATCTCATTTTTCAGTTAAAAAAAGCTGAAATTAGGAATAATTTAGACTAATATTAGAGGAACGTACTGTATGTCGATGGATAATCAGAGACGGGTGTACAGTATGTCAAAGTGTAGTCAGAGTACCGTTTTGACCATTTACATTTTTTCTCCTCTAAATGCTATAAAATTAAAAAACTCAAAATTCAAAGAAAGTGATGATCAGTAATTGTACTTGCGGAGAGCGTTGCAGGCCATCATCCATGTTGTTTTTGGGTAATATGGTTAAAAAGAAATCCATATTTCTGATATAGAGATTTTGAAAGTGGGTTAAAATCAACACTTTTGTTGGCGTGTTTTATTGATGTTTTTTAATTATTTTTTTTATACATTTTTGTCCCTTTTTTCGATGTTTGTCACTTTTTTTGACGTTTTCAACACTACGTAACACTAACTTATTAACTTTAGTTTACAGTTATTTTTGGGATTTATGGTCAAACCTTATTTATAGGAAATTATACCTAATGTTTGAGTTATAAAAGCATAAATTAGGAATTATTGAGACTAAAATTAAAGGAATGGATGTTGATGATAATCACAGACTGGAATATGTCAACTTTTACTCAATACTATTTCAAAAACACTTTCATTTGTTTTACAATGCTATAAAATTGAATAAGACGCCCCAAAATTAATGAAAATAGAGATTTGTACTTGGCAAAGAGCGTTGGGTGGAATCAATCATGTTATTTTGGGGAATTAAAAAGAACATTGATATAGGACAACATGGGGACAACATGGGGACAACATGGGGACAACATGGGGACAACATGAGGACAACATGTGGACAACATGGGGGCAACATGGGGGCAACATGAGGACAACATGGGGGGGCAACATGGACAACATGAGGGCAACATGGGGCAACATGGGGACAACATGGGGACAACATGGGGGCAACATGGGGACAACATGAGGGACAACATGGGGGCAACATGGGGACAACATGAGGACAACATGGGGGCAACATGAGGACAACATGGGGGCAACATGGGGACAACATGGGGGGGGCACAACATGGGGACAACATGGGGACAACATGAGGGCAACATGGGGGCAACATGGGGACAACATGGGGACAACATGGGGACAACATGGGGACAACATGGGGCAACATGGGGACAACATGGGGACAACATGGGGGGGACAACATGGGGGCAACATGGGGGGCAACATGGGGACAACATGGGGACAACATGGGGGCAACATGGGGGCAACATGAGGGCAACATGGGGAACAACATGGGGGGCAACATGGGGGCAACATGGGGGCAACATGGGGGCAACATGAGGACAACATGGGGGCAACATGGGGGCAACATGGGACAACATGAGGACAACATGAGGACAACATGAGGACAACATGACGGATATGTAATTAAAAGTAATATTAAACTGTCCCTTCTCCTCAGCTGGTGACGCTTGTCCAGATGTGGGTGGTTCCTCTTTACTTCACCATCAAACTCTACTGGTGGAGGTTTCTGTCCATGTGGAGCATGTTCTCCGTCGTCACCAGCTACGTCATCTTCAGAGCCACTCGCAAGCCGCTGTCCTGCCGGACGCCGAGGTGAGCATGACGGGTGTCTAGGAACGCGCCGACGTTCACCCCGGGATGTGTTTCTGTCTTGGGATTTAAAAAATAATATGATTTGATTTGATTAAAGAATATATGCATTCACCTCCTTTTGCTGATGTTTGGTGATAGGACTGCATCCAATTTCGTTTGGTGTTGTTTCAAATGGAAGAAATTCAGGTTTTGTTGGAATTTAAAATGTTATATGTGTGTGTAAACATTGTGTGTGATTTGCACTATACATTATACATTTAAGCCAAAAGGCAAAAGCATTATTTTAACATAAATGAAGACATGTTGGTCATGCATTAAGTTGTTTGTTGATGCATTAAGTTGTTTTGCAGTACGTCTGTTTCATAATATAAGATGTTCTGGTACATTGTGGTATGACCCAGCTCTACTAAATGTGTCAGAAGCAGGATTGATGGTTAGGGACGCGTCCCGAGTCTGGTTGCATTGCCTCTTCACGGCCCAGCTGAAAGGGCAGCAGGTCCTGAAAGGGTCATACACTTTCAGTCACATTCCAACTGAAAGATAACTAAATAAGCACACGAAGACATCACTGTGACCTGGAGACCCCCCTTAGTGAATAAGACCAGGGGTGCAAGAGCCAGAGAGCCAGACAAGGGAAGGGGAGAGCTGTGATAGCTTGATCCAGGTAACTCTGTCTCAGGATATATCCTATGTAATAAAAAAGTATTCACACATCAACATCTGAGATTCTGAGTACTAATTGACTGAACCCTGAGACCGGAGCAGGATTTAGCTCCAACAGTTTTTACCAAATCCCGCCATACCTAAATTTCCTAAATTTCTTTATGATAACATAACTTATTGCTCAGATAGGCATTCACATTATACAAGAGGGGTGAATAGTCTTCTTTACCACTACCTGAATCTGACTGTATGAAGAGGACTGTGTTTTATAGGTCAGCTGTATATTGGGATCCGGGACACCAAGGGAAAACCTGGTTTTAAAAAAAGACTTGGACTACATTTGTTTTCGATATCTTAATATTATCTGGATCGGTTGAGTGAGGTTGTATCATGTGCTATACTATTCTTTATTATATTTAGGTTGTTAGTACTTTTTGTATTGCTTATTTTTTTATTTATATATGATATATTTGTGAGTAATTTTGGTTGTATTTATTGTCTTTTGGATGTATTGTTTGGACCCCAGGAAGACTAGCTGTCGTCTTGGCGTCAGCTAATGGGGATCCTTTGAAATAAACAAATAAACAAATACCTGAGTAAAAAAAAATTCCACAATAATTTGATCAATAAATTGACAAAATATTAGCTAGAATCATCAATAATGACAATAATTGACACATTGAGAACAACAACTGTGATGTAACTTGCATGCGTTTGTGTGCCCTTCAGGATGGTCTACAAGTGGTTCCTGTTGATCTACAAGCTGAGCTATGCAGTGGGCGTCCTCGGCTACCTCGCCATCATGTTCACCATGTTCGGCTTCAACGTCTTCTTCAGGTGACTGTCCGCCGACGAGCTCCCAAAGCGGAGTCCGAAGCCCACGCCGAGCTCTTTCCAGGGTGGTGTTTGTTGTTGTGTCACCGTCACTCGCACTTAAAATGTCCCCTCACAGAGGCGACGCCAGGCGGCTTTGTTTGTGTAGCTCATTTCATCACCGAGGCAATTCAAGGTGCTTAACATAAAACAGTAAAGAGCAGCTAAAAAGACTCCAAAACACTCGTTAAAATAGAAAACGACAGGTATGAGTTACAGGAATGCAAGTTGCAGGTCAGTGTAGGACATGAAATATGTCATTGATTTGATCTGAAAAACAAATATTTCTTTTTAGAATATTTGCTTGAAACAACAATTGTGGGGAAAAAGTACATCTCAACTTCTTGGACTGTACGATGACGTGTTGTCCTTGGGTCAAATTGACCCGTTTTCAGTTAAGTTTTATTTTTTTGTTACCAAAATTATGGTAGCAGATGTCTCCATGGTCCCGCTACACGTCCTGCTACGTCCTGCTACGTCCTGCTGGGCCTTGTAATGCTGCACAGGGCCCTGCTACGCCATGAACTACTACAAAGAACTACTACAAACTACTATTTTTGTGACTGTTATTGCCACTCTTCATTTTAACCCCAACCGGTCGTCAGACACCGCCTACCAAGGGTCTGGGTCTGGGCTGGGCCTGGGCCTGGGCCTGGGCCTGGGCCTGGGTCTGGGTCTGGGTCTGTCCCAGGTTTCTTCCCAAAGGGGAGTTTTTCCTCTCCACTGTGGCCCTGTTGCTTGCTCTGGAGGAAACTACTAGACCTGTTGGGTCCTTGTAAATTCTGGAGTGTGGTCTAGACCTGCTCTATCTGTAAAGTGTCTCGAGATAATGCTTTTTATGAATTGATACTATAAATAAAATTGAATTGAATTACAAAAAATGGGCCGTTGAAATAAGAAAACATTAAAAATATCAAAAACCTTTTGGTTAAAAACACCAAAAACGTCAAAAAAAGCACCCATAACATTGAAAAAGTGACAAAAATGTTGGAAAAAGCAATAATAATGTTGAAAAAAGTGACCATGGTTGACAGGAAGACAACACAAGGGTTAAATGTCTTATTTTGTTCAACCAGAACCCAAATATGTTCAGTTTACTCTCCTATAATAAAACATAATACATAAAATGCTGAAAATGCTCTCATTTTAGGATCAAAAGTTCCCTCACAGAGGCAAAGCAAGGCAAGATAGCGTTGTTTGTTTAGCACATTTTAGCAGAAATGCAATTTACAAGTTGGATTTTGAGCTAAAATATAGCACGAAGTAAGAAAAGAGAAGAAATCCTGGCGTTTAAAATTTAAAGACTCCCGGCGGAGAAAATCCGTGTTTTTTTTTTTTTTTTAAAGGTAAGTGATTTATTAGGCAACCTTTAAGACTATTTAAGTCTGTTATTGGTATCTTAGAAAGGTTTTACCGCCAATTGCTGAATACAGGGATACTGTGCTGTATGTAAAACATCGGAGCTGCACAGTAGAGGTCATGTGAAGTCATGTTTCGGTTCGGTGCAATGGAGAAAAAAGCAAAACAAACAAGCAGAAGGCATTTTGTTTTTAGTGTGCATGTGTCTCTGTACCGCCTAGTGTCCTCCAGTCTCTCCCCCGAGCTAGCTGCAACAGCCCGGAAAGAAAGAAAGCTTGTGCTTGGAAAATGGAGCTAATTCTTTCTGTCGATCAGCTAATCGATCGATCCACTACTCCAGTCTAATCCAGTCTGCAGGACAGTTTAGGGACACACTGTGCAGAGTCATGCCTGAAACCGACAATAAAAGTGTCCCGCTGCTGAGATTCCGGTTTGATCTCAGCACCTTAACCCGTCTGTGCCGGATGTTTCGCGCCGACACATGACATCTACCGGCGGTTGCTGCGCTGCAGCTCTGAACCTCCCGCCGGCCGCTGCGTGGCGCAGCGTTTTGTATTCGTCGGTCTTTTCATGACGCGTGCAGCAGAGAACGCACCGTCATTGGTTCAAATGCACATGAGGGCGGGTCTTGTTGGCCATTTAAAGCCATGTGACCACCAAAATGTGGTTTGCTGATGATCACGTCAATCAACCAGACATACACGTGCGTTTGTTTATGAATTTTTGAGAGACGAGCGAGACAACGTCTCCGACAGAGGAGGACGTGGACAGCGAGGGCAGGGACGTGATTTTCAGCAAACCACAGTACATGTTGGTGGTCACACGGCTTTAAATGGCCAACAAGACCCGCCCTCATGTGTATTTGAACCAATGACAGTGCGTTCTCTGCTGCACGCGTCATGAAAACACCGACGAATACAAAACTCTGCGCCACGCCAGCGGCCGGCAGGAGGTTCAGAGCTGCAGCGCAGTAACCGCCGGTAGATGTCATGTGTCGGCGCGAAGCGTCCGGCACAGACGGGTTAACAGGTCTTTGGCCGTCGATGCAGTTAAACAGGAGATGTCTTTTACTCTGAAAGCATAATAAATACTCCATAAAGCCCTCTAGAGTCTTTCCACATACTCAGACTGGAAGTCCTCTCTGTCAATTAACCTGTCTCTCGGTTCAGTTAAGCACAGTTTATATACGAGCATTCATTCATTGGAAAGACGATGCACATTATATCAATTATTCCCTCTTACTTAAGAGACTGCTGGTGGTTCTTCTCTGTCTCTGTGCAGGATCAAGGCGGAGGACTCGATGGACGTAGGTGTGATCATGCTGTTTTACGGGCTTTACTACGGCGTCATGGGCCGAGACTTTGCAGAAATCTGCTCCGACTACATGGCTTCTACAATCGGGGTAGGGCTGATACTTTCTATTGATTATTCATGAGAAATGACCGGACGTTTCAATGCTAGTTTTTGTAAATTCAAACTCAAATCTGAACACGCAGACTTGACTCTGATATTTTTAGATTCGGTGAGACTCACACTTCCCGAGGATGTCTTTATCGCTGATGTCCAACTAGTGTAACGTCCGAAATTCTACCTAGAAGTCACAGAATAAAGACGCTGCGTCTGCAGAGCGTGCCCGATGTTCTTCATGTTTTTGACATTTTATTCAGTAGCAAATCAATCCAGCGATAGTTGTCTCTACATCTATGGGTACACTGCAAACAGGAACTGCTGATAAATCATTCAGCTGGCTTTTATTGGTGCCTGTTTGCCAAAAAGATTTAGATAAAGATTTAAGATTTAAAAGTTGTGTCCCACAAAATAACTCAACTAAATGCATGTCAACATTCCTCTTTACAGCTCCCGAATGATTTCTTTTTAATTGGTATTCTCCAGATAATATGTTGAATTCTAGATTATATAACATGTATTTGCCCCTTGTTGTGTTAAAAATGTGCACATACTGCACCTCTAATTCACACATTGTTAACCTGTGTGTGTGTGTGTGTGTGTGTGTGTGTGTGTGTGTGTGTGTGTGTGTGTGTTTGTGTTTGTGTGTGTGTGTTCAGTACTACAACAAGGGAGGCATGCCCAGCAGGAGCCTGACCGACAACATCTGCGCCGTGTGCGGTCAGAGGATCCTGGTGGACGTGGAAGAGGAAGGATTTATAGAGGACACCTACCAGCTCTCCTGCGGACACATGTATCCTAAAACTCGGCTGATCTCTCTCTCTCTCTCTCTCTCTCTCTCTCTCTCTCTCTCTCTCTCTCTCTCTCTCTCTCTCTCTCTCTCTCTCTCTCTCTCTCTCTCTCTCTCTCTCTCTCTCTCTCTCTCTCTCTCTCTCTCTCTCTCTCTCTCTCTCTCTTCAATTCAAATTTATTGACATGAATGTAACAACAAAATTGCCAAAGCATCATACAAACTACATAAGAACAATCAACCCCATTTTCATTAAACAAGTAATTAAAGCATAAAGTACTTAAATTGTGTGTTAAAAAAAATAAAATATATTACATTTAAATAAAATAAACATATAAAACGTTAAGCGTTTGTGTGTGTGTTAAAAAATATTAAAAATTAAAATAAAACATTTGTGTGTGTGTGTGTGTGTGAAAAAAACAAAAAATATATCAAAATATCAAATAAAACAGTAAGCATGTGTGTTAAAAAATATATTAAAAAGTTAAAATAAGTAAATAAAACTGAGATTAAAAAAAATGTAAAATAAAAAACAGTAAGCGTGTGTGTTAAAAAAGAAATATATTGTATATTAAAATAAAATAAAATGAAACAGTAAGCGTGTGTTAAAAACAACAAATATATTTAAAAAACTGTGTGTTAAAGAAATATATTAAAAAGTTCAAATAAAATAAGTAGATAAAACAGTAATAGTAAGTGTGTTTGTGTTAACAAAAATTGTAATAAAAAATGAATTCTCTCTCTCACAGGGAGCTCACAGTCAGGTTACATCTGCTCTACTATGGTTTCATTTTTAAGTTTTAAGACCAAAACGATCTCTGCGCACAAGGGGAGATTTAGCTCCAGCAGCGGCACTGATCTCAGTCCACACTAACACGTCTGACAACACATGTCACATGACCATTCACATTGGGCGAGTTGCGTACCGGTATAAACAGGAAGTGGGTGTGTGCGGTTGAAAATTGTTTAAATCCAAAAATACTTTGTAAGAGCAGGGATATGTTAGCTTGGAGTGAGGACGAGGTGGACCTGTTACTGAAAGGTCTGGAAGCTACCAGACCGATAAGACTGACTGACATGTGGGCGCCCGGATAGCTCAGTTGGTAGAGCGGGCGCGTATATGTAGAGGTCTACTCCTCGGCGCATAGCAGATGCCCAAACCACCTCAACTGGCTCCCTTCAACGTGAAGGAGCAGCGGCTTAGGGAGCCAGTTGAGGTGATTCGGCCTCAATATAATGCCCCAAAAATAATCTTAAAAACAAAAAAGATTGACTGACACTGTTCCAAAAGATCTTTGTTTGTATGTCTTTGTTTCAGGGGCTTGGAGTAGTGTGGACGGGTGTCGTAAACCATTTTGTTTGTGTTCTTTAAGCTTCATCCAAATTAGTTCTGTCGTGACAGTAGGAGCATTATTTCAAAGTTGTACATTATTCTAAGGTGGTTGTAAACTGTCTCAGCTGAGTCATTTCTTCCGTATTTCTGCCTTAACTTGCCCCACCCCCCTCAGATTCCACGAGTTCTGCATCCGCGGCTGGTGCATTGTGGGAAAGAAGCAGACGTGTCCGTACTGCAACGAGAAGGTTGACATGAAGAAGCTGATGAACAACCCGTATCCTATTACTGTCCCTGTGTATTCAGACTTTCACTTTCAGATGAGTTCGTCATTCAAGCATGTTAAGACTTGAAGGAACTAAACGTCCAGAAGTATACACAATAAATAACATCTGCAGTGTTTTAGCTAAACTAGACCCTCCTAATTATAAATAAAACATAATAAATAGAACACCTAAGTTAAATCTCATCTTGATGTTGTATGCATCTACTGCCAGGAAGACATAATTGGTCATATCAGCTGATTTACTGGGGGTTCAGGAACCAGCCCTGATGTGCATCTAGCACCAGGCATTAGTCCAGACCACGCAGCTGCTTAACAAATCTAAAACCCATCCGCAAAGTGGTTTACTTTAAAACTACCACTACCCCTGATTTCTACCAACTTCAGAACGGCTACGGAGTCATTAGGTTTCCTTTAAAAGTCAATGTGTGTATATGGGTGTGTAAGCAAAAAATAACTCGTCTATCTGTGGGTGATTTGGATTGGCACCAAACTCTAAGAGGTTCTTCCTTGGCCAGCGCTTCACCCTTCCACCAACTTTCATGAAAATCCAGCGAGTAGTTTATCCGTAATCCTGTTGAAACAAACCAACCAATATGAAATACGTGAGTTACTAGGCGGAGGTTATAATGGGGGTAGGAACATAGGAATTAGCAAAGAACATAACATTACGCATGTATTTTTTCAGGTTAAAATTGCCTTTTATAATACTCTCCACATAATATGCACCCTGTTTGAGTTTTATTTAAAGTATTATTATGCATTGCCTGATTTTAAAAGTCCAGCGAACCATGTTTCTGTCAGAATACTGAGCATCATCTCTCTTCTGTCTGAGCGCTCTCCTTAATTCCTTCATCTCCTGCCAGCTGGGAGAAGACGCACGTCCTGTACGGGCAGCTGCTCGACTGGCTCAGATATCTGGTCGCCTGGCAACCCATCATTATAGGTATCGTCCACGGGATTAACTTCTCCCTGGGCCTGGAATAGAGCCCTGTGGAACTCCGCCGTAAGTAGTCGTGACCAAGAAAGTGCAGAAACGTTTTGGCAGCGAACTGTCAAAGTCGGCGCTACAAGGACCCGATTCAAAGTCTTTTGTTTCCTCGGTACGTGTTGCTTGACTGAACGCTTGCACAGTTTTCCAGCAGACTGATCCCAGGTGGTCCGGGTCTCTGTGTGCAGAGGACACTGTGATGCCAAAACCGCTGCCAACTTGAACAAAAAAAAAATAAATTGGCAATCCAATGTTTGATCACTTGAAAACGTTTGACACAAGGAAGACACGTGTAGTTTGGAACTTATGGAAATGTTGCAGTCATGTATGTTGTTTTTATTGTGATAAATCGTAGCTTCCCTTTGTACTCTACCCTCAAAATGCCTTTTTTTGAACAGTTTAACCCTCCTGGTGTCCTCGGGTCAAATCTGACCCCTTTAAAAAAATGTCTATCTGAAATATGAGTTTTGTTTTAACCAAATTACCATAAAAATGGATTGGATTCCTTCCAACGCTCTTTGCAATTACAACTGATCACTTTCATTCCTCTGATCTTAACTATTAGTCAAAATAATTCATAATTTCTGCTTTTTTAACTTAAATATTAGGTATAATTCTATATAAATGAGGGTTATGGACCATGAACTCCATAAAGTAGTAAAACTAGTAAAGTGGTGGTAGTGAAAACAAAACAAAAAAGTCTGAAAAAGGGACGAAAATGTCAAATTTTTGTCATTTTTTGACTCGGGAGGACAACACAAGGGTTAATAGTTTATTTGCACACCGCTGGCTCCGCTGACACCACTAACATGACCGTTCTTTTAAATAGTTAATTTGAAGACTACATAATGGACAGTTGTGCCCAAACACCTGTTTACATTTCATTTCATGTTCATTACAAAAGGTTGATTTGCAACGTCTGTTGTGTAATGTTTTAATTTGTATGAAGCTGAAGTTGCCAAATGGTCGACTTGTATCGTAGCAGCTGGAGTCCGAATGTCCCAGTTATGTCTCTGAATGATTTTTTGTAGACTCATCAGCTGATCCTCCATGATGTAAACTAGTCAAGTTACAAAATGTGGGATAAAGATCAGCGAGAAGTAGGTAAAGTGTACTTTTGTTTTGATGCTGTTCTCCTAACATGGCGGCGTGCGCCCCAAAACATTCAATAAAAGCAGTATTTGGGTTTTAATTAAATCCTGGGAAACTTTTCCATCTGTCAGGATAGAAAGTTTTCTTTTTCCAAAATCAAATGTAACATTGCTTTCTTTATCAAGATTGCTGCTGATAATAACTTTGTATTTATTAAATATTTATAAAACCACATCAAAGTGTTGGGTTTTTGTCTGTGCACAATAGCGTGGTGGTCTCCAGTTTGGTCAAAGAAAGGAAAGGTCTACTAAGACTTTAGAAATGAGAGCATTGGATCTGCTGTGAAACACACGGAGGATCTTCAGTAGAGAATAATCTCAGAAGGCTGACTTTAACCCCTGTATTGTATTCAGGTCAAATTGACCCATTTCACATTTTTACAAGAAGAAAAATGGAACAAGTTCCATGTTTTCTACCTGAAATCAGCGTCCTCTCCTTATTTCCTGTGATAAACATGTATTCCTGACTCAGAACATTATTCTGGATATGACACTTATGTTGTTTCCATAGTGGATTTTTAACATGAATTATAACCTTATGATAAAAAACTAACCCCACTTCCATGTTTAATTGTGTTCTAGTAGAGACTGATGCATTCTCTAAACATAGATGTTATCTCAGCTGTTGGAAATGGAGATAAAGACAATATTTGTTAATAGATCATGAAGAGAAGAGTAAAAAACCCCAAATAAGTCCCGAGTCAGTTTGACCCCAGGGTGTCTAAAGTGAAGACAACGCTGAAGGGTTAATATGACGTAAACCGGTCTACGTAATATTTTTTGCAGACGTTCTGACTCGTTTTTGAATTTTTTCCAGTGTGGATCATATTTTTCCGAGACTACCTGAATGCAGCACCGTTGCTTCCGCTCTTTGCTACATCACCGAGGGCTTTTCAAAGGAGCTGCCGCTTTGCAGACGGTAGACGTCTTCTCGCTTCCACTGCTGTGGCTGAACGTTAACGGTGAAAGAGAAAGGATCCAGCGGTGAGTTATAGAAAGTATGAATAATCATTTAGTTATAGAAAGTATGAATAATCATTTAAGCCTATAAGGAGAGAAAACGAGAGGGAAACAACACCAGTCGCTGCTCGGTTTCATGCCAGCCCAGAGGAGCTTAGTTAGCATAGCATAAAAGTTTCTGCAACTTTCCACCACACGAACCAAGCTCTGCTACAACAGTGCGTTTGTTTTTAAAAGTAGACCAAAACCTTTTTTTTCACACGTTTTTAGTCAAAGTATGTGTGGTTACCGGGTGAATTGTGCTATTTTATCACAGAAGCAGTATTTTTTCATTCTCTTTTTTTTTTTTGTAATAATAGCCTACCTACTTATCTTATTCCATTTTTATTGTAATACTAGTTCTGTTTTACCACATTTATATCTTATCTTACAGTGTATGTTTCTATATACAATCAGAGATGGCGAAAGGACTCACTGCCCGTACTCAAGTAGAAGTACAGATACTCGTGTTAAAAAATACTCTGGTTAAAGTAGAAGTGCTGATTTAACTTCTTTACTCAAGTAAAAGTAACAAAGTACAGGCTTGGAAATGTACTTAGAGCACAAGCTGAGAAACTTCAGTGGAGAAAGGTTCTCTAATGGCGTTTTTTCCCACTGAGTGGTATCTACTCGCCTCGCCGCCTTTGGTTTTCCATTACGAAAAAAAGTCCCTGGGACCTGCTACCAGGTACTATTTTATAGTACTACCTCAGTCGAGGTTCCCAGCGAGCTGAGGCGACACCAATTGCCAATACAGTAGCTTACTGTATTGGCAATTAGATTGAATTCGGAATCGATGACAAACAATAATAACGGTAACTCAAGTGAAATGATTGTAAACTTGTTAGTGAGGACTAGATGAAGACTGTGGATTCTCTCTTTTGATGTTTTATTACAATCAAGCATCAGCACAAACACGGGCATGGGTAGCTATGGCTGTGTGTGGTTGTGTGTGCGGTTGTGCAAATAAATAAATAACATTGTAAAGGCTACCATACACAATGCATATAGGAATCATATATATGCTAGTAAATAATAAAAATAACACACTATTAATTACATTATCTTAATGCAGTGTAACTGTAGCATGTAAATAATGAACTTAAAATACAAATGTGAGCGAGGACGTTCAACAATTGCCATTATACCGAATCAACAGCCAGGTGTAACCTAGGTAACAGGTTAAGAACACAAACAACAACATCACTAGCTAACTTACTTTAAATGTGCCAGGACTATAGACCAATTTTTTTCTGAAAATGTTCGAGATGTGATCAAATCGGGACCTTTGGGAATCTAATCAATTTGGGAAGTCAATAGCAATACAGCTCTACGATTTATAAATTGATTTTGTAGTGATCTGAGTCCAGGGTTTTGCTATATACATGTAGCAGCAGTGCACCGCTGTTACGGGCTGTATTATCTAGTGCTTCCAGAAAATGACCCTGGATACAGGCCTACTGACATTCCCTTTTTATCAAGTATCTTGTGTTAACATGTCATGGTCTTTACAGGAGCGAGCCGTCATCTCTAAACCCTCAAAACATGGCAGCGAAACACCAGGTAAGTTCCAGTGTTGACCTGAAAGGATTCACGTGCATATTTTGTGTAGCTCTCGAGGCCGGTTTATGGTTGCTCCACGCAGAGCTTTCACCGTAGCCTACGTAGGTGGCCTTGTGCGCTGGTGTATGCGTCGATCCGGTGTGTGTGGGTGATAGGGCGAGGGCGAAGTGAGAGAGGGACGGCGATTAGCTTTGGAGCGAGTACTCCCTGGCAGGCAGTAGGATTAGGACCTTACGATTGGATGCCTTGAAGGCAACGGTCGCAGCACTGCCTGGAAGGCGACGCTGGGGGCTTAAAACATTATGGAGCAGTTAAAGTTGACTTGTTAAAATCGGTTTTCTCTTTAACATCCGCCGACGCTCCCCTCTGGGATCCCGTAATTCCAAATTTGCTCAGCCCTCACCCCCGCTTGTTTGCCATGGAGACACAGAAACGACATGGCAGCGGCAGGGATGACAGTAGTTCCATAGAAATAGAATGACATTTTTCTATGGTTAGTTCTTTTCTTAACTAGTCGTTTTGATTACTTAACCATTATCTCTGCCGAAATGACTGGCTACTCGCGGTGCTGTGAAACCCGGCTCACAGTCACCTATTCTGGGGTAACTGAGCGGCTAAACACATCTACTAAATGCCGCTGATGCGACCAACTAGCAACCGCCGCTCTGTGGCACGGCGCTCCTATACAATGTTTTTTTACCGCTAGTTACCACGAAGGAGCATGCTACAGTCATGCTACTTTCACAAAACCAGGGGATGTCAACGGACGTTACTCAGCAACCGGCTGGTCAAAGGTCAACCATTTTACTTATAAAAATCGTTGGACTAAATAGGGTTGATTACCGAAATTTGGTGCTTTAACGATCGGTATCTGCTGGACCGAATAGCAACGTGGATTTTGGTGCAACTGATATGTCTGCACTTCTCTTGGATTATACTGTATTTATATATTATTATATCAATTTTATAATTTAAAAAAAAAATCGTTTTAGGCCATATTTGTGTGGAAGGTAGAAAAGAGTTCATGTACTGTATATACAGATGCATATGAAATTGTCTAGAACAAAATCACAATTCAATTTTAATTGGCATTTTATATCTAATGTTCAAGACCGCTGTGTCAGAAATGTATTGCCATAAAGAATTTTAGCAAACCCTTTTAACCCTAAAAAAGGAAATCTATATCCTGTTCTGATTTTGCAGCTTTTTGCAACACGAGTGAACGTGAAGGAGGGAAGCCATTTTCATCTCTTGGTGAGTTGAGCAATACACTGCATGCACAAAAAGTCAGCATGTTTATGACATTAACAAGGATGTGCAACTCTTTGTTTTCACTCTGGTTTCCTGCAGGTCGGACATTTGCATCATTTCACCGTGAAGTTCAGTCGTACTGACTGTAATGAATACGCTATTAACTGCGATGAACCTCGCACCATTCTGGAGGCAATACAATCAACTGAACAGTACTGGAAGATGAAGACGTGTCCAGATGAAAATATTGTGATTCAGCTGAGTAAAAACGATAAATATACCATTGCAACACATTTCCCTTGTTCTTGTATTGGGGAAGGTGAGTCTCTGGTCATATCATTTGGACCAGAAAAGGTTGAAGTGGCCCGAGACCAACTTTACCGACCAATACAGTCACGGGACAAGTATGCGGTCTTCTACATCGATACAATCGGAGGGAAAAACGCCAAAACAAAGAAGCTTTTTAGAAGCAATGCTGTCAAAGAGTTCAAGTATCTGTGTGTCTATGGGGAGAAGGGGATCACTGTCAAAGAGGCTCTGGAAAGAGACGGTCGCTTCGTTGAAGACCTCGGCCACTTCACTCTGTCTGACAATGAAAATCCAAACTGCATCACCGAACAAATACAGAAGGTCGATAACCTGGATAAAAAAAAATTCAAGCTGTGTCTTCCACGGAACAAGAGAGCAAATGATAGCTCGGGTTTATCAAGTAATTCGCCACAGAGGTCTGACACAACGCCGGCTGTAGATGAAGCACAGCAGAGAAGAATCCGAGCAGCGATCGAAAAGAGTGGCAACAATGCCAACATCAAGGAGGCTTATGAAGCTTGGCTTCGCCAGCTTCCAGATCTGACCAAATGTATGGAGAGTAGATTCCCTGGGGATCCTGAACTGAACCTGAGGAAGGAAAACTTTGGGAAGATCGAACAGTCATTCAGTGAAGTCTACAGAGTCAGGAAGCTGCTGAAACAGGGCGAGTCAGTTTGCAAAATTGATGTTGAGGATGGTTTTCAAGGAACAGGCTTTGTGCTGATTGACAACTTCATCTTGACCAACGCACACCTTTTCGAAGATTGTGTCGAAGGACAAAAGTTGAAGGAGGGTATAGATGTGTGTGTTAAGTTTGAAGATCCTGAGTCAAAAGAGTACTACTTCAAGCTGGCTCACCCTAAAATCTGCTACGTTCTTGGTGATCTGGATTATGCTGTACTTGAGATAATGCCTGTGGGTGAAAACTACAACCACAAAACAAAGAAAATCACTAACACAATGGTGCCACCAGGACTCCTGAAGAGTTTTGGTCCAATGCCTCCGAATGGTGGAGCCTGTATTATTGGTCACCCAAACGGAGGAGTGAAAAAAATGGATCCTACATTTATCATTCATGCAGATTTTGTAGTGTACTACAACACTTTCATGTATCACGGCTCTTCTGGCTCCCCGGTGTTTGATGCCCAGGGCAGAGTTTTCGGTTTGCACACTGGTGGGTTGCCAAAATCTGAACCGAGTGTGATAGAGTTCTGCCAATCTCTGCTCACAATATTTAAACACTTTGTGAGTATGTTAAAAGCAAGCGGGAACGATGAGCTGTTGGAGAGAGTTAACAAAGAGGTGAAGGGAAACTCAGACCTAGAAAAGGTCTTCAAGTCTATGGTTGAGGAGTCAATGGATACTGATTAAGTATTCAGACCTCTGCTGTGCCTTGTACTGCCGCACAGTGCCCTGCTATGCCATGAACTACTACAAAGAACTACTACAAACTACTATTTTATTGGGCCTGTTATTGCCACTCTTCATTTTAACCCCAACCTGCTACCAAGAGCATGGGTCTGTCCCAGGTTTCTGCCTAAAAGGGAGTTTTTCCCTCGCCACTGTTGCTTGCTCTGAAAGAACTGTTGGGTCCTTGTAAATTATTGAGTGTGGTCTAGACCTACTCTATCTGTAACGTGTCTCGAGATAACTCTTGTTATGAATTGACATTGAATTAGACCTTCAAAATACATCTGCCTGCTGTAACGATATGCGATACAAAACCGGAAGTGCGACACAAACCTGTGTCGCGGAGTGAGAAGTCAGAATGCCGACACACCCCTTCCAACTCCCAGAGTTAGCCTTCCTGTCCAGATCGCATTGCAAGTTGCGTTTCAAGCTCCTCTTTTTTCTGCTTGTGGAGAGCTAGACACATGAAACTATATTAATGAAGACCGGCGAGTTAAATCGGAAGTCCAGGCAGACACACAGCCGACAGAGACAACTCACACATGTATGTCGCGGGCCTGCAAGCGCTTTCAGGACAGTGGCTGCATGTGTCCGACAATGTACAAAGCATCAACAATGGTACAAGCCTACAGCTGTCCGCAGACACGGAGTGCGGAAAGTGTGCCACCGCCTCCATTTCCTGTGGTTTCTTTTGAAAGGCTGGCTGCAACAAATCACACCTTACTAGCTAATCAATTAGCATGTGTTAAACAGTAGCTATCAGTGAACAGAAGGTAGTGGCTGATGTCTGGTGCGTGCGTCAGTGCTAATGCGTTTGTGTGTCGGCACGCCCCCACATTTGGCGACAGGCAACTGTTAATTTTGGACCCTGCACAGTACTCTGAACCAGTAGCCATTTAATTAACTTTGTAAATGCAAGAGAACTTGATCGAAGAATTTTCAACATGCACGTATCATCTGTACAATGGAATATAATATATATAGTGTATTGTTACAGCCCCAGGCTGCAGAGGTTATTTTAGACTTCGTAAAGTCTAAATTTTCAACGAATTCTGACTTTTTTATTTTTTAAATGTTCTTTTCTTTAATATTGTATTCTTATCTTTTGTTGATGTTTGTTGTAATGTAATCAGAAACATTGACTTGCCTGTGAAAGCCTAAATGTCTTAGTTAAGTAACTTTTCTTGGAATTGTTTAGTTTTTTTGTGTTGATTTTGTAATTGATATTTTTGACTTTATTACTCAAATTACCTCTTTCTATAATAAAACTGTTTGTTCTGTTCAAAATTCTGTTTCCTGTCAATGATTTCTTATTATTATGCAATAGAGTTGTCATCTTCCCTGATCTTTATATTTGACTACGATTATCATGACTTTCGATTCGACATCACGATGCATTGCGATGCATTTTTCTATTAAAGCCATATAGGATATTTAAATCATAGCTTTATAAGCTTAAAAACAAAACATTCTGAAATGCTCTACTACTAAATACATTGGCTACATAAAACTACAGCACTGAGCACATGGCACTTTCTGAATTTGCAAAACATAACAGAATATACACTCACCGGCCACTTTATTAGGTACACCTGTCCAACTGCTCGTTAACACTTAATTTCTAAGCAGCCAATCACATGGCGGCAACTCAGTGCATTTAGGCATGTAGACATGGTCAAGACAATCTCCTGCAGTTCAAACCGAGCATCAGTATGGGGAAGAAAGGTGATTTGAGTGACTTTGAACGTGGCATGATTGTTGGTGCCAGAAGGGCTGGTCTGAGTATTTCAGAAACTGCTAATCTACTGGGATTTTCACGCACAACCATCTCTAGGGTTTACAGAGAATGGTCCGAAAAAGAAAAAACATCCAGTGAGCGGCAGTTCTGTGGGCGGAAATGCCTTGTTGATGCCAGAGGTCAGAGGAGAATGGCCAGACTGGTTCGAGCTGATAGAAGGGCAACAGTGACTCAAATTACCACCCGTTACAACCAAGGTGGGCAGAAGAGCATCTCTGAACGCACAGTACGTCGAACTTTGAGGCAGATGGGCTACAGCAGCAGAAGACCACACCGGGTGCCACTCCTTTCAGCTAAGAACAGGAAACTGAGGCTACAATTTGCACAAGCTCATCAAATTGGACAATAGATGATTGGAAAAACGTTGCCTGGTCTGATGAGTCTCGATTTCTGCTGCGACATTCGGATGGTAGGGTCAGAATTTGGCGTCTACAACATGAAAGCATGGATCCATCCTGCCTTGTATCAACGGTTCAGGCTGGTGGTGGTGGTGTCATGGTGTGGGGAATATTTTCTTGGCACTCTTTGGGCCCCTTGGTACCAATTGACCATCGTTGCAACGCCACAGCCTACCTGAGTATTGTTGCTGACCATGTCCATCCCTTTATGACCACAATGTACCCAACTTCTGATGGCTACTTTCAGCAGGATAATGCGCCATGTCATAAAGCTGGAATCATCTCAGACTGGTTTCTTGAACATGACAATGAGTTCGCTGTACTCAAATGGCCTCCACAGTCACCAGATCTCAATCCAATAGAGCATCCTTGGGATGTGGTGGAACGGGAGATTCGCATCATGGATGTGCAGCCGACAAATCTGCGGCAACTGTGTGATGCCATCATGTCAATATGGACCAAACTCTCTGAGGAATGCTTCCAGCACCTTGTTGAATCTATGCCACGAAGAATTGAGGCAGTTCTGAAGGCAAAAGGGGGTCCAACCCGTTACTAGCATGGGGTACCTAATAAAGTGGCCGGTGAGTGTATAAACAAATGTTGTTAGGTCGACATTAAATTGTAAACAGAAATTATTTTTTTATGCACTACGCTCCCAGAATTCAGTTACTTTCAGGTTTTCTAGAGTCTCTAAAAGTAGAATGGGAGCCAGAGCCTTCAGGCCTCTCTCCTTTATTCTCCATCTGTGTGCATCCATGTCCCAGAAATGCTTGTTACTAACCTAGCTCTGGGGAGTCATTCCCCCGGAGTCCTTATGTTCTTTTTCCCCCAGCATGTTTCCTTGGATCAGGGAGGCTCCAAAATCATGGTAGCAGCTGTCGCCATGGTCCTGCTACACATCCTGCTACGCCCTGCGGTGCCCTGCTACATCCTGCTACGCCCTGCGGTACCCTGCTACACCCTGCTACGCTCTGCGGTACCCTGCTACGCTCTGCGGTACCCTGCTACATCCTGCGGTTCCTTGTAAGACCGTTCTGTGCCTTGCATTGCCATGAACTACTACAAATAACTATTTTTTTAGTCACTGTTCCATTATCGTTTACTGTCTGTTGTTGCCACTATTCATCTAAACCACACCCGGTTGGGTTTTTGTAAATTATGTCATCCAGTGTGGTCTAGACCTACTCTATCTGTAAAGTGTTTCGAGATAACTCTTGTTATGAATTGATACTATAAATAAAATTGAACTGAATCCAGGTTGTTCCGGGCCTTTCTGTGTGGAATATGTATGTTCTCCCCATGTTTGCGTGGGTTTCTCCGGTTTCCCCCCACCATCAAAAACATGTACTAGGTTCTCCAGTCAGTAGCTACGTTTCCATCCACGTGTCAATCGAATTATCTGAAGTTCGGTAGAAAAACTCGTGTAAATAAATCTGGTGAAAGTGTGTTTCCATCCAACGGCTTTAAAGCCAATAAAAACCTGTGGTAAGGACGTCACATGCTGTTTTGCATCACATGATCAATATGGGACAGGTTGTAATAGAGCTCATGTTCCAGCTGATAGCGACATATCGAGCTATAATGAGAAAACAATGACGCTATCAACACATCGCTATGACGATGCAGATGCAACTTCTCTTTTATTGCCCCCCCCCCCGGCACCGCTGCAAGACTCTTTTTTTGAGACATGTCTCTCTGTCTGAGTGTCTTCCATTGACTCCGCAGGACGTCCCACGGCTCGTCCTAACCTTTGTCGGCCATTTCCTTCACAAGTTCCTGATGAATTAAATTCAGAAAGTCTCTTGGTCTACATGAAGCTCCCAGCTAAGCTAAGCTAACTCTGACAGCTATAGGGCAGCTAACATTAACTTTAGCTGTCTCCATGAAGCTCCCAGCTAAGCTAAGCTAACTCTGACAGCTATAGGGCAGCTAACATTAACTTTTGCGGTCTCCATGAAGCTCCCAGCTAAGCTAAGCTAACTCTGACAGCTATAGGGCAGCTAACATTAACTTTTGCGGTCTCCATGAAGCTCCCAGCTAAGCTAAGCTAACTCTGACAGCTGTAGGGCAGCTAACATTAACTTTAGCTGTCTCCATGAAGCTCCCAGCTAAGCTAACTCTGACAGCTGTAGGGCAGCTAACATTAACTTTAGCTGTCTCCATGAAACTCACAGCTAAGCTAAGCTAACTCTGACAGCTGTAGAGCAGCTAACATTAACTTTAGCTGTCTCCATGAAGCTCCCAGCTAAGCTAACTCTGACAGCTATAGGGCAGCTAACATTAACTTTTGCGGTCTCCATGAAGCTCCCAGCTAAGCTAAGCTAACTCTGACAGCTGTAGGGCAGCTAACATTAACGTGAGCTGTCTCCATGAAGCTCCCAGCTAAGCTAACTCTGACAGCTATAGGGCAGCTAACATTAACTTTAGCTGTCTCCATGAAGGTCCTATAATTCTTGACGCAGTTAGGAAACGAACAAGTTAATTATTGATAACATAACCACTCACTCCCTTGAACTAGCACTACGTGTGTGTGGAAATAAGGCCCGCCCTAATGCCAAGTACCAAAAAACAATGCTACAGAGAGCCTAAACTCTGTCATCAGAACTGACAATAATTACATTTAGCGCTTACTGGTCACTTACATATTCCATCCCAAGAGTAAAATATTAAAATGTTTGACTTGTTTGCGAGTACTGGGTCATCGTTTGAGAATGTGGTGTGACAGTGGGAGTCCAAAGGGTTAATGAAATATGAGAAGTAATCACGTGGGTTAATGAAATATAAGACGAGCAAGGTTCAGCGCAGAGCCCGTTATTTTCCTCCTCTCTTTCCTCCCAAGCGCACCCTTTTTCAGAGACGGTCGCAGGAAGTCAAGGTAAGACCTCCAGATTCCTTCTTTACAGATATAGTATGGACTTATTATAGTCTTATTGTTATGAACACATCCTAAAACGTTGATTATATAGTGGGGGAAAGGATCCAACAGTTTTCTTTGTTTTTTTTAGAAGACAAAGTAATTTTTTTTTCTTACAGTTCCTGAGTGCTACGTGAGTGTTGAGGTTTATCACACAGATCTAACTTCTTCTTCATGATTAACTGTAAAAACTGATATTGACAGATTAGGACATTCATTTGAACAGGACAGTCAACGTTTTAGCTCTTTTTGCTTTGATTTCTACAGTTGAATACTTTTTATTCCATTTAATATTATTTACATTTTCCATTTTCCTTAAGATTTTAAAAATGGATTTTAAAACATTAGTGTTTTACTAATCAATGTTTACATTGCATTGTGTTTATTTTATTTTTCATTGTCATTTTTGTACTTTTGGGATCTACTAGAATAGGTTTACATGCTTTGAAGGTCCAAAAACATGTTTCTCATACTGCCCATTGCTGCAGCTCCTCTGCTTAAAACTCAGCTTGAGCATTTGGCGCCTTCCTGAAAAGCCCTGTGTGCTCTGATTGGTCAGCTGGCCCACTCTTTTGTGATTGGTCAGCCAAATTTATACAAGCTGCTGGGCGGGCTGTGCTTGCTCAGGCGGTACCTTTTACACAGCAGTGGTGTGCGATAGTGAAAAAAATTGGTATCAATCCAATACCAAGTAAATACAGGGCCAGTATCACCGCTAACTTTTTAATAATTAAGGTGGATTCATCATCAAATTGCTAAATCTGAATGCATTTTCGTGACCTGTAAGTGGTTTTGTGGTTTTTCCTTTGGATTATAATTAGTTATAACCCAGGACAGAATTTCCATATGATTGTATAACATTGGCTGTGTTACCAGTGTATTTTACAGCCTTTTTATATTTTATACAGCTTTTCTTTGTTTTATTTTTGGAACCTCGTCCTCTCTGCCGTTCTTTTGCCTGATGAGTCATCAAATCACAAGGGCGGTGTGGGGGGGAGCAAAGTGTGCCGGCTCTGTGCTGTAACCGTAGTGAGGTCACAGCGGTGCATACTGGAGAGAAACTGAAACTAAAGTATAGATCTCAATACACCGGTATTGGTCAATATCACTATTACACAACTATTACACAGTCTATGGGCAGCACATATGAAAAACTGGGCTGGCTTTCAACCAAGGCATCACTAATTATACATGTCAAAAAGGAATGTGGGCGAGGCGTTTACGTCTTGTTAATGTAAATAACTTTGAATGAAAACCGTGTTTGATTTAAAACAGATTTCATACCATTATCTTTCATTTGTACTGCGAGTGTACATTATACTGAGGCAGCCAACCGTCAGTTGACATATAGATACATAAGTATATGGCAAATGCAATACTTTAATGGTTACTTGAAGTTCATCAATGCATCAATAAGATGCCAATTTAATTGATTCAACAAATGGCATAGACTTGGGTACAGGTAAAAAAAGACATGTCTACTTTTATAATAGATGTTAGTAACATACATTTAGTTGATGGTTCAAAGATACTTACTTTATTTTTTGTCATTTTAGGAGTCATTTTGAAAATGCCTCCCAAAAAGAACAATCCTCCAAAAAAGCAAAATACGAGGGACATCACGTCATATTTTTCTACACACCTGTAAGTTCAACAACTCTCTTTTAATAATTAACACTTATCTTTGACTGAATCTGTAACTTGTGTAGCCTTTGGCAAACTAAAACCTCAACATGGATATATTTACCATGCAGATTGTCCAACTGATTTGATTGTGTGTGAATGCCCTTATTATTTCATCAGGGCAAAACTGGCAGCAGCCGATTGTCAGAGAGTACACAGCCAGGCGGAGCTTCAGGCGGAGCTACAGGCGGAGCTACAGGCAGAGCTACAGGCGGAGCTACAGGCGGAGCTGCAGGCGGAGCTGCAGGGTCTGATCCAGGTGACGGAGCCAAAGGCTCTCAGCCAAGCGGAGATGCACGATCCAATCTAGATGGAGCTACAGGCTCTCAGGTGAATTGATTGGAATATGAATTAAGCTTTTCATATGGTTTAAAGAGAAATTAATTATGATTAGGCTCTTATTATTTGATGCATTTGATGTTGTAGCAGCTTTTCAATTTGTTACAGCTGTGTCACAAAACCATTGCTTAGGTGTTTCAGTTTAGGAAAGTTAAAAGTGTGAGTGGGAGGGGGGTGACGAGCATTCAGGCAGCGACTTCTCAGACGCTGTAAATGTATTCATGCCAAGGTCCAAAAAACTATTTCATCGGGTTCAAATGAATCATCTGCAAACAATTAGTCTTCATTTTGTCTTTACACGAGACTGTCCTCCCCCGATAAACACTCCACCGCTCACTATGTCTGTGTATTCTTGTGCATGACCTCAAGGTGCAATTACATTTAAATCAAGTTTATTTATAGAATCAATTCATAACTAGAGTAATCTCATGACACTTTACAGATAGAGCAGGTCTAGACCGCTCTATAATGTACAGATAGAGCAGGTCTAGACCACTATAATTTACAGATAGAGCAGGTCTAGACCACTCTATAATTTACAGGTAAAGCAGGTCTAGACCTCTCTATAATTTACAGATAGAGCAGGTCTAGACCCCTCTATAATTTACAGGTAGAGCAGGTCTAGACCGCTCTATAATTTACAGATAGAGCAGGTCTAGACCGCTCTATAATTTACAGGTAGAGCAGGTCTAGACCTCTATAATTTACAGATAGAGCAGGTCTAGACCACACTCTATGATTTCCAAGGACCCAACAGTTCTAGTACTTCCCTCCAGAGCAAGCAACAGTGCGACATTGGCGAGGAAAAACTCTTTTTAGGAAGAAATCTGGGACAGATCCAGGCTCTTGGTAGGCGGAGGCTGATGGGGCTGGTTGGGGGAGTCATGAACAGTGGCTAAAGCTTTTTCTCGATTTACAGACACGCAGCCAAACGAGACTGAAAGAGGAGAACAGTGTTGATCCCACGGTGAGTAGACTGATGCACTGCATGTTCAAAAAGTCACCATTGATGTAAACATACAGCTAAACTCTCACAGTATCTTAATGTTTTAATATTGTAAAGGATCATACTGTAAGTGGCAATGCATACTGGGAGAAAATAATAATAATACAGCATTATCTGCAGAATGTTGCAGATTACAGGTATTTACTATTAATCGCAGTGCAGTGGAGTTTAAAATACAGTATGCTTACTTATGCAGTATATTACTGTAAATTTACCGTGAACATCAACAAGAACATGCACTTTTATGCTCACTCTTGTTTTCTGCAGGGCAAACATTCGCATCGCATCACAGTGAAATTCAGTACTAATGACAGCGAGAAATACACTATTGACTGCTATCATCCTCGTACACTGCTGGACGTGATAAAATCATCTGAAAACTATGAGAAGAAGATGAAGAAGTATTCAGATGAAAATATTGTGATAACGGTGGGTGAAGCAAGGGACTCTATTGTTGCAACACATTTCCCTTGTACTTGTATCAGCAGTGGGAAGACTCTGATCATATCAGGGCAACCAAAAAAGTTGAAGTGACCCAAGACCAATTTAACAAAAATATACGCAAAGGACAAGTATTCTGTATTTTACATTGATACAGTGGGAGGGCTATACACCAAACAAAAGAAGCTGTTTAGAAACAGTGTTGTCAAAGACTTCAAGTATCTGTGGGTCTATGGGGAGAAGGGGATGACTGTCAAAGAGGCTCTGGAAAGAGACGGTCGCTTCATTGAAGACCTCGGCCACTTCACTCTGTCTGACAATAAGGATCCAACTTTAATCACTGAATGCACACAAAAGGTTGACAACCTACATAAAAAACAATTCAAGATACGTCTTCCACGGAACAAGAGGGCAGGTTTTGAAAGACAGCGGGACAATTCTGGTGCATCAAATAAAAATACAACGCCAGTTGTAGATGTAGTACAGCAGAGAGGAACCAGTGTCAGAGCGGTCGTTGAAAAAGATGTCAGCGGTGTTGACATTGAGGAGATTTATGAAAAACTGCGTCAGCAGACTCCAGCTTTGAGAGAATTGATGGAGAGTAGATTCCCTGGGGATTCTTATCAGAAAGCAGTCAACCTGAGGAAGGAAAACTTTGGGAAGATCCAACAGTCATTCAGTGAAGTTCACAGAGTCAAGAAGCTGCTGAAACAGGGCGAGTCAGTTTGCAAAGTGGTGGTTGAGGATGTTTCTCAAGGAACAGGCTTTGTGCTGTTTGACAACTTCATCTTGACCAACGCACACCTTTTCAAAGGTTGTGTCGAAGGACAAAAGTTGAAGGAGGGTATAGATGTGTTTGTTTTCTTCAACTATGAAGATCCTGAGCCACACTTAAATTACTACTACTACGAGCTGGCTCAACGTGACATCTGCTGCACTCAGGATGAGCTTGATTATGCCGTACTTGAGCTCAACCCTGAGAGCCAGAAATCAAACCAATCGACACAAACACAGAGAAAGAAGCCACCAGGACTCCTGAAGATGTTTGGTCCAATGCCTCAGAATGGTGAAGCCTGTATTATTGGTCACCCAAAAGGAGAAGTGAAAAAGATGGATCCTACATTTATCATTGAGAAAGAGAAGAGGAAGCAGGCTGTCAATGATCAGTTACATCCATACAAAGACAATATTTTTACTCTACTCGCAATCAATCACCTTCTCAAAGATCAAGGCATTGAAAACATAATGATGGGTGGGAAAAAAGCAGACAAAGTAGGGACCTACAACACTTTCATGTATCACGGCTCTTCTGGCTCCCCGGTGTTTGACGCTCGTGGTCGAGTCTTTGGTTTGCACACTGCAGGATATGCTTATGGGTTCCAAAACCACCAAGAGAGTGTGATCGAGTTCGCCCAACCTCTGCTCACTATATTTGAACACTTTGTGAGTATGTTAAAAGAACATAGAAAGGTTGAGCTGTTGGAGAGAGTTAAGAAAGAGGTGAAGGGAAACTCAGACCTAGAAAAGGTCTTCAAGTCTGTGGTTGAGCTGAAGGAAAGCAGACAGAGACCCGAGGATGAGCCAGCAGACCCTGAGGAGCTCCTGGACTACATTGAGGAAATGGATACTGATTAAGTATTCAGACCTTCAAAACACAACTGGCTGTATAGGTTGTTTTAGAGTTCATGAAATCTTTATGTTGACCGAATGATTAACTACAAATTGTAATGCTGCCCTGCTATATTTGTGTACCAAGTGTATTTTTGGGGCTGTGAACAGCTTATTACTCAACCTATAACCTTCCTATAACCATCACTTATTTTAATACTATATTCTAGATTTACCATTGTTTGTTGTAATGTAATCAGAAAGATTGACTCGCCTGTTAAAGCCTAAATGTCATAGTTAAGTAACCTTTCTTGGAATTTTGTAATTGATATTTTAGACTTTATTACTCATATTACCTGTTTCAATAATATTAAAAGTCACCTGTTTGTTCTCTTCAAAATCAGTTTCCTGTCATTGATTTCTAATTATTATTATGCAACACTGTTTATATCAGCTGATCGAGCACATCCTGCTAATCTTCCAGAGGAGACACTGAACCTTAAGACACATGCTTGAATTCATCCTTCATACGAATTCATAGTAGAGCTTTAGCAAATACTGACTGCATACACAAAGGAGTTGCTGTAACCCTTAAAACAGTCAGCTAAAAAAAAATGTATAATCCAACAAATGTTGTTCAAACAGAGATGGCAAAAGTACTCACTTCCCGTACTCAAGTAGAAGTACTGATTTAACTTCTTTACTTAAGTAAAAGTAAGAAAGTACAGGCTTGGAAATTTACTTAAAGTATAAAAGTAAAAGTAGCCTTAGAATGACAGAGCTACCTGGACCAGACAGATGTTACTAGAGAGATGCTGAGGAACTACAGTGGACATGGAGAACAGGCTGGTTATATGTCATTGCCTACATTTTAAATGGATGTCTGCCAATAGGCCTAAAACATATATAAAACATACAGCTTATTTATTGTGACAGAGACTCCAGGTTAATAAGATTCTGACTGAGTAGCAAGATATGAATTCAAGTGGGATTTTGATTGAATCTATTTGGATGGGAATATACACAGACTTCAATTTGGTAGTGAGGACGCAAAAATAATAACTAAGTTATTTTAAATTTAGTAAGGACTAGATTAGGACTGTATTTAAAGCTGATTCTGGTTTCCAACTTCGGCCCAGGTGTGTCTATTAAAACTCAGACGGAGACAACCTCTCTCTGTTGATGCTTTATTACAATCATGCATCAGTATAAATAGTCTCTTTTCCTTTTCTCTAACTTTTTTCTCCGTGTGGCGTGCGCGCCCGCTCGCGGTATGAGGCGCGAGTCCACGCTATATTCTCTGACATGCACTCACAATCACTCCTGATATACGACTTTTAGTACAAAACTAAAGTAACGAGCCAATTTTGTAAAATGTAAGGAGTAGAAAGTACCAATATTTGTGTTAAAATGTAAGGAGTAAAAGTAAAAAGTCACCAAAAAAATAAATAGTAAAGTAAAAATATCTGAAAAATCTACAGAGTACAGTAACGAAGTATTTGTACTTCGTTACTTCCCATCTCTGTGTTCAAAGCATACTGAAGCCTTAAAAGGGTTTAATGCTTCTTGCAGGCAGTGTGGACAACGTGCATGGTACTCCTAAACTACAACATGACGTACCCTATTAGTGTTGGATGGAATTGTAAAGTTATAGTACAACATTTGAATATCAGCATAGCTGGTGCTATCCAGTACAGGAGGGTAAAGTGTTGAACCACGCTTCACCTTCCTCGGTAAACTGGCTTCTTACCTGTTACCTGTTAGTTTTGCTGTGCGTTAGAAACGTTGTAATTTACTCTATGATGTGTGAATCTTAAAGGTGCTCTAAGCGATGTTGGATGACGTTACTTCTTGTTGACGATTCAAGTATTTTACAAACACAACTGAGACTGGCTCGCCCCTCCCTTCTCATCCGTCCCCTCCCCCTCCCTTCCATGCTTCAGCGCACCAACCCCCCCCAAATCCTTCTAGTCAGTTAATGGCTGCAGCGCTGGAACATGGTTTATGGCCCAGGTTGGCCAGTTGGCTTTTGTTGCCGTTTGTGGATCCTGGGCTTTCTACAGAGACGGCATTTATTTTATTTGGTTGCTGTATGTGACAAAAAATGTTGTAGCCTAAATAAGTGTGACATTGCTTAGAGCACCTTTAAGTGGAAAGTCAATGAGGCTTGGAGAGTAAGCCTTGCAGTAACTGAGAAATGCCTCTCGCGTTCTACACATTGGTAGAGTTTGATAAGTAAACTGCCATGCAGTATTTTTGAAAAAAATATAGTTTCATTTATTCCAATGACAACGTGTGTGTGTGTGTGTGGGGGGGGGGGGAAGACCTGTCCTCATGCAAAGTTTTTAAAAAAAAAACAACAATTCTCACACAACACGACTCTGTCATCAGAACTAACAATATTTACGTTTTAGCGCTTACTGGCCACTTACATATTCCATCCCAAGAGTAAAAATTAAAATGTTGAGGCAATATTGACTTGTTTGCGAGTACTGGGTCCTCATGTGAGAATGTGGTGTGACAGTGGGAGTCCGAAGGGTTAATGAAATATGAGAAGGAGAAGGTTCAGTGCAGAGTCAGCCCCTCCCTATTTTTCTTCTGAAACAGCGCGCCATTTTTCAGAGAGGGTCGCAGCAAGTCAAGGTAAGACCTCTAGATTGTTTCTTTACAGATACATGGTCTTATTATTAGGTCCTTTGTTTAGGAATACATTCTATAATGTTGATTATATGATGAAACGATGGGGAAAAGTTTCCAACTTTTGTTTCACAAAACAGTCAACGTTTCATCTCTTTCTTGTCCAGTCATCGGAGACTCCAGAACTTCTGCTATTAGTCACTTCTCTACTTCAAGGCTATTCCCCACAGGCCCAGAAAACTGCAGTTATTAAGCCACTTGTATAAAAGAGCAATCTGCTGTCTTTACAAATGTCTCTACCCCTGCATGTTATTCAGTTAAGATTGGGACCCATGATGGCTGCATTGCCGCTGTGCTGTATTTGCCTTCTACAGTTTAATCAGTTTTACTCCATTTCATAGAGGCGTGTACATCTTCCTAATGTAAATCACTTTGAATAAAAACTGACCCATGATGTTCGATTAAAAAAAAGATTGTAAACCATTATCTTTAATTTGTACTGCAGTGAGTGTACAGTATAATGAAGGCAGCAAACTGTTTACACTGTATACTGTAGATAAAGAAGTATACGGCAAATGCGATGATCTCTTTTTTACTTTAAGTTTATCATTGCATCACTTAGATGCAGATTTCAATTGAACGGCATAGATTTGGGTACGGGCAGAAAGCAAAGATGTCTATTTTTATATTGATATCTCAGGTGTAAGATGTTACATAGTTGATGGTTCAAAGATGTCATATAAACACCAACTTACTTCATTTTTTGTCATTTTAGGAGTTATTTTGAAAATGCCTACCAAAAAGAAAAATCCTCCAAAAAAGCAAAAGACCATTATGTCATACTTCCGCACACCTGTAAGTAACAGCTCAACAACTGTCTTTAATTAATATTTGAAAAGCACTTATCTTTGACTGAATCTGTAACTTGTGTAGCCTTTGGCAAACTAAAACCTCCAACATGGATATATTTACCATGCAGAATTATCTGCAGATTGTCCAACTGATTTGATTGTGTGTGAATGCCATCATTATATCATCAGGACATTCCTGGCAGCAGCCAATTGACAGAGAGTATACAGCCAGGTGGAGCTACAGGTGGAGCTAAGAGCAGAGCTGCAGGGTCTGATCCAGGTGGAGCTACAGGCTTTCAGGTGAGCTCTTATTGTAGAGAGCATGGGTGTTGTCAGTCCAGTTCAGATTATTGTTTAGGTGAACACCCAGGAATCTGTAGCTCTCCACTACCTCAATGTCCGATCCCTGGATGCTCACCGGTGAGAAATGGGATGTTTTCCTCCTAAAGTCAACGATCATCTCCATTGTCTTGCTGGTGTTAAGGTGAAACTGGTTGAGCTCACACCAGCTGACAAAGTCCCTGATGACCGTCCTGTATTCCAGCTCGTTCCCCTCAGAAACACATCCAACAATGGCTGTATCATCGGAGAACTTCTGGATGTGGCAGTGGATGGTGTTGTGAGTGAAGTCTGAGGTGTTGAGGGTGAAAAGGAAGGGGGAGAGCACCGTACCCTGAGGGACACCTGTGCTGCAGTGCACCACGTCAGACACACAATGATGGAGCCTCACTACTGTGGTCTGTTAGTGAGATAGTCAATAGTCCAGGCAGCCAGGTGTTGGTCCACTCCAGCACTCTCCATCTTCACTCTGAGCAGCAAAGGCTGGATGGTGTTAAAAGCACTGGAGAAGTCTAAAAACATGACTCTCACAGTGCTCACGCTGTCCTCCAGGTGGAGCAGCGATCTGTGCAGCAGATCATTGTGTCGTCCACCCCAATCCCAGGCTGCTAAGCAAACTGCAGGGGGTCCAGCTGTGTGCCCACCAGGGGCGAAGGTGACGTAGGACAATCCTCTCCATGGTCTTCATCAGGTGAGAAGTAAAGGCACAGGCCTGAAGATGTTTGGGTCTTTGGGGCGCGGCGACTTCGGTACCGGAACCACACAGGAGGTCTTCCACAGGGTTGGGAATTTCTCCAGGCTCAGGCTCAGGTTGAATAAATGCCTGAACACACTACAGAGCTGGTCAGCACAGTCCCTGAGGAGACTTGGGCTGATGCTTTCCGGGCCTGGGGCCTTCCTTGCCTTGATCTTCTTAAATTGACTTCTCACCTGATCATCTGTTATGGAGAAGGGGGTGGAGCATGTAGGCCGTGATTTTTCAGACAAAGAAATTGTATTCATGCTGGATTCCAAAAAGAGAAACATAAACTATTTAATTAGGTCCATCCACATCCTAATGTACTGTATATATGTGTTTTTACCATGCAGAATTAGCTAAAGATTGTCCAACTGATTTGATTGTGTGTGAATGCCATCATTATTTCATCAGGAGATTCCCGGCAGCAGCCGATTGACGGAGAGTACACAGCCAGGTGGAGCTACAGGTGGAGCTAAGAGCAGAGCTGCAGGGTCTGATCCAGGTGACGGAGCCAAAGGCTCTCAACCTAGCGGAGGTGAAGGGTCTAATCTAGGTGGAGCTACAGGCTCTCAGGTGAGCTCCTATTGTGAAATGGCATTGATTGTAATGTAAATTAAATTTTTGATTGGGTTCAAGAGAAAATAATAATGATTAGGCTCCTAATATGTGATGCATTTGATATTCCAGCTTCCTATCTCTTTGAGTCATGATTCACTCGGATCTTTCACCCGAGTCTTTAGAGTCTCATTATCCTGGATCAGTTGAGTCCTACTACAATTCAAGCTAAAATGATAAGCAGATGATGCAATGATGAGCAGAGAGACAGTCTGATACAGGTTATAGGAACTTCCCGAACCCGCAGACTCAGAACCGGAAACATTGGCAAGGGATTCACTCAAGAACTCACGAGTCATCGACAACTCATGAGTTATCGATGACTAGTGAGTTCTCGCGTGAGTCAGTCAGTTGCACGAATCAGCTGGCTATGAGTGGATCTGTAGCAGATGAGTGAGTGATTGAGCAAATCAACAACAAAAGCCATTCTTTGACTTCTGAACTATCACAAAATTTTCTGCATGTAGGCAGCTAGGCCTACTGTAGGTTTGTTGTATAAATGTGGTATGTTAAAAGGCATTTAGGTCTAGCAGACAGTCCAAAACATTGCAAGCTCGACCATAAATCAATACTGACTCAAATGATTGAAGTGACTCGAACAACCCGGATCAGTTTAGTGAGTGACTCAGAATAACCCGAATCCTTAAAAGGAATCAAGTTTGCTAGGTCTACTCTCAGGTGAATTGATTGGAATATAAATTCAGTTTAAAGAGAACATAATAATGATTAGGCTCTTATTATTTGATGCATTTGATATTCTAGCAGCTTATCAATTCCTTATGGCTGTTTCACTGTGGTTTGGATGGTTAATAGTGTGAGTGGGAGGGACAAAGTAAATGTATTCATGCTGCGCGGCAAAAAGAGAAACCAAAACTATTTCATAAGATCCAAAAGAATCATCTGCAAACAATTAGTCTTCAGTTTGTCGTTAGACAAGACTGACCTCCCCCGATAAACACTCACCACTGATTTGATTGTGTGTGAATGCCTTCATTATTTCATCAGGGAAAAACTGGCAGCAGCCGATTGTCAGAAAGTACACAGCCAGGTGGAGCTACAGGCGGAGCTACAGGGCCTGATCCAGGTGACGGAGTCAAATTCTCTCAGCCAAGCGGAGGTGAAGGGTCCAATCTAGGTGGAGCTACAGGCTCTCAGGTAAACTCTACAGTATTTTGTGTTAATGGCAGCCTGAGATTTTTGACAAATACTGTAAATACATTTGGAAGTTTTTAGTATAGTTCAAAGAGAAAATGTTTGAGTGGGCTCATATTAATGCAGCTTATCATTTTCTTTAAGCTGTGTCATGAAACAATTGGCTACCTACAGTAGATGTTGCACTAGAAGATGATTGGTAGTTTGGGAAGCATGGACAAGCACGCAGGAGGAGATTGTGTGATTATGTATTAAGTCACTTATCTTCCCGTGTGTGTGTGTTCTTGTGCATGTGCTCAAGATACAAAAAAACCCTGAGGTGGTACATGACGCTTCCGGGTGCCATTTGTTTGTGTACAAACTAATTTCATTAAATAATGTTTAAAGCCTTTTCTTGTTTGCAGACACGCAACAAAGTGAAGAATGAGAACGGTGGTGATTTCCCGGTGAGAAGACAAATACAGTGCATGTACAAAAAGTTAGCATGTTTATGACATCAACAAGGATGTGCAATTTTTTTGTTTTCACTCTGGTTTCTTGCAGGTCGGACATTTGCATCATTTCACCGTGAAGTTCAGTCGTACTGACTGTAATGAATACGCTATTGACTGCGATGAACCTCGCACCGTTCTGGAGGTGATACAATCAACTGAACAGTACTGGAAGAAGATGAAGACGTGTCCAGATGAAAATATTGTGATTCAGCTGAGTAAAAAGGATAAGAAATATACCATTGCAACACATTTCCCTTGTTCTTGTATTGGGAAGGTGAGTCTCTGGTCATATCATTTGGACCAGAAAAGGTTGAAGTGGCCCGAGACCAACTTTACCGACCAATACAGTCACGGGACAAGTATTCGGTCTTCTACATCGATACAATCGGAGGGATGTACACCAAACAAAAGAAGCGTTTTAGAAACAATGCTGTCAAAGAGTTTAAGTATCTGTGTGTCTATGGGGAGAAGGGGATCACTGTCAAAGAGGCTCTGGAAAGAGACGGTCGCTTCGTTGATAAACTCGGCAACTTCACTCTGACTGACAATAACGATTCGAATTGCATCACCGAACAAATACAGAAGGTCGACAACCTGGATAAAAAAAAATTCAAGCTGTGTCTTCCACGGAACAAGAGAGCAAATGATAGCTCGGGTTTATCAAGTAATTCACCACAGAGGTCTGACACAACGCCGGCTGTAGATGAAGCACAGCAGAGAAAAATCCGAGCAGCGATGGAAAAGAGAGGAATCAGTGTCAGAGCAGCGATGGAAAAGAGTGGCAACAATGTCAACATTGAGGAGATTTATGAAATTCTGCGTCGCCAGTTTCCAAAGCTCCAAACATTTATGGAGAGTAGATTCCCTGGTGATTCTTATCAGAAAGCAGTTAACCTGAGGAAGGAAAACTTTGGGAAGATCCAACAGTCATTCAGTGAAGTTCACAGAGTCAGGAAGCTGCTGAAACAGGGCGAGTCAGTTTGCAAAGTGGTGGTTAAGGATGTTTCTCAAGGAACAGGCTTTGTGCTGTTTGACAACTTCATCTTGACCAACGTACACTATTTCAGTAGTTGTGTCGAAGGACAAAAGTTGAAGAAGGGTATAGAAATGTCTTTTTTCTTTGAAGATCCTGAGTCAAAAGAGTACTACTTCAAGCTGGCTCACCGTGACATCTGCTGCACTCAGGATGAGATTGATTATGCCATACTTGAGATAATGCCTGTGGGTGAAAACTACAACCACAAAACAATGAAGGTGCCACCAGGACTCCTGAAGATGTTTGGTCCAATGCCTCAGAATGGTGAAGCCTGTATTATTGGTCACCCAGCAGGAGGAGTGAAAAAAATGGATCTTACATTCATCATTGAGAAAGAGAAGAGGGAGCAGGCTGTCAATGATCAGTTACATCCATACAAAGATCGTTTTGTTGTCTGGCCAATCAATCACCTTCACAAAGATCAAGGCATTGAAAACATAATGATGGGTGGAAAAATAGCAGACAAAGTTGTGACCTACAACACTTTCATGTATCACGGCTCTTCTGGCTCCCCGGTGTTTGATGCTCGTGGTCGAGTCTTTGGTTTGCACACCGGTGGATATCCTTACAAACAAGAGAGTGTGATCGAGTTCGCCCATCCTCTGCTCACTATATTTGAACACTTTGTGAGTATGCTAAAAGAACATGGAAAGGATGAGCTTTTGGAGAGAGTTAAGAAAGAGGTGAAGGGAAACTCAGATTTAAAAAAGGTCTTCAAGTCTGTGGTTGAGCTGAAGGAAAGCAGACAGAGACCCGAGGATGAGCCAGCAGACCCTGAGGAGCTCCTCTACTCCTATGAGCCAATGGATACTGATTAAGTATTCAGACCTTCAAAACACATCTGGCTGTATAGGTTATTTTAGAGTTCAGGAAATCTTTATGTTGACCGAATGATTAACTGACTCGTTGTCATCACTACAAATTGTAATGCTGTTCTGCTAGTTTTGTGTACCAAGTGTATTTTTGGGGCTGTGAACAGCTTATTACTCAACCTATAACCTTCCTATAACCATCACTTATTTTAATACTATATTCTAGACTTACCATTGTTGTTTGTTGTAATGTAATCAGTAAGATTGACTCGGCTGTTAAAGCCTAAATGTCATAGTTAAGTAACTTTTCTTGGAATTGTTTAAATTTTTGTGTTGATTTTGTAATTGATATTTTAGACTTTATTACTAATATTAAATGTCACCTGTTTGTTCTCTTCAAAATCAGTTTCCTGTCATTGATTTCTAATTATTGTCATGCAACACTGTCGGCCGATCGAGCACATCCTGCTAATCTTCCAGAGGAGGAGACACTGAACCTTAAGACACATGCTTGAATTCATCCATCACACGGATTCATAGTAGAACTTCAAATACTGACTGCATACACAAAGGAGTTGCTGTAACCCTCTAAAACAGTCCGCTAAAAAAAAGTGTTATGATCCTATAAATGCTGTTCAAAGCATACTGAAGCCTTAAAAGGGTTTAATGCTTCTTGCAGGCAGTGTGGACCACGAGCATGGTCATTAAAACCGCTTTATACTAAACCTCTTGTGTTTGAGTGTCCCCCTCGCTAAAGAACTGATTTGGGTTTTGAGACTTCACGTGAATTACAGACACTTGACAGAAGATATTTCAGAAAAACCCGCTGGTCCTCACTGCTGTTAACTTTTCCTACCTTCCTATTATTGTTACAGATGTTTCTGTATCCAGCATATGTTTCTCATCTACTGTTGTCTGGCTGACCTGACCTCAGGTTGCAGGAAGGATGAATCAACAGCGCCCCCAAGTGGCCGTTTTACCACTCTACCAGAAAACGACGTTGCAGCACATCTTCAAGTCAAGTCAAGTGGGTTTTATTGTCATTTCAACCATATCTACTGTATATAGTAATGTAAAATACATTTAAGGAAACAGTCATTTCAAAAGCAACACTGCATGACGTGAGTAAGATTGTAAGTTTCAGAAACTACAGAAATTGTCAGACCTCTGATCCCAGATTCCACTGAGGCCTGGGGTCTCATTTATCAAACGTTTTATAAATGAGACCCCTGGTACTTTCAATAACCAGAGTAGTAAAGTCACAATATCTAGCTCATCTGTGACATTTAATCTAGTCGCGTTATCTACTGTCCATTGCTTGCTTCTCCTTATCTCCTCCATCATGCTTTGTCTCGTCATTTCATCTTTTATGTCAAAGCGCTCCTACTCCTTCAATTCATCAGCTTCCAGTTTGTCTTCTCATCTCTTTTTTTCCTTTGACAAACTCCTCCCTTGTACTTCTCTTCTCCTTGTCCACACGTTCTTTCTTCTCTTCTTACATACTTTGTAACACATCCCAACTCTCTCAGTCATCGTCCTGGTCTTCTCCTCTCAAAGCGTGGCGTAGACTCCTCCAGAACTCCCCAATCCTCTCCTCATCCCGAGGCCACTCCAGGTAAGTGGTGGAGCTCATGAGTTTGCGCAGTTTGCAGAACCGTTTGGGGATGTCGTCCTTGGACAGCGGTTCCAGAAGGATCAAGATGGCCGCGTCGCCGCCGGCATTCCCGTCGAAAAGCTGGAAGTGGGAGAAGTCCAGCTCGTAGCGGCACCAATCGGACTGGACAAAATTCTCTGAGAGGACGAAGACGGTCCGCCGGCTGCGCTCCATGGCACTCATGATGTTGTCCACAATCCAATGTCCAGGAAGGAAGTCCCGCTTGTGGAGACACAGGGTCAGAGGCCGGAGTGTTCCCTGATCCACAGAGTCTTCATCATTCTCCCTGTAGGAGTAAAAACCAGAGAGCAGGTTATGCACTAACTGTATATTAACTTCACTACTTCTCAGGAATCATATAGACTATATTTATATATACTGCGTTATAACTGATCCACAGCACTAACTACAACACATTTTATCTGTATTCTGACTCTTTACTACATCTCAGTGTTATATCCATCGGCCTACTTACACCTCACTATGCGCCAGTTTTGAAATGCCTACGTAATCTGTATTTATATAGCCTGTTGTATTCTGTTTTCTTGTCCTGTACTGAATGTGAAACAGTCGCCGTTGCAAATGAGAACCTGTTCTCAACGGCCTACCTGGTTAAATATGTTTCCCCAGGTTTGTGCCATGTTTGGTAAAGATGGGATAAAAAACTATTGGAGGAATGGTTCAAAAAAGATTTTGTGGGCTATTTTCAATTCAATGTTATCTATAATATCAAATACTATACTACTAAACTATACTGATCATCTTCAAATCATATTGTATCAAACTTTAATTTAGACTTCCCTCGTATACTTCTTTCAGATGCTATATGACACAAAAAAGTTAAAGGTCCCATGACATGGTGCTCTTTGGATGTTTTTATATAGACCTTAGTGGTCCCTAATACTGTATCTGAAGTCTCTTTTATATAGACCTTAGTGGTCCCTAATACTGTATCTGAAGTCTCTTTTATATAGACCTTAGTGGTCCCTAATACTGTATCTGAAGTCTCTTTTATATACTGTAGACCTTAGTGGTCCCCTAATACTGTACCTGAAGTCTCTTTTACATAAACCTTATAGGTCCCCTAATACTGTATCTGAAGTCTCTTTTATATAGACCTTAGTGGTCCCCTAATACTGTATCTGAAGTCTCTTTTATATAGACCTTAGTGGTCCCCTAATACTGTATCTGAAGTCTCTTTTATATAGACCTTAGTGGTCCCTAATACTGTATCTGAAGTCTCTTTTATATAGACCTTAGTGGTCCCTAATACTGTATCTGAAGTCTCTTTTATATAGACCTTAGTGGTCCCCTAATACTGTATCTGAAGTCTCTTTTATATAGACCTTAGTGGTCCCCTAATACTGTATCTGAAGTCTCTTTTATATATTTTCCCAAAATTCAGCCTTGGTGCAGAATTACAGCCACTAGAGCCAGTCCCACAATGAGCTTTCCTTAGTTTGTGCCATTTCTGAGTCTGTAGCTTTTGAGGAGGAGAGAGGGGGGGCAGGGTGGAGGCCGGGGGTGTGGCCTTAGCCAACTGCCACTTTTCTTGTTTGAAAGCCATGATGTCTCTCTATCATTGGGGGGCCAAATTCTCTGGGTGGGCCCATCTTGCCCCTTATGACCTCATAAGGGGCAAGATTCCAGAGTGGCCCATCTGAGCTTTCATTTTCTCAAAGGCAGAGCAGGATACCCAGGGCTCTGTTTATACCTATCTCCATTTCTAGCCACTGGGGCCCAAAGGTAGGCTGGGGGAATGCATATTAATGTTAAAAAACCTAAAAAAGTGGACTTTTCATGCCACGGGACCTTTAAGGAACTTGAAAAAAGATAGATGGTGACCTACGTCTCTTGTTCCTTGACCTGTGACCTAATGCTCAACAAAAGTTCACTGAAATCTGGTAAATAGTTTTAGTCTTTTGATAAACCTGGCTAAATAACAAACTGATACAAACACTGTAAAATGTAGGTTCTCATATTATCAAAAAGTACAAGAAAATAGTTTGACGTTACCTTGGATCCTCCAGCTCGGGAACCAAGAAGTTTTCCACCCAGCTAGCGTCTTTCTCACTGTAGGACACAAAGGCGTCATAGGACGGCAGCTCCTCCGAGCCCGCTCTGTCTCTGTGCCGCCGCCGCCGTCGCAGGGAGCTCCGCTTGGCTCTTAGCCAGGCCCACGTCATTTTGACGTACCAGAATGCATGGAGGCGCCACAGCAGGACGCACAGCAGAATCCCTACAAAAAGCGCCACCCCACAGCTAACTGACACAAACAAAACCCGCTGGCACACGACTACGGAGAGTTGGACTTGACCCACCGGTTCCCCCTGTAGGTAGAGAGGTGAGTCACAAACATAGCTCTCCTCTCCATCTGCCAAATGCACATCTTCGCCTCCTTTAATGCCTGATTGGAGGAAATAGACAAAGTCACAGGAGCATGCAAATTTGTTCTGACCCGCCCGGAGGTCCTGGAGTCGTCTGTATGACTGGAGGTCCACACGGTTGAACCTGTTCAGGGTGTTTGCCTGTGGGGATTCAAGGAGTGGTCACACTGGGGAATACAAAGGATTGGAAGAAAGAAAACCGAGAGAGATGTGATTCGTCCTTACCTGTATTGTAAGTGTTTGAAGATTGGGGAATAGCCATCCTGGGGGCAGCTTCAGTAACTTGTTTCCAGAGAGGTGGAGCTCTCTCAGGACAGGCATGATCAGAAGGAAGGCTTTGAGATCGTTGTTGCTCAGATCCAACACCTGTAAATGATGCAAGATGGTGCAACACATTGTAATCAACGGGTTTGTATGATGTTGTATGCAAAACAATTCTCATGATATCCTACAAAATTACAGCGACTGCCAGCTGGTCAGATGAATTTAGGGGCCTTCACAGTCTAATTTCATCAGGAAAAGGTGACTTTGGGCCAGGTGGAGGGCACAGAGGGTGCAACTATTTTCAGCCCCTCCAGGATTTCACGGCCTTTCTTTTTGAGATTGGCCCAAAATGCCTGAATTTGTAGCAGATTTTGTAAAAAAAATTGCAATAAAAGTTGCAGTGTCTTTTCAAATTTTGTTGCAGTGAAGTTGCAAGAATCAGTGACAGTTGCAAAAAAAAAAAAAGTTGAAATTTTTTTTTGGGGTTTACTTCTTTAACCCTTGTGTTGTCTTCCTGTTGACCTGCAACTTTGTGTTTTTCTGGGTTGAAATGTCAACATTTTGTCTTTTTTTCTACACTTTTTGGATCGTTTTTGTCAATTTTATTCCTATTTTGTGTCACTTTTTTTTTACATTTTTTAATTATGTTTTAGTCAGTGTTTTAACAATTTTTGTTGTGGCTTTTTCCAATGTTTTGATGTCTTTTTGTCACTTTTTCAGCATTTAAAAAAATTATGTTTTTGTAGTTTTTTTTCCTGCCAACATTTGTCACTTTTTCACTAGTTCTGATATAGAAAATTTTTGTAAAGGGGTCAAATTTGACCCGTGACACTGACAGGTCTTTCATGACTGGTCTGTCTCTCAGTACCTCCAGAGTTTGGGGTAGACAGGGGTGATGGTTGTAAGTTTAGCCCTGGAGATGTTGAGGTACCGCAGGGTGGAGGGCCAGGAGCAAGCCTCGGGCATGGAACTGTATCCGGTCCTGCTGATGTCCAGGTGGGTCAGTTTGGAGAGCTTCGTTACCTGCCGGCTCACCGTGAACAAAGACTGGACAGCGGAGAAACACATACTTAAGTCTCCATGCACAGGTGATTTCTTCTTCAAGTATTCTTGGATTTATACTTATATATACTATATACTGTACTTATACACTTATTTAACGTGATGTTCAGTTTACTTGTCAACAGGAGTAATACTAGCCTCCAGACAATTATGATTAGACTATAATAGATTACAGTTAAAAGAAACTGAATTGATGAATTCCAAATAATGCAAAATATGCAAGAAGACACCTTCAGAGCGTTTCCGCTGACGTTTAAAACGCGGAGGTCCTTCATCGTGCCGTCCCCATTGCACATGGTCTCCGCCAGAGTCAGGTCAGTCAGCAGGTTGTCTGACAGGTCCAGGTACTGCAGGTTCGATAGCAGGTGGGATGTGTTACAGGGCATCACGTACACCTGAGGGTAGAAGTTTGACTTTAAAATTACACATTTTATTCTCACTGTTCAGACGTTATTTCTTGTTTCTTTTTTTAAAGGTCCCATGGCATGACTATTTCACTTTTTGAGTTTTTTTTTAACATTGATATGAGCCTGCCTATGGCCCCCCAGTGGCTAGAAATGGTGGCACATGCTAAGGAAAGCTCATTGCGGGACTGGCTCTAGTGGCTGTAATTCTGCACCTAGGCTGAAATTTGGGAAAGAGATTTCAGATACAGTATTAGGGGACCACTAAGGTCTATATAAAAGAGACTTCAGATACAGGATTAGGGGACCACTAAGGTCTAAATAAAAGACTTCAAAGAGCACCATGTCATGGGACCTTGAAAATGTTGGGACTTCTTGCTCCAGCTATGTATGGATTGAGTAGCTGCTGCGCGTGACATTCCTGTGACCGATGACCAGCTTCCTTACCCGAGAGTTTATAACGGACACCTTCCTGGGGTATTTCAGCATAAACCCCAGCTGCAGAAGGGAGGCAAATTTAAAGATATTCAGCACCACGACGTTTCGTACGAAGAATTCGTCGATGCTTTTTTGATCGGTCTGTTTGGCTCCCTCCCACCTAACACCAACCGAGAAACAAAAACATTTCACTATTCATGCAATCATTCATTCAAGCAACAGTTTTTTTATTGCAGAACTATATAAAGTGGCTCTTATTGGTAGTAATTGTTTTTAGGAGAAGGAATTCCTCAGACTAATAAAAATTGGGGATTCGGATGGTTGTCAGGTACGCACATTAACAGCTCATTCACGTTTCTGGCTGGTATCTGGCTTCTAATTGGTCGACTAAACATGCTGCTAATCTTCCCCTACTCCCTGAACTCATCTGGCATAATTACTGAGAAATACCGATGTAACTTTTCAAATGAAAGGAGCTAAGGTCACCCCGATATTGTCACAAGGCACTTGTGACAAAATGGATTTGATGGATCATGTTGATGTGCTGGTCTCCTACCGGCCCTCGCCTGTCAGCGTGACGCCATCCATGAAGAGGGATGTGAGTGGCACTCCATCCAACACCACAAGGAAGTTAACGATGGCCTCATCGGACACCAAAAGGTTGTTGAAGGCCATTTTCCTGAAGAGTAACATCACAGAGAAGCAACTGGTTGGTTTCTCTGCCAATGGTGTACAGGACATGCCATGTGGCATTTCATATTTTTACACATTACTGTATCAATACACAGATGCCAAGTATCGATCTATTATTATATATAATATATTATATATGGGTTGGTCAGTTTGTCCCATTTTGCAGCAGTACAATTGAAGTGAGATGAATAAATTTATCTTTTTAGATGAAACAGATGTTGATAAGTTTCCTTTTGGGGACACATTGGGAAACATTTGAAGTTGGAAAAAAGGTTATAAATTGCAATATATCGCAGAATATTGCAATATGTTTAAAATCGCAATAATATTGTATCGCGACATAAGGATCGTGATGACATCGGATCGGGAGGCGTCTGGTGATTCCCATCCCTACAAAAAAAGCTGCCAATATTTAAATACTGCATTTAACAATGTCTCCCATTCTCAATTCCATGTTTGGCTAGTTTGAAATGGCAGAATGAAGTTTGACATTTAAGCTTAATACTTAAGGAATACTTTGAATCTTTTGAAATGTGGTCGTATGAGGTACTTATCCATCAACCTGACCTCACCGAACTCTGTGAGACCAGGCTGTATCCATAGTCTCTAATTTCTCTTTAATTGTAATTTCTTATCTTTTACTTTGTACTTTCTTCCACAGTCCACAGTTAAAATTACAGCTTTTGTTGTTGTTCTTGTTGACAGACCTGACTCTCCTTCTGGCTGACTCTTTGAAGGGCTGAACAGACTCATTCCCAATCAGATGGAGGTCTTCTAGAATAAGAGCCGTCTCAGGGTATGTGACATCCGCGAGCACAGCCGAGGCTAAGGTTGTGTTTGTTAAAAATGGACCATGGAGGCTCAGAGTGACACGACCCAACGGCCAAACGTCCCCTAGAGCACCGGACTCGTAGCTGCAGAGAGAGAAAGTGACAGGAGAGAGTCATAGGAGAGGTATGGTGAAAGATGGGAAAAGTAAGTCTAGATCAGTCTTTGGTGTTTTCCTTTTTCCTTCCAAACATCCCAATATTCATCCCAAAATCACCCCAAATAAGGGATTGTTTCTGTTTAGAGTATGTATATATTAGTGTGTATATATTGTTTTGTTGTTTTGGATGTGCAAGCGCATTGTGAGCAACGATGTTCCAAAGAATAATTCCTCATACCTGGCAAATAAAGCTGATTCTGATTCAGATAAAGATGAAAACAAACACACTGTAATTCATTTTGACTCAGTCCAACACACAGGGCTCAGTCCTGCTCACAGGGCCCAGAAGATAAATCCTTTCAGGATTCATTCCCGATTTAAATCCACAAACTTTGATAGAAAACATCCTCCTGAAGCAGCTACGTCAGCTCTTACGCAAATCTGTGGTGTAACCAGACCTTGGCTACACCACGGATACATTCTCCAGGATAGGAGGAAAAAAAATCAACCACAATCGCCAAGGGTGGCTCTGCAAAATAGTCTCGCACAGGAACCTTTGGTGAAACATTTGCACCCGCAAAAGAAAACGGCACATACAATATTAAAGGGGTTGACTGTTCACACAATACTGTAACGTGAGCTATTTCAATGGTTAAATGTCATTTTACTCTTGGTACCAGTGTACAGCTTCATATACAGCAATCTCTCCAATCAATCCCAAAATGTCCCAGTTAGATAGTAAATGACGTAAACATATTCTTTGTCAATCTTTACAGTCGTTCCCAGAGCAGGTCGGCTTTGTTGCATGAACCACGTTGTCTTCAAAACTTGCCAATTTTAGCATGTAGCTTGCTAGGTCAAAGTTTGTTGTTTCCGTAGCGAAGGAAGTTTAAGAACGGTAACACATAGAGAGAAGAGGGTCAAACCCTGATATCCGCCGATATATTTCTAGGCTTTTTAAAGTATATATTATGAAAAAAGGGGTTGGCAGTAGCTCAGTCTGTAGGGAGTTGGGTTGGGAACTGGAGGGTCGCTGATTCAAGTCCCCATACGGACCAAAGCATGGTGGTGGACTGGTAGCAAGGCACCACACCCAGGCTGCCTTTTCATGGCCATCCCCCCCCCCCCCACTCTGACATCTCTCCATTAGTGCATGTATAGGTACTGAGCATGTGTGTGTAGTTCAGGCCTGTGTGTAATTACAGCAGAGTGAAAACATTGTAATTTCCCCTTGCTAAATGGTTAATAAAGTATACATCATTATTATTATTAGCCTGGGAATGTTCTACCGTTGATACAGAATAGCTCTCGTCTAACAACACAAACCTCACCTTGTCAGGTTGTTGCCGTGCACAGTGAGCTCGTCCAACTCTGTGACTCCAGATAGGTCTCCTCTCTTTAGCTCCTCCAGGGCGGGACCTCCCAACGCCAGCCTCCGCAGCCTCACCAGCCTCCGAAACGCTGGACGAGAACCAAGGCAGCTGGACGACGCAAGACACACAAAAGTATGGGGGACATCATATGTAAAGGTTTTTTAACCCTTGTGTGGTCTTCCATTTGACCATGTATTTGGCATCCTGAAAATCAACACCTTTTCTGATGTTTTCGACTCTTTTATCGACACTTTTGTCTCGTTTTTTTCAATGTTTTTGGCTCTTTGTTTATGTTTAACGCTTCTTTTCACTACCATGTATAAATACCCCTAACGCCAACTTATTACCAGTTTTACATTTTTGGAATTCCTGGTCAATAAACCTAATTTATAGAAAATTATACCTAATTCTTAAATTAAAAAAACAGAAATTATGAATTATTTAGACTCATATTAAATGAAGGATAATTACAGAAGGGTATATGTCAACATTAAGTCTGGTTTTGAAAGATTTTTTTTTTCGAATGCAATTTATTTTTCTTCCCAAATGTCAATCAAAGTAGAGTAGTCTTTTGTTGTACTTGCAAAGCACGATGTGTAGAATCAATCATCCATGTTATTTTTGGGTTATATTGGTAATTTAGAAACCCTTATTTCTGATATAGATATTTTGAAAAATTGGACAAATTTCACCCGAAGACAACACAAGGGTTAAAACTGCAACCTCAGCGCTTTACCTATATGGGTTGTTGAGCAGGTTCAGCTTCTGCAGAGCTTCTAGCCTTCTGAACCATTTGTCGTTGAGAGCAGTCAGCTGGTTGTCGGACAGATCAAGCTCCTCCAGACTCCACAGAGAGTCAAACGCTGACGGATGGATCGTAGCTACTCCGTTACCTGGAGGACGATAATACCTCCATATAAAAACAAATCAACATTCTAACACCCATTTAATCAGGGGTTCCACAGGGGTCAATCCTGGGACCATTGATTATTACTGCTTACTGCTATATTATGGTTATTGTCAATATTGTTTGATCCAGATCTGATAATGCTTCTAAGTTACCTTGGCTCTGTTTCCTGCAGTAAACTACCTGATAACAAACCCTTTTCTGAGAATTTAAGGCTTACAGTTAACATTGGCTTAAAAGTTGAGGTTTAAAGTCTGTTTTGGATCTTTGGCATTGGAAATTGTGGACATTTGCACGTTTTCATTTCCATTAAAACTGGGCCAACTCCGATAATGAAGTCCATGTGAAATGATAAGAAACTCCTGAACATCTTAGAGGTGAAATACTTTTATGAATTTTAGTTTTACCCTTTTAATTTTAAAGGTGCTCTAAGCTATGTTGGGTGACGTTACTTCTTGTTGACGTTTCAAACAAAACTGAGACTTGCTCGCCCCTCGTCCTCATCCATACCCCTCCCTTTCGAGCACTAACCCCCAACCGCCACCCCCAACTCGTTCTTGTCGGTTATTGGCTGGAACACTGGTTGATTCTGAGACAAGACCAAGACCGGTCTTGAGTACTACAACATTAGTCTTTGTCAAAACTTTATGAGACATTTCTTATTTGCTTTAGAAAGAAATTATTTCTAATACAGTACACATCCACGTAAACCCAATATGGACAGGAAATGATGTCATGACTCTTTAGTGAATCACTTATGGTGTAGAACTCTTACATATCCTACACCGTTCACATTAATTAATGTTTTTTACAGACAACGCTTGCTCTAAAGCCAATAAAATCCGATCAACATTACCATGGAGACTGAGAACCCTCAGTCTCCTGTGTCCTGTCAGATCGTCACTGGTCACTACGGTGATGTCGTTGAAGGAGAGATCAAGAGTCAGGGCGCGGCCTGTCACTATGGGAACACGGGTAAATCCTCCATAGGAGCAGTTACAGGTGAGCCACAGGTCACACTGATTGCAGGAGGACCTCTCGTCGTCTGGGTTTGACCTCTGACCCCAGCACAGGTAGACAAAGAGGAGGGTGAAGTAAAGGTTGGTCATCTGTCCCATAATGTATGGGAGGGAGGAAGGAAGGAAGGACAATTGAGTGGATGAATGAATCAGATAGTAAGACAAAGTGAGCCTGAACACACAGCTAAACATCTAAGATGGTTTCCTCTGTTTTGATCTTTCCGGCGGTCTGCTCCCCCTAAAGATCAGCCAATTCATGTATCATTCTTCACCAAAGTTAAAAGACATCATGGGAGTTTCTTACTGTCTATGAAGGCGACTTTAATGCTTGCGTCACTTATTTAATCGCAGATTTCAGTTAGGCTGTAATAACCTTTTAGTTCCTTTAGTGTGGTCCAACACTGGGTGGTCAGGACTGGCTCTCAATCGGCATTCCAGTTCATCCCAAATACGTTGGATGAAGTGGACTCTTTCACATTGGTCAAGGCATTCTCATGAACGGGTTCGTATAATATTGTAACAAATGAGCATGCACAACAATTTGTGATGATCAGTCACGTGACATTTATGTTTAGCGGTACTTACAGTTACATTTAGCTGACAAAAGGTGATTGTCATGTGGCGGAAACAGTTAAGATTGGAAAAAGGATTATGGTTTGGATTAAGACACGGGTCCTGACAGACAAATTTGTTTTTATAAGTCTTTTATTTCATATTTCTCTGTAGTAGTGTCTTAAAATATTATAACTTTCATGCTTATCATATATTCATATCTTGCTTGACATATATTCATACATGCTTTATATTTTATAATCTTATATGCACATTTAACCAACTATGTTTTCCATAAAGCTGTTAGTGCCTCCAGGCAGTAAAATGTCTCCACGGCTGCATATCATATAGATAACAAATGTCTCCAAGTGTCTTAGTTTTCGAGGTCAGGCAGAGAACACGTCGCCCAGCGACCTGCCCTCTGCCCTCCGCCCTCCTTTCTCTGTGTAGGCATAAACCAAACACCAGATGCTTTTAGTCTCAACAACTGTAAATCTTTGTGTGTGTGTATTTCAATAAAGAGACAATGCTTTTAGTTGTAGTTCCCTGGAAGCAACGCTGGTGAAAGGTTGTTTCTTGCGCGGAGCTCCCCTTTTGCAAAAGCCTTTAAACTGCATATTTGCCGTCTGCGTCTCGTTTCTTTGCTTGACCATGTTTATTTAGTAAGATGAAGTGTCCTGAACCTGACAGGTCCCCTTCAGTAAAACTCCCAGGACACGGACACGCATTTTTTGGAAGTCTTTCGAGTTCCCCTGGATGCGAACTCTGCTCTCCGGCTGGAAAGCTCTGTGTAGTTATTATGATATCAATATATGCAATATAGAAAATGTTAAAGAAGTCACTTATCTGTTATAATTATGTTTTTTGTTTGTATTTCCAAAGCAGAGAACTCCGGATTCGACCCAAAAACCTTACGAATGGCGCTTAATGTATTCTTAATTGTCCAAGTTGGAGCTACAGTGTTCATAGATCATAGAATTCAAACTTGAAAAACTCCAGAAAGGTTTGAATCAAATGCAATGATATGCATAGCATTACGATACCCCTTCAATGGTACTATTGGGTGCAAACCAGGAAAAACCCAGACCAATGGGACCATCGCGATATTTTCTGTGGCAATACTGTATCCATACACAGACGCCAGGTATGGATCTTATATTATATATTATATATGTGTTGGTCAGTTTTTCCCATTTTGCAGCAATAACTTTGAAGTGATATTAACAAACAGAGAAATGTTTCTTTTTAGATGAAGTTTCCTTTTGGGGACGTCATTTGAAGTTGGAAAAAAGGTTAGAAATTGCAATGTTTTGCAGAATATTGCAATATGTTTAAAATCACAATAATACCGTATCGCGACATTAGTATCGTGAGGCGTCTGGTGATCCCCCCCCCCCACCCCTACAGACCAACTCTTCTCTACATACTTCAAGTTCACGACCTTTATGTGTCCTCGAGGGGCGATTAATTTTGCTGCAGTAGCAAGAAGTTGACATCCAGTACATGACAACAAAGACGACATCGATTAAAAATACAGGTTCAGACCAGATGGGGAAATAAATACAACATTAAAAGTTTAAGTCCCAGTGTACCTTATGTGCAGACGTTACCTATTCTTCACAGAGTTAAGCAGAGAGATAGCAGAGGGGACAAAGGAGGATATATACCTATTTGTTTTGGCTGGTGGCCGACAGAAGCAGGAACCAACTTAAATTCTGCATTCAGGGGGTGGGACCTATCGGACATGATGGATTCTGTCTTATTAAGCACATGTCTATTGTACAGATCAGTTGGTTTCAGTCGGTTTCATCTGCTGGTAACTTTATTTACCATTGCTAATGTGTTTTTCCGTTTTAAAGTCAGAGAAGCATACCAGCAAATACATGAAAAAGTAAAGACGGACTCAATAAAAGATTTGTAAAACAATGTCATCAGGGATTTGTCCACTTGAAATTAAGCTAGCTTTCTCAGAAAGATTTTTGGCCACTTTTAGCCATAAATAATGCTGTCAACACTTTGGCAGCTTGGAGATTTTTTACTTTTTTACAAATACATCAAACTGTTGAGTTGCGACGATTATTTCTGCCAATCATATGTTCAACATGTGACATTTTGAGGAGTTATGACCCTTGAAAAATTAAATCCAGTTGCAAAGCCTCAGCAGTAAAAACCTGCCAAAATCATTAACTGCAGAACAAAAGCATTATAAATCTGTAAGCGTGTTTATAACATTTCGGATCAGCAGATGACAACATTAAAACTGCTTTGTGTCAATCTAAGTATGCGACTTTCACCGGAAACCCCCTCACGGCACATTCATTCTTATTTTGGGAAGCCAAACTGCATTCATTAAGTTCAAAGCCCTCATTTTCTCAAGTGCTTCCCTTATTCTGTCATTTATCTGTTCATCTGTGATACAACCGGATAACTTATGGTGTAATAACTGCTGTTGTAAGACAGAAACATGATTTATTTAGCACATGTTAAAACATCAACAACCTTCAGGAGAGATTAAATAAAGAAGGACATGCAAAGGAAACCCAGGCACGTTGGTTTTCCTACACTTACTCAACAATACATATGAAGAGAAAAATAAAAGCATGTTTTGAGGTTTCTATCATAAGTCTGTCTTGCCTTACCTGACCTTCTTGCAGAGTTGATTCCTAACAACGAGGGTAGAACTCTATAATGGTATAATAAGCAGGAAACACAAGAGAATGAGATACAGATTTGTATGTAAAGAGAGGAAGTAAAAACTGGAACTGAAGAGTGAAAAGAGGTTGTGAGCATGAAAATTAACTTACGGGAGGAAGCCTGTGTGAGTGTGTGGCTGTAAAAATGTATCAGTGCATGACGACGTTGATAGAGCCCCAGTAAATTGGTCTTTTGCCCTTTTTTAGACCTGTTAGACTTAGACTTCTCTTTACTAATCCTTTTGGGATGACTTCTGCAAGGAATTTGAAATTTCCAGCATCAGTTTTAGCAAGAAAAGAAAAGTGACAGTACAAAGATAACAAAAATAGCAGTACTAATAATAATAATAATAAGAACATTCTTCAATAAAAAGACATTAACCATAAATTATAAGTCAAAAGTGTCAGTGTTGAGTCAAGTGTTAAAGTTAAAGTGACCAGGTATGTATCTATGTATGTAAGTGAGAAAACTGACTCTTGGTTGCATTTTAAGATTAGAAATATCCACGGGATATATAGACACACAATAGCTTCACAAGAAGAGTTAAGGAAAGATAGAAAGAAGAGGTTTAAATAAGTAAAAAGAGCTGGAGAGCTACCGGAGAGGCAGCCGTCTCCCACAGCGCCAACACAACTTTCCACATTCATACATTTACAGATATCAGGGTTTTTGCTAAAGTGCGATGTGTATTTGGAAAATTGAATACATTTCATCAACTTCTCTTGTGTTTAAAACAAGCTGAGGTACAGCAGCCACATGTTGTATAATCTTGTACAGTATATCTTGGTTTCTTTTTCATAATGTGCTGTGCGCTGTGCACCGGTCGGTGGCAACGGCATCAGTCTCTGCTGCTAAGGCCATGTTGTGTTCTGTATAAAAACACAAGAACCTATTAGTATTTGTATTCATTAACCCTTGTGTTGTCTCTGGGATAAAATTTGACCCGTTTTCCAAGTTGTTTTCAACCAAAATGCCCAAAAATAACATGGATGCATGGATGATCTTTGGTAAATTTAATGATTGCTTTCATTGAATTTGGGCTGTTTTATTCAGTTTCATAGCATTTGAAATTTTTTAAAAACAGAATCCTGACTATACGTCGTCTGATCTTAACTATCAGGCTATTTTTTTATACAAAGGAAAATGGTATAATGTCATATAAATTAAATGAAAACACAAGTTTGACAAAAACGTTTTAAAAAGTGTTAAAAACATGGAAAAAATGCCCAAATTTTGACCCGGAAGGACAACACAAGGGTTAATAATACATTTTATATCGTATTGCTTTTTCTAATCACTTTAAATTAACATTTAATTTATATTCACACAAAAAGATATTTTTCTGAACATCTTTAAAATTATTCTTCAAATACACTGGAAACAGTCCCTGTGAAATATGCCTAAATAAGAAATCTCCCACTGTACTTTCTGCAGTGATTATTGGAAATATGAACAGTAATGTCCTAGAATCTACACCACCCTCGACTCCTCGCCACCGGATGGCACCAAGCTCCATCTACAATTTGTGTAGTTGAAATTAAAATCTTAGCAAATAATTGTCGAGCATAATAAGACATTTTTAGAGAAGTGATTATTGTGCAGAAAAGTTCCTGTGTATATAAAATATGTACTGTATATTGAAAAAATAGAGACAAAGAAACTGTACAAACCTGCTGTTAATACTGTAAAAACATGACATGACAAAAGATTTTACAGGACAAATATGCAGAGTCATCCAAGAACAGCAAAAATCCTTTTATTACACATTGCCTCTGCCCCCCCAGAGATATATATCTCAACTTGCATAAGTTTACACATGCAGGCTGAAGTTGATTAACAAGAGGAATAAAAAAACATCTTTTGGAAAGTCTTATTGCCTAAATTTAAGAAAATCTGACCTTTAAGGACACCAATTTTCTTTGTGAATGTATCATGAATAAATAAATGTTTTCCTTAAAATACACACCCCCCTATGTTAAAATACAGGGGGCAGATTTTTATTATTAAAGACTAATTAAGTTATTTCATGGATCAGGATACTGTACATCCTGATAAAGTTATATTTTTACATTATACATCATCACATACCCTTCACCATACATAGAAATCGGCATGGGATACTTTCCATAAATCATCTCTCAATGCAAATCAAACCAGCTATTAGTCTAATAGTGCATGGTATAATAGCTAAAGAAAGACGAGACAGTCTGAGGAAGCCAGGGCTATGAACAATAGAGGACTGGTATAAAAATGACATCCAGTGATTACCTTGAACTCCCAATGATTACAATAGTCTGAGAAAGAAAGACTAATATGATAAAGACTATGCAGTATCCATCTCTGCAGCTCGGCTGAGTTACATTTGACCTTAAAGCTCCAGTGAATTCATGGGAAATTAAAATAATGACAGATTTGGAAATGAACGCTGTTACTGGGTGAGCTGGAGGCCACCCTTAGATTCTGGGCTGCTGAGGAAGCAATGTGATATGGTCCAAGTTCAAGACGTTGTACGCCCCAATTGTTTGCATAAAGACAGGGCTGCTGCAGTACTAAAGTACTAAAAGTAAAAAGAAAAAGTATGCGGTTTGGAACACAGCATTAGACTATGTTTTGTCTGTAAATTTCTGTCTGCACAGGAAGCATGTGTCATGTTTTGTCCACCTATATGGATGATTTTCTGACATTAGGTCGCATCAGATATTCACTGGTTATGATATGTAATGTGTGGGAAAACATGCTACTTGTTAGGTTTTAAATGTAATTCTTGGGCAATGAAACAATAAAATATTAGATACTTTGGATTTTATGTCTCATGTTAGTGCGGGAGACTATAATTTGATATGATCCAGCCAAGTAGGGTGTCATTGTTAACTTGCAAACATGGTCTGTAACCCAGATTTGCACAATACAATCGGGAAAATAAGAGCAGATATAGTTAAGATAACAACATGTAACCCTAATATCAGACGAGACAGTCTGGGAACCTGGGGCTATGAACAATAAAAGGCCGATGTAAAAATGATACCCAGTGATTACCTTGAACTCCCAATGATTACAATAGTCTGAGAAAGAAAAACTGATGTGATAAAGACTAAGCAGTATCCATTTCTGCAGCCCGGCTTTGTTAAATTTGACCTCAAAGCTCCAGTGGATTGGTGAGAAATTAAAACAATGACACAGCAGAAGTGTCAGCGACCAGATAAAAGGACAGAAGCAGCAGAGGTGGCTCAACACAGCCGCTGATCCTGAACCAGGTGAGTCTACTTGGGATTTTCTTAACCCTCATGTTGTCCTCGGGTCAAATTGACCCGTTTCTAAGTGTTTTATATCAGAAATATGGATTTCTTTCAACCAAATTGTCCAAAAAACAACATGGATGATTCCATCCAACATTCTTCAGGTGACATTAATGATTACTTTCATTGAATTTGTTGGGTGTTTTATTTAATCTTATAGCATCTGAATTCTTTTTTTTTATGGTTTCAAAACAGTATGGGGACTAAACTTTGACATCTACCCATCTGAGATCCACTCAACATCCTCTGATCTTAACTATTAGTCAAAATAATGCATAATTTCTGCCTTTTTAACTAAAAACGTATGTATGATTTGATATAAATGAGGTTTGTTGACCATGACTTCCAAGAATAAGTGTAAAACCTGGTATTAAACCTGGAAGGGCAAGTTCATGGTTAACGGGAAGACAACACGAGGGTAAATGAGACATGTTGGACGCAGGGGCGACCTCTAGCTCACCCAGTAGGAGCCCCATGTAGGCTGAATCTGTTGCAGCGGTCCGGGTTCAGGTCTGACCTGCTGCCACCCAACCCCCTCCTCCCATCTCTGTCACTAATGATGGGAAAAAATGCCCCAAAAAATTTTGAAAACAGATTTGTTTTAACCCCCGTGTTTGTCTTCCTGTCAAAATTGAAAATCAACACTTTTGTTGACGCTTTTTATCGTGGTTTAAACTTTTTTTCGTACGCTTTTTTTCACTTTTTTGACATTTTTTGACGCTTATTAACTTCAGTTTCACAGTTATTTGTGGAATTTATGGTCAATAAACCTTATTTTTAGGAAATTATACCTAATGTTTGAGTTAGAAAAGCAGAAATTAGGAATTATTGAGACTAAAATGAAAGGAATGGATGTTGATGATAATCACAGACTGGAATATGTCAACTTTTACTCAATACTATTTCAAAAACACTTCCATTTGTTTTACAATGCTATAAAATTGAATAAGACGCCCCAAAATTAATGAAAGTAGAGATTTGTACTTGGCAAAGAGCGTTGGGTGGAATCAAAAAGAACATTGATATAGGACAACATGGGGACAACATGAGGATAACATGAGGACATCATGAGGACAACATGAGGGTTAATTGAAGACATGCAGATCTATTTAGCTTCTTAGAACTCTGTTGTTGCCAGTTTTAGATTTTGTTGGTCCTATTTCAACAGGCTACACCCCCAGTTCTTCATCATCATCATGAGCATCATCATGAAGGCGCTTGGCGTGTCTCTGACACTCTGCACCTTTCTGACGCTAAGCCACGCCTCCCCGATCGACAACGACACCTCCATTATGAAGCCCATGGGCCAGTGCGCTCACCAGAGGCATCACGTCACCCTGAGGATGAATAGCCCTGAAGGACCTGGAGAGTTCGTCCCACAGTGTGACTCTAACGGGAACTTCCTCCCCCAGCAGTGCTCCGGGTCCACCGGGTACTGCATGTGCGTCAACGTCATCACGGGGCAAGAGATACCGAACACGAGCACCCCGCCGGGCGTCACACCTGTTCAGTGTGGTGAGTGAGGACGCCTGCATGGGTGTCAAATTATTGTTTTTGCTGGACAATTCTGGAAAGTATTAGTGTCACAGTTGATTGATCTGAAGAGATTCTGGATGAATGGAGGAGGTGTTTGTCAGAATATGGTGAAACATGTGGATCAGTGTTCCTCAAAAGCCCGAGACAACGTCCTCAAATGTCTTATTTTGTCCACAACTCAAAGATATTAAGTTTATACACAAAGGAGATAAGAAAATATTACATTACATGTAGCTGGCACTTTGATCCAAAGTGACTTACAATTGCTATACAGTGAGGAAAATAAGTATTTGAACCCTGCTATTTTGCAAGTTCTCCCACTTAGAAATCATGGAGGGGTCTGAAATTGTCATCGTAGGTGCATGTCCACTGTGAGAGACATAATCTAAAAAAAAAATCCAGAAATCACAATGTATGATTAACTATTTATTTGAACACCTGAGAAGATCAATGTTAATATTTGGTACAGTAGCCTTTGTTTGCAGTTCCAGAGGTCAAACGTTTCCTGTAGTTCTTCACCAGGTTTGACACACTGCAGAAGGGATTTTGGCCCACTCCTCCACACAGATCTTCTCTAGATCAGTCAGGTTTCTGGGCTGTCGCTGAGAAACACGGAGTTTGAGCTCCCTCCAAAGATTCTCTATTGGGTTTAGGTCTGGAGACTGGCTAGGCCACGCCAGAACCTTGATATACTTCTTCCAGAGCCCCTCCTTGGTTCTCCTGGCTGTGTGCTTCGGGTCATTGTCATGTTGGAAGACCCAGCCTCGACCCATCTTCAATGCTCTAACTGAGGGAAGGAGGTTGTTCCCCAAAATCTCCCAATACATGGCCCCGGTCCTCCTCTCCTTAATACAGTGCAGTCGCCCTGTCCCATGTGCAGAAAAACACCCCCAAAGCATGATGCTACCCCCCCATGCTTCACAGTAGGGATGGTGTTCTTGGGATGGTCCTCATCATTCTTCTTCCTCCAAACACAGTTAGTGGAATTATGACCAAAAAGTTCTATTTTGGTCTCATCTGACCACATGACTTTCTCCCATGACTCTCCTGGATCATCCAAATGGTCATTGGCAAACTTAAGACGGCCTTGACATGTGCTGGTTTAAGCAGGGGAACCTTCCGTGCCATGCATGATTTCAAACCATGAGATCTTAGTGTATTACCAACAGTAACCTTGGAAACGGTGGTCCCAGCTCTTTTCAGGTCCTGGACCAGCTCCTCCCGTGTAGTTCTGGGCTGATTTCTCACCTTTCTTAGGATCATTGAGACCCCACGAGGTGAGATCTTGCATGGAGCCCCAGTCCGAGGGAGATGGACAGTCATGTTTAGCTTCTTCCATTTTCTAATGATTGCTCCAACAGTGGACCTTTTTTCACCAAGCTGCTTGGACATGTCCCCGTAGCCCTTTCCAGCCTTGTGGAGGTGTACAATTTAGTCTCTAGTGTCTTTGGACAGCTCTTTGGTCTTGGCCATGTTAGTAGTTGGATTCTTACTGATTGCATGGGGTGGACAGGTGTCTTTATGCAGCTAACGTCCTCAAACAGGTGCATCTAATTTAGGATAATAAATGGAGTGGAGGTGGACATTTTGAAGACAGACTAACAGGTCTTTGAGGGTCAGAATTCTAGCTGATAGACAGGTGTTCAAATACTTATTTGCAGCTGTATCATAATAAATAGTTAAAAAAATTATACATTGTGATTTCTCGATCTTTCTTCTTAGATTATGTCTCTCACAGTGGACATGCACCTACGATGACAATTTCAGACCCCTCCATGATTTCTAAGTGGGAGAACTTGCAAAATAGCAGGGTGTTCAAATACTTGAGGTCGCACTCCTCTGGAGCACCTAGGGGTTAAGTGTCTTCCTCAGGGACACATTGGGTGATGATCACAGTGGGAATCGAACCCTGATCTCCCACACCAAAGGCATGTGTCATATAGTTGATGTGACACATGCCTTTGGTGTGGGAGAGCAGGGTTTGATCCCCACCACCATAATCACCTCTAACCTGACACCAGAGAATTTTGACTTCAATGCCAACTATTTTGCTAATCGATTTATCGCTAATCAACTCTTACAGCGCTACAATGTTAAGGGATTTGAGTGTTTACATGCATGGATACTTTACAATCCATTAAATTTAAGATTCAAATACTGTTCTTTACTCAGGCCTCTGCAAACACGAGAGCGATAACAGCAAGGGCCGCATTGGAGAGTTCATCCCACAGTGTGACGCTAACGGGAACTTCCTCCCCCAGCAGTGCTCCGGGTCCACCGGGTCCTGCTGGTGCGTCAACGTCATCACGGGGGAAGAGATACCGAACACGAAGACCCCGCCGGGGGTCACACCTGTTCAGTGTGGTGAGTGAGGACGCCTGCATGGCTGTCACATTTTTTATTTTTTGCTGGACTGAGTTCTTGGACAATTCTGGAAACTAGCTTTTTGCTCAAATACTGTACCTATGTACAGTGTTGTAGGGTTGATCTGAAGAGTTTCTGGATTAATGGATTAGTTGCTCAAATGTCTTATTTTGTCCACATCTCAAAGATTTTCAGTTTACTGTCACAGAGGAGAGAAGAAACTAGAAGATATTCCCATTTAACAAGCTGGAATCTTACATTTTTACATAAAAATGACTCAAACCGATTAATCAGTTATCCAAGAAGTTAGTGATTCAGTTTATAATTGACAGCAAATCAATTCATATTTGCAGCTCTACAATGTTTATATACTTATACTACTTTACGCAGGCCTCTGCCAGGACCAGAGGATGAATAACCCTGGAGGACCTGGACATTTTGTCCCACAGTGTGACTCTAACGGGGACTTCCTCCCCCAGCAGTGCTCTGGGTCCACCGGGTCCTGCTGGTGCGTCAACGTCATCACGGGGCAAGAGATACCGAACACGAGGACCCCGCCGGGGGACACACCTTTTAAGTGTGGTGAGTGAGGACGCCTGCATGGGTGTCACTTCAACCTATGTTTTAGTGTCTAAGTGACATATGGGAACAACAATCTGTGATATCGGTCCTGTACTAATTGTGTTGTCCTTCATGTCAAGGGGACTTGTTTATTTTATTTACATTGTATTAGCCTGGCGTTGTGCTTTGGGGTCCCCGGGGTCAACTGCCGTCGGGGCCTCGCTCTTTGGGTCTCGGAGACCCTTATTTATTTTTATGCGATTATACGTATGTTCCACCACAAAAACCCGCCTCATCCATCGGGTCCCAAGGGACCCCCGGAGGATGAGATGAGGCTAGTGGGATACGCGTTGGAGTGCAGGATGGGTCTAGGGACCCCAGAGGACGAGGCCCTGGTAGAAGAAAAATACGATTGAATACAGGAGGGTCTCCGGGACCGAAGGATAACACAAGGTTTAGCGAGATCGTTGCAGTCGGCAACAAGCTACAATGTATGTTAATAGGGTTATTGTGCAGCTTGTATTTACCTTCACTAAAGTGCTCATTTTGCCGCTGACAGACTCAGATTAATACTAATATATAATATTAAGTGTGTGACAACATTATGGAAAGATTTGTAAGGAGGTCGACCTTTTTTTAAACATAAAAACATCCACGAAATTGCATTCGCAACACCCACCAGACTTCATGTAAATAAACGTTTTAGCATCGTTTAACATAGGGGCGGCTGTGGTTGACAGAAACTAAAAACAAAACTATGAAAGCCGTGTTGGGTCGTCTTTCCACTTTTCCAACCATCACGAGTCTAGTTTTGGTTGAAATAGTTTACCAATTTACATAAAAATCGGTAAACAGTAACAAATAAATACATATAATACGTATATGTTGGCTCTCTTTACACACTAGAAGTATTGAGTATGGGTTTTAAAGGTTTTTCTCTGAATGGATCCTTTATATAATATTGTCAGACACATCTGAGTCTGTCAGCAGCAATACAAGCTTGACAATTAAATTACCCTATTAACCTACATTTTAGCTTGTTCTTCCCATCTGTCACTAAGACACACAAACACAGGAAAATAGGGTCCCATCACCATAGGCAATAAAGTTAGACAAGCTTTTCTTAACGCTCATGTTGTCCTCGGGTCAAATTTGACCCATTTCCAGTTTTTTTTAATCACAAAAAATGAGCCTTCATATTAAGTGCTGAAAATGTCAACATGGAAATATCAAAGAACTGGAAAAAATGTTTAAAAAAAAGCACCCACAACATTGAAAAAGTAAAAAATGTCGGAAAAAGCAATAGGGTTGAAAAAAAAGAATGTCAGCACTGAAATTGAAGAGAATTGTAATCAAGTGGGTGATGCATTATTAAATGACTAATTGTGCAGCCCGAGTTGCAGGTCGGTAAAATATTTAAAATGTATTTTTTGTAGAGATGAACTCCTGCCCGGAGGATTGGACCCGCTTTGGAAAGCGTTGTTTCGCCTTCATCGACAGCCCAATGACGTGGTCTGAGGCCGAGGTGAGGAGTGGGGGAGCTGCTCGTGCATACGTGTGTAAACAGGGCGTAGTCAGGATGAGGTTCAGGTAGTTTAATGTTCTTTAGGAAGTATTCCAACATGGGTGAAGCCAGGTTGGCGAGGGGGTGGAAGGCAGCTCGGAGGGAAACAGATGAATCTGCACAGAGAGTAGAAGTTAATACGGTAATCCACAAAAGCAGAACACCAGGACTAGGAGCCAAGTTACTACAAGAGTGTATGTAACGATCTGGCGCTGAAGAGGTGGTCAGCCCGGGATTAAATACTGCAGTGGTATGATGAGTAGATGGAAAACAGCTGATTAGGTGACAGAGCAGAGATGGGTGGCCATGCCTCTTGACCTCTTTCTCCCAGGAACGCCCCCTCAGGCAAGGACAGACAACACAGAATGCTCTTCACTGTCTCTTCTCCTCCAGGGTTACTGCCTGTCTGAAGAAGGCAACCTGGCGTCGGTCCACAGTGACGAGGAGAATAACTTTCTCCAGAGTTTGACCAAAGAAGACACCCAAAGATTCCCCCTCACCTGGATCGGGGGCAACGATTGCATCCAGGTGTGTAACCCTACCCACTTCTAGATTCTGTTACTCTAGTTTTTAACCCTCGTGTTGTCCTATATCAATGTTGTTTTTAATTCCCCAAAATAACATGATTGATTCCACCCAACGCTCTTTGCCAAGTACAAATCTCTACTTTCATTAATTTTGGGGCGTCTTATTCAATTTTATAGTTTTTGAAATAGTATTGAGTAAACGTTTTCCAGTCTTATGATCATCAACATCCATTCCTTTAATTTTAGTCTCAATAATTTCCTATAAAGGAAGTTTATTGACCATAAATTCCAAAAATAACTGTAAAACTAAAGTTAATAAGTTAGTGTAACGTAGTGTTGAAAACGTGTTAATTTTCTATTTTTGATGGAAAGACAACACAAGGGTTAACCAGGGATGACACTTAATGAAAAAGTAAGATCATAGAAAACCATCAATTTTACTGGAGTTGAAATTGTTATGAACTACAAAACAGAAATGTTAATGGTTGGGTCCAATAGTGCACCTATAAAGTACTAATTCATTCTAATTTGCTTATGTTTTCACATAATTTGACAGTCCTACAATGTATTTATGTTGGAATTTTGTGTCTTTCTATCCATAGAACGGTTTTTGGAGGTGGAGTGACGGCACCATGTTCAACTACAAAAACTGGTCCAAGCAGTACAACATGCAAGACAAAGGGCGCAAGATGAGATGTCTGGAGATGAATTATGGATGTAATGAACTACACAAACACACATATTTAACCTTCATGTTGTCCTCGGGTCAAATTTGACCCATTTTCAGTTTTTTCATGACAAAAAAATGGGCCAATGAAAATATCAACGTTAGAAATATCAAATCATTTTGGAAAAAACATCAAAAAAAGCACCCATAACACTGAAAAAGTGACTAAAATGTCAGAAAAAGCACTAGTTATTTTTCATGGTTGACGGGGAAGACAACACAAGGGTTAAAGCCTGCCCTGTTCATTTCTTGTAAAAAAAAAAATACCTGAAAGAGAGAACATCCAAAAATCACTCAGCAGAAACAGTTGGGACCAGAATTATTTAACCCTGGTGTTGTCCTCGTGTCAAATTTGACCCGTTTTCAAAGTTTTTAAATCACAAATATGGTTTTCTTTGAACCAAAATACCCAAATATAGTCCTAACATGGATGCACGGTGTATGGAATCCATAAGTTTTTTGCAGGTAAAATTAATGATTACATTCATTGAATTTTGGGTGTTTTATTCCATTTTTATAACCTGTTGAAATGGTTTTAAAACTGTATTCTGACTAAACTTTGACATAAACCAGTCTGTGATCCCTTAACATCCTTTGGTCTTAACCCTTAGTTAAAATAATTCATAATTTCTGCTTTTTAAAACAAAAAAGTTGAAGGAAAGCAAGAAAAATGTTTTAAAAAGTGCCAAAAGACAACACAAGTGTTCAAGATGAGGTAGGCAGTTGTTTGTGTGTCAGTGGGCAGAAATCCCTTAATAACCTTTCAGCTTATTGCAATTTAAGTCTTCTTAACTGAGAGAAACTAGATTTCTGCACCTCCTCTTGTCTGTTTTCAGGCGTTAGAAAATCAAACCTGTAATGGGAGACTTTGGCCAATCACAGGTCATTTCAGAGAGGGAAGTGAGTGAAGAAACTAGAAAATATCCACATTTAAAAACCTGGAATCAGAGGACTTTCATAAAAATGACTCAAACTACTTGGCCAATTTAATAGTTGACAACTTATCAATTTGTCTCTACGGCTCTAAAAACGCACAACTCAAGGACTGTAAGTCTGAGGTTACAGATAAAAATATATATAAATGCATACTGTACATACTTAGAAAATGCAACACTTATTATTAAAACAAGGTTTGTGTTAATGCATAAAAAAAGCATTTTAACACAACTTAACTCTGAAATGATTTTTGTGCCAATGGCCTCCCATACTTGCTACATACCACACTACAAGTTCCACAATATTGACTTTAAACTCCCAGAAATCCAGTTTCTGCTGACTGTGCATTGACAGCCGGTCCTTGAAGATAAATGTTTCTTTCTTCTGCATTGCAGATCGCAAGAAGTGGAACGCCGCCTCCTGCAATGCCACCCTCCCTTTTGTGTGTGCCAAGGAGATGTGACACCTCTGAGGAGACCTAAGAGTAACGTAATCACGTGGGATCCAGATCCTTTTACGCGTCCCACAAACTCTCTGATTTCTTTCTAGTTAGGCAAGTATAGCACGATCCACTATCACTCCTGTACCCCGTTGTGTTCATGATGTTAGTGATTAATCATGGTTAAAGCACAAAGTAGTCCCGGCTAACTTGAAAAGGAGGCTCTTCTGTCTCTGTGAGGGGGACGACAGGAAGTGCAGTTTTGGGAATCTGTTCTGCGGTTGAACGAGGATGAAGTAAGAGAGATGAGAGTGAGTGAATCGGGGAAGGTTGAGTAGCTAATATGCATCCTGCCAGTGAGCGGAGGAGTCTTCTCTTTAAGAAAAAGCCGAGATAGGGATCTTAATCAATCATATGCATTAAAAAAAACTCACTTGGCTCTGTCTCTGTTCCAAAATAATATCATTAATGACACAGTAATGTAACATGTGAAGTGTCTTCCACTTGTCAGAGCAACACTGTGCTAAGCTAACATAATTAATAAGAGATATAATCAGAAAGAAATCTATTCACATGGGAAAAACAGACTTTTGAACACCTGTTTCTGTAACATGTAGATAACAAACTAACAATAAAAGGACATTGTCACAATTAAAGAAGGACGGTGAAGATGGGGATTGGGATTTAAATGGTTCAAAGCCAATGTTAGATGTGGGGAACATGATATACCTTATATCATGTTTCCTACACTTATATAAGGGTGTGTAAATGTGTCCAACTGACACCGTCCAAAATGCTGTATGAGACATTATATTCAGCAGTCTGTTGCTGTGTCCGGAACAGCTCGGTTTACATGTGTTGTTTAAAATAAATCTGCCTTAAGTGAACCTCTGTGATCTCTGGTGTCTTTGTGGAGACCTCGTCTGATAATATCTGTACTAAGGACGCTCTGGGGTCTCATGCAGGCAGCAAGTAAATGACTTCCATTTTCATAAACAGTAGGGTGACCTGTCCCCGGTTTTCACTGTGACAGACAGACCCAAAATTGGAATGAAAGAAAGAAAACGCTGACCAGACCTAGCCGATAGTCGCACACCCTCCACACGCAGGCTCAGAGATGTTTTAGAAAGCCGTATTTTACCATGCTAAAATCACTGATTATTTACATGGAGTCTGGTGGAGATATGCTGCTCTATACACGCTAAAATCACTGATTATTTACATGGAGTCTGGTGGACTTTTATGTTTTTAAAAAAGGATCTTTAACAGAAAAGTCAGCCTCCTTAGAAATCCTTTCCATAATGTTATCAGACACTTAGAATATTAATCTGAGTCTGTCAGCAGCAAAACGAGCACTTTATGAACGTAAATACAAGCTGGACAATTCTCCCATTAACTTCCATTGTAGCTTGTTTCTCTGCTGCCGACTGCAGCGATCTCGTTTCATACTGCATCAATGTCAAAGGAAAATCTTTCCTCAATAGTTTATATTGTATCCGATACTCAGCTCTAGGTCTAGTGTCCCCGTTTGAAGTTTTACAAAAATTAAAAACATGACGTGTTTTGGAGATATTTTCGCTTCTGAGCTGAAAATGTCCCCGGATTTTGTCTGAGACATCTGGTCCCCTTAATAAACAGGCCTTTTACGTTGTAAGTGGTTACAACTGTAAAAAAAAGAAATACAAAGATGGAGGACACGTCTCCACTTCCTCCCACTGTACAAAAATGAAGCCAAAATATCCCGGACATGGACGACGCCATCTTGTCATTTTTGCCCCCCCCCCCCCACAATGTGAGTCGAGGGCAGATTTGAGTCGCACATGCTCAGATTTTAACGGTTTACGGCAAAACGTGCCATACTGAAATTTTTGAAATCCATGAAATAATAAACTGTTCTCATTACAAACAATAACAGAAGATGGAAATCCTTTTAAAAAACGTAGCTATCTATGATAGTTTGATTGCTAATGTTAGCTCAAAATGTCATTCAACTAAAAACCTTTGTTGTTTGATAGCTAGCTTGTAGCTAAGCTAGGAGTCATTTCAAAAACCGTTGTAGCTATCTATGATTGTTTGGTTGCTAACGTTAGCTCAAAACACCATTCAACTGACAGCCTTTGTTGTTTGATAGCTCGCTTGTAGCTAAGCTAGCAGTCATTTCAAAAGGGTTTTAGCTATCTATGATAGTTTGATTGCTAATGTTAGCTCAAAATGTCATTCAACTAAAAACCTTTGTTGTTTGATAGCTCGCTAGGAGTCATTTCAAAAGGGTTTTAGCTATCTATGATAGTTTGATTGCTAATGTTAGCTCAAAATGTCATTCAACTAAAAACCTTTGTTGTTTGATAGCTAGCTTGTAGCTAAGCTGAAATTTTTGAAAACCGTTGTAATATCTATGATTGTTTGGTTGCTAACGTTAGCTCAAAACACCATTCAACTGACAGCCTTTGTTGTTTGATAGCTCGCTTGTAGCTAAGCTAGCAGTCATTTCAAAAGGGTTTTAGCTATCTATGATAGTTTGATTGCTAATGTTAGCTCAAAATGTCATTCAACTAAAAACCTTTGTTGTTTGATAGCTAGCTTGTAGCTAAGCTAGGAGTCATTTCAAAAACCGTTGTAGCTATCTATGATTGTTTGATTGCTAACGTTAGCTCAAAACACCATTCAACTGACAGCCTTTGTTGCTTGTAGCTAAGCTAGCAGTCATTTCAAAAGGGTTTTAGCTATCTATGATAGTTTGATTGCTAATGTTAGCTCAAAATGTCATTCAACTAAAAACCTTTGTTGTTTGATAGCTAGCTTGTAGCTAAGCTAGGAGTCATTTCAAAAACCGTTGTAGCTATCTATGATTGTTTGATTGCTAACGTTAGCTCAAAACACCATTCAACTGACAGCCTTTGTTGTGTTTGATGCTACCTTGTAGCTAAGCTAGCAGTGAACCAACTTCGTTAAGTAGGTCCATTTTTACTGTATTGACATTACAGAAGTCTCTCGTTAGCACCAACTCAGACTAGTTTCCTGTCTCTGTGTCTACTGAACAGATTTCCAAAACTGTAGTAGTAGCGATCCAGCTGCAGTATCAGCCCATTTTTCATCAAATAACTAATAAAAACCAAACTTATCAGAAAAAATGAACACTTGAACAAACATCAGCGCGATCAGAACTAAATGACTGAAACCATCTTTGGGAAAAATGTCTTTGACGTTGTTGGAATATAAAATGTTATATGTGTTTAAACATTGTGTGTGAGTTGCGATATTGATTATACATTCAAGCCAAAAGGCAAAAGCATTAGTTCAATATAAAAGGAGTCAGTCATGCATTAAGTTGTTTGCAATACTCCTTTTCTCTAAGATGAGGTGGTCTGGTACATTTCAGTATAATCCGGCATCTCTTAAATGTGTCAAGAAGAAATTGGTTGTTAAGGACGCTTCCTGACTCTGGTTCCTGTCCCTCTTCTACAGCTCACTTATCCTTTGCTTTGCAAGTCTTGAACTGAGAGTCATAAAACTTCAGTCACATTCCAATTGAAAAGATAACGAATAAACGCACAAACACTTCACCTCAATGTGACCTGAAGATCCCACCCTTTTTGAGATAATACTGGGGGTCCGAGAGCCAAAGAGTCAGACAAATTTGGGGGAGAGCCGTGTTAGGTTGATTCTTTATTTGTCTCTAGAATATTCTAATAAAAAGGATTCACACAACTAATTGACTGAACCCTGAGACCGGAGCAGGATTTTTAACTCCAACAACGTGTACTTTGTTCTCTCTTTAGTTTGGTCCCACTAGGGGTTTTGTATCTACCCCCCCTAAAATATTATATCATGCACAGAAAGTTAACTAGTAAAGTTTGTGTTTGTGTGCTTATGCCTGTGATTTCATAACGCCACGTTCCCTTCTGGACTCAAACATCAGCTGTTGCTCAGTCGGCGAGATTTCCCGAAAGTGACGGACTGGCTGCAGCGCCTTCACAAACAGAGCTTAATGTAATATTACTCTATGTTACTCTGGTAATAATTATGTATTCAAGGGGCAATGATAACAGTAAATCAAGCCATACCTAGTGTTCAAAATCTCCATTTAGATGCCATCATATTTAAAGTAAGTAAGCTTTTGGAGACGTAATATTTCGAGACCCCCATCACTACGTGACCCTAGTTAAAATCTGGCTTATCTGTCCTGTTTATGCACCCCCCCAGCCCCCCCTCCCGAGTCCACACTGTAAGCATTTAATGATTTATTAAATGGTCATGAGTCAGGAAGGGTAGGAGTCATTTCTCAACATGAAGCTTCCCTCCACACGGCCAATAAATACAGTGTATAAGTGTGTATATACGGTATAATTTAACCCTCGTGTTGTCCTATATCAACGTTCTTTTTAATTCCCCAAAATAACATGATTGATTCCACCCAACGCTCTTTGCCAAGTACAAATCTCTACTTTCCTTAATTTTGGGGCGTCTTATTCAATTTTATAGCATTGAGTAAAAGTTGACATATTCCAGTCTGTGATTATCATCAACATCCATTCCTTTCATTTTAGTCTCAATAATTCCTAATTTCTGTTTTCCAAAAACAACTGTTAAACTAAAGTTAATAAGTTAGTGTTACGTAACCCTAAACCACTTCAAAACTTAACTTTCCATTTTTGGGGGGGATTACAGCAATATTCTTCATATTGTCTGTCTGGCAGTGGCTTCAACCTGGAAATTCAGAGTTATCGGTAAAACTCTTCAGTCCTTTTGCCCTTTTGTTCCCTCACAAACAACTAGGTTGACAGTGACTCAGGCAAACTGTCCCAGCAGTTATTGACCAGATCAATACAAATTTGGGGGGGTAAGGGGAGGAGGACGCCCACACACACACACACACACGCAGACAGAGGGAGGATAAAAACCTGGTCAAACCAGGTTTCAGGGACAGAGAGAGAGAGAGAAGGAGTGAAGGCACCCTGATAGCTTCTGAGACGAGGAACTTCATCACCAGAGGACGATGAGGACGCTGCTGTTGCTGTGTCTGTGTGTGTCCGCCGCCTGGACTCAGGCTGATCTGGACTATGACGACTATGACTCGGTGAGTGTGTGTGATTATGGTCAACACCCAACGTTTCTAAAGGTATCACTTCTGTCGGACTGAATATCGAGAGATTGCGGATTTTTTCTTTTCGAGGTGTTATTACAGAAGTTACGAGAATCTCTTTTCTTTTTAAACTAGGTGTTAACCCTCATGTTGTCTTCATGTTGTCTTCATGTTGTCCTCGGATCAAATTAACCCGTTTCCTGTATCAACGTTCTTTTTAATTCCCCAAAATAACATGATTGATTCCACCCAACGCTCTTTGCCAAGTACAAATCTCTACTTTCATTAATTTTGGGGCGTCTTTTCTAATTTTATAGCATTTGAAAACAAATTGAAGTGGTGTCGGGACATCCTGGAGAATGGTGGCATAAGAGATCAGCTGATAAGGAGGCGCCAGACCATTTAAGGCCTTAAAAACAAGGTCATGGTCAAGGTCAAAGTTTATTTGTATAGCACATACAAACAGTCCTGTTGTCCCCATGTTGTCCTATATTAATGTTCTTTTTAATTCCCCAAAATAACATGATTGATTCCACCCAACGCTCTTTGCCAAGTACAAATCTCTACTTTGATTCATTTTGGGGCGTCTTATTCAATTTTATAGCATTGTAAAACAAATGGAAGTGTTTTTGAAATAGTATTGAGTAAAAGTTGACATATTCCAGTCTGTGATTATCATCAACATCCATTCCTTTAATTTTAGTCTCAATAATTCCTAATTTCTGCTTTTCTAACTCAAACATTAGGTATAATTTCCTATAAATGAGGTTTATTGACCATAAATTCCAAAAATAACTGTAAAACTAAAGTTAATAAGTTAGTGTTACGTAGTGTTAAACGTTAAAAAAAAAAAGTGTTGATTTTCAATTTTGACGCGAAGACAACACAAGAGTGAAGGTGACTCCTTTGTTCATTTTTTGTATTCTTTGTCGGAGACTTGTGATGAAAAGCACTCGCAGAAATCCCCACGTTCAGTTGAATTATCCAAGATTTATTATGTCAAAATAAATATCGTGATATTGTAACCCTAGTCTGAAACTGCAAGTTTCTATGCAGTTACAAACACAAGTATGTCGGGAAAAAATGGATTTGAATCTTCATATGTATTTACAACAGTTTGTTTTCTTCCACAGGACTCCAAGACAGCGAAGACTGGGACGGTATGTAAAACACGCTTCAACTGTTTGACTCACACACCATGACTGGTATTTATTTTGTCTTTCCTTCATCACGTCTTGTTTCCCATTGTATCCTTGTTTCCTCTCGTGTCCCCTTGTGTCCTCTTGTGGCCTGTTGTTTCCCCTCGTGTCCTCTTGTTTCCCCTTGTCCCCCCTTGTTTTCCCTTGTTTCCCCTCGTGTCCTCTTGTTTCCCATTGTGTCCCCTTGTATCCTTGTTTCCTCTCGTGTCCCCTTGTGTCCTCTTGTGGCCTGTTGTTTCCCCTCGTGTCCTCTTGTTTCCCCTGCAGGAAGCCCCGGCGACTGTTGACGCTCGCGGTCACCGTCCACTAGCCCGGGACAGGGACAACTACACCCCAAAACGTGTGGCCCCGCCCCCTATCAACACAGCCCCCCGGGTCATAAAGGAATACACACGAGTGGAATACACAAAACGAGTTCTGGGGCAATTACAACATATTCTAATGCGGCATACAGATTCATCTTTTATTTAAGGGTATATAAAATAGCAATATGCAACAACTAGATCCAACCAGGCAACAAAATGTGCCAACACATATTACTCTTGTACTTAAAGTGTTTCCATTTTTTTTTTTATACTTCAAAGGCAAATATTGTACTTTTAACTTTGCTACTTTATTATAATTTACAGATAGAGCAGGTCTAGACCTCTCTATAATTTACAGATAGAGCAGGTCTAGACCACTCTATAATTTACAGATAGAGCAGGTCTAGGCCGGTTGGGGTTGAAATGAAGAGTGGCAACAACAGACACAGTAAAATATAATAGAACAGTGACTAAAACTAGTAGTTTGTAGTAATTCAATGCATAGCAGGGCACAGCCCGGCATTACAAGTCACAACAGGACGTAGCAGGGTGTAGCAGGACCATGACGACAGCTGCAAACATGATTTTGGAGCCTCCCTGATCCAAGGAAACATGCTTTGAAAAGCAGCATTTGATTCACCTCTGTCCTGTTGACATGGAAGTGTCCGACTATCTGTTACTATTTGAGCATGTTCTCAAAGTCCAGTTGACCAATCAGATTCCTTGTCCGTAGACATAGAACAGAACTATGTCTCAACAGAGTCATTGGGACATTTCACTAACAAACACAAAGGTCAACCTCATGCTGGGCAGATGATCTCCAGAGTCAGGAAGACACATGGTCTGGGGAACACAAACATCTGTGCAATGTTTTACGCCAGTCCATCCAGAAGATCGTGGGTAAAATGAGACATCTCAGTGTCTCTCAGGGACATGTTGGTGAAGAGTCTCTTGTTTTGGTCGCAGGTATCGCGGCCGCCCGACGCCAGCTCCAGCCAGAGGACAGCAGCGGCAGGAGAAGGAGAAGCAGCCGGACGAAGGAGGATGCACGCACGCCGCAGAGGAGATGGTAGGAAGACACCAGCAGCACACTGTCACCATAGGAACACTGATTGGACACGTAAAGATGTCCATCAGTGTTTCCCAAAAAGACCAAGACAACGTCCTCAAATGTGTTGTTTTGTCCACAACTCAAAGATATTCAGTTTACTGTCACAGAGGAGACAAAAAAACTAGAAAATTTCCATATTAAAGAAGCTGGAATCAGAGAATTTTTACTTTAGTTGAAAAATTGTTTGACACAAAACTGTCTTTAACCCTCATGTTGTCCTATATCATGGTTCTTTTTAATTCCCCAAAATAACATGATTGATTCCACCCAACGCTCTTTGCCAAGTACAAATCTCTACTTTCATTAATTTTGGGGCGTCTTATTCAATTTTATAGCATTGTAAAACAAATGGAAGTGGTTTTGAAATAGTATTGAGTAAAAGTTGACATATTCCAGTCTGTGATTATCATCAACATCCATTCCTTTAATTTTAGTCTCAATAATTCCTAATTTCTGCTTTTCTTACTCAAACATTAGGTATAATTTCCTATAAATTAGTTAATAAATTGGTATTATGTAGTGTTAAAAACATCAAAAAAAGTGGCAAACATTGAAAAAAAGCTTCAGAAACGTAAGAAAAAGTTAAAAAGATCGATAAAAACCCCCAAAAAAAAGCATCAACAAAATTGTTGATTTTCAGTTTTGACAGGAAGACAACACAAGGGTTAAATGATGCTTGAATAAAATAAAATAAATATTTTGGTATTTAAAATACCAACATTTTTACCTAATACAACATTGGTAAGCAATCATTAATTTGGTCAGGATTATTGTTGCGTGATAACGTTGAAAACTTAACTTTCTTCTTAGTGTTTAACCCTCATGTTGTCAAATTTGACCCGTTTTCAGTTAATTATTTATTTTTTTGTCCCAAAAAATGGGCCGTCGCAATAAGTGCTGAAAAGGTCAACATTAAAAATATCAAAAAAAGCACCTACAACATTGAAAGTGTAACAAAAATGTCGGAAAATGTGATAATAATAATAATAATAAAAAAAATGTTGTCATGGTTGACGGAAAGACAACAACAAGGGTTAAAAAAAACTATTGCCTTTCATTTGATAAAACAACCAAACTTCCTAAATCTCAAAATGTCTGAGCTTCTGTCAACAAAGACGACTTTTTAGTCTTAATTTTCAAACATTAATAACAATATATTAACCCTCATGTTGTCCTCAGGTCAAATTTACCAGTTTTCAGTCAAATTAACAAAAAAATCAAAAAAGCACCCACAACATTGAAAAAAGTGACAATAATTTTGAAAATAAGTGACCAAAACAGGGTTTTTTTTTTCATGGTTGAAGGGAAGACAACACAAGGGTTAAGAAAAAGCATTGCCTTTCATTCGATGAAACAACCAAATCTCCAAAGACAATTTTTTTTGTACATCTTAAAAAGCTTATTTTTTTAACATTATATTAACAAAAAAGCATTGAGCGTGTCTGATTGTGTGCGATTACCTGCTTGGAACGAGGTTGATGTCTGGAAGCTGATTTTCATACATAAATAAAATGAAATCAATTTCTACCTACAGGGGCGCCACCAGGAATTTTGGGCCCCATGACAAAAACAAATCTAATTTAATAATTTTATATTGAACAATGAAACCCACTAAAACAGACCAATCAATCTGACTACTCATGTACATAGTTATCTGTTTGAATGCACCTCTCCGCACTATTTGAAATATGGATATTTATACGTTTCAGTTTTTTAGACTTGGTATATATATATATTTTATCACTATACAGGCTCTGCATACCCATATGAGCATCTGTGTATTTTCATGTATATATCTAAATATCTTGACTTTTCTACTGTGTTTTTAACTGTTTCTGGGCTGTATTTGTTTTTCTAAGCTGTGATCTTGCACATAATTTCGTATCACAGTGTACTGTGGAAAGATAAGTAAAGAAATCTTGAACGCACAGAGATCTAACCGGACATTGTCCCGTCCAACAGGGCGTTTTGTGTCCCAACGGCTGCGAGCTGAAGACCACGTTGCTGAAGCAAGAGAGGAACGTCAAGACGGTAAAAACTGGAAAAATCCACAAGTCAGGCTGGAATACTTTCAGCCAGTACTGTGTGACATTTACTATGAATCTGGATGGATAGATGGGTGGGTGATGGACAGACATCAAGACTGACTTTCTTTTGCTTACATGTTGTCACAGAGCATTAATGAACTGAAGCCCCAGGTGGAGGACTTGGCCCGATCCTCCAACACCGTCCACACCTACGTCAACAGCATTTCCATCTCTCTGAGGGAGCGGCAGAGACTTGTCACCGGTGAGAATGAGAACACATTATCTGGTCGGATGTCACATCAAAATCCCCAAAAACAAACACAAACAGCAACACGTGGCTTTTGATGCACACCTTTACACGGCTGATCCATCTTCTCATCCTATCAGACAACAGCAGGGTGGTCAGTCAGTACACAGATCTAGTGGAGGAACAACATGCCTACATTAAGGAGACGGTGGACACCGTCTTCCCCTCCAACATCAGGGTCCTACAGGTAAATACCAGCTGACACGGGACACGGGAGGGAACAATGCATTTAAAAATGTTAATTTGGCCGTACGTCCTTAATCACAGCCACAGTAAAACCTTGCATCTTTCAAAAAATGTTTATTTTTTAGTTCTAGGCAAAGCATCATCTTAACCCTTGTTTGGTATTCAGGTCAAATTGACCCATTTCAATTTTTACAAGAAGAAAAATGGTCCAAGTTAAATTTTTTCTACCTGAAAATCAACGGCCTTACCTTATTTCCTGTGATAAACATGTATTCCTGATTCAGAACATTATTCTGGATATGACCACTTTTTTTAACATGAATTATAACCTTATGACAAAAAACGAACCCCACTTCCATGTTTAATTGTGTTCTAGTAGAGACTGATGCATTCCTTAAACATATATGTTATCTCAATAGTTTGAAATTGAGATAAAGACGATATTTGTTAATAGATTATGAAGTAAGATTTGATTTCAGAATTGTTTTTAAAACCCCAAATAAGTCAGTTTGACCCGAGGGATACGAGAGGGTCCCGACAGTGAAGACAACACGAGGGTTAAAGCTTTAGTTCGTAACTTTTCGATATTAATGAACGTCAGTAAGCCGTTGCTAAATGAGTTGCTACAAAGCTAATTAAGACTCTCAGCTCCACACAACTCTCTCTGTATATCTAAGTATGTTCAGGAGATTGTGGCATCCAAGAGTCCATCATGTTTTTTTTAATCCTCCGTGTCCTCCTTGGCTACTAGCAACTGTGTGGATAAGGGTGTGGATGGGTGGTTGTTAGGTTCGAGGACTTGAGTGGAAAAAATTACTCACGGACACAAGACTTGGTTTTCTTTGGCAAAAGGGGAATAAAGCTGAAAAACATTCAGCAGTCTTCCAAAAAAATGTATTCCCTGCTCGGCCGTTTTATTAAGTGGGTGTGTACAGAAAGTTGATTTACATAATGTGTAGTGTATAGTTGTTTTACATAAAAGTGGGTTAGTTCATCATATTATCTGCTATACTATTGGTTAAAGAGAAACTGGGTGTGCTAAGCAAGTTTTAAGGTTAACACAGTTCTTCTTCATTTCTCAAGATTTCAAAAATATTCACATGATAACTTTTAAACAATAATACTTGTTCAGTTTCCATACAATTTAACTTTGTTCAGTCTCCACAGTGGTAAGGCTTGTATCGTGTGGACGCGCCGACAGTGTTGTTGTCATTGCTTAGAATTCCTCATGGGGGCGACAGCAACTACGCACTACAGCTTTAAAAAACAAAAAAGACATGCAAACAAAACAAATGGACAGAGCTAGTGCATCCTACCCCTAATGTAATGCCAACTGTGCTGTGTGGTTGAAGGGGGTGCTTGACAAGATCAGGCTGAAGATCCAGAAGCTGGAGAAGGCCATCCAGGGTCAGAGGGAGGAGTGCAAGGAACCGTGCAGGACCAAGTGCCCCATACCGGTGGTGTCTGGTAAGTGTTGAAGGAAACAAAAACACATGCAGATTACCTACTGATTATTGAACCCTTGGGAAGTGAGTGTGCTCAGAAATGTGTGATAGATTAGGAGTTTAGGAGTTAACTTGTGTGACCTTTTGATTTGATGGTGGTGCTAAAGAAAGAACATGGGGTCACATCTCTGAGGGTCATGAATATCTAATGGACAAATTTCATGGAGGTCCGTTGGGTAGTTATCTTGTTCTGGACCAAAGTTTTGGACTGACCAAAAACCTGCTAAATTATCTGAATATGAGCATTAAGCTAATGGTACAGATCAATAAACCACAAAAGTTACTTAAACGACAATTTCATTTTGTTGTCCTTGACGGAAGACGAATTAAGATAATTAAAGACTTAATTAATCCCACACTGGGGAAATTCCCTTGTTACAGTAGCTCGATGAAAAATACACACACATCAGAATAACATAAATTGACATGAAATAGAAAAAATAGAATACACTATAAACACGCTTATTCTGAATAGACAGGTAAAAAATAAATATACACAGACAATATAACACAAACTTAAACCCATCTGAGATAAATCGGACATTTAGAAGAGCAGTACTCGATCTTGGTCTGTCCTTGATGCGATATATCTACAGGTACCAACGTTTTTCTTAGTTAAGCTGTTCTCCGGTGTGATTCAGGTAAGGAGTGTGAGGAGATCTACCGTCGTGGAGGAAGAGACTCCCAGATGTACCTGATCCAGCCTGATGCCTTCTACCCTCCGTACAAGGTCTTCTGTGATCAGACCACCAAGAACGGAGGTGAGAACATAGTGGTAATACCTAGGAGGATTAGCCCTTTGGTAGTGTTTCTTTTAACCCTCATGTTGTCCTATATCAATGTTCTTTTTAATTCCCCAAAATAACATGATTGATTCCACCCAACGCTCTGTGCCAAGTACAAATCTCTACTTTCATTAATTTTGGGGCGTCTTATTCAATTTTATAGCATTGTAAAACAAATGGAAGTGTTTTTGAAATAGTATTGACTAAAAGTTGACATATTCCAGTCTGTGATTATCATCAACATCCATTCCTTTAATTTTAGTCTCAATAATTCCTAATTTCTGCTTTTCTAACTCAAACATTAGGTATAATTTCCTATAAATGAGGTTTATTGACCATAAATTCCAAAAATAACTGTAAAACTAAAGTTAATAAGTTAGTGTTACGTACTGTTGAAAACGTTGAAAAAAAAAGTGTCAAAAGTACTGAAAAAAGTAAGAAAAAGTTAAAAACATTTTGATAAGAAGCGCCAACAAAAGTGTTGATATTCAATTTTAACGGGAAGACAACACGAGGGTTAAAGGAACTTCTTTTGTTTTCCCAGGATGGCTTCTCATCCAGAACAGGCTCGACGGCAGTGTCGATTTTGGACGCCGCTGGGACGAATATCGACGCGGTTTCGGCAACATTGCCTTTGATGCTGGGAAGGGACACTGTGAGACTCCTGGTAAGACTTTTAATATAAGACAGGATCCTCTGTTAAAGGGAATTTACCTTTGATGGCTGGAAACCAATGGGGAAAAGTAAAAGTACATTTAGTTCATTCCTGTGAATGTACAATTCTGAGGTACTTAACTTGAGTAATTCAACTGTATTCCCCTCCTCACTGTACTTTTACTATTCTATTCTTTAAAATTATCAGCAAGATAATATAAAACAAAAATCTAAAATTGGCAATTCTGATTGATTTGTTTACTTGAGTAAAAAAACTTGAATGCAGGACTTTTACTTGTAATGGGGTATTGCTGCTTTGAATTTTCTAAATATCTCAGTACTTCTTCGACCGCTGAAGGAAACCCTTGTGTAATCTAAGACGTCTCACTCATTCTTAATATTGGTATTTACTTGTATATTCATATCCAGCTTTATTCAAACACTACTTGTTGACTGGCGTACCTTTCTTTGTCGTGCAATAGGTGAGTACTGGCTGGGCAATGACCGCATTAGTCAGGTGACAAAGATGGGCCCCACTGAGGTTCTCATTGAGATGGAGGACTGGACAGGTGCCAAGGTGAGTCCTCAACATGTCTTAAATAGTACAAATATCACATGCAAATGTTCCATAGACACAGAGTCATTCCAGAAACCATATCGCAGAGCCACTGTCGCTGCGTCTGGAGCTTAGCGCCATCCGTGACCATTTTGATTGGTTTAAAGAAATGAAAACAACCCCCGACCGTTGTTTTTGTCCTATCCAGGAGTGTATGCTGTTGTCATAGTATAGCATGTTGAAAAGAGTCATAGTATCTATAGCACGTTGAAAAAATGACATAAAAAAGTCGTAGTATGGCATGTCAAAAAAAATATTAGTACAGCATGTTGACAAAAGTGATAGAATTGTGTCAAACAAGTCGAAGTATAGTAGATCAAAAAAGTCGTAGTGAAGCATGTGGAAAAAAGATCATGAGATAGCATGTTTTAAGAAATAAGAAAGAAGTGATAGTATAGTATGTCAAAAAAACATTTTCGACATAGTATGACTTTTTTATGATTTTTAGACATACTTTACTGTCTTTTTTTTGATGTGCTATACTATGACCTTTTTCTAGATTTTTTTCGATGTGCTATACTATGACGTTTTCAAGATTTTTTTTGACATCCTATACTATGACTTTTTCAAGATTATTTTCGACATGCTATACTATGACTTTATTATGACCTTTTTCTACATGCTATACTATGACCTTTTTCTAGATTTTTTTCGATATGCTATACTATGGCTTTTTCAAGATTTGTTTCAACATACTATACTATGACCTTTTTCAAGATTATTTTTGATGTGCTATACTATGGCTTTTTCTAGATTTTTCTCAACATACTATACTATGACCTTTTTCAACATGCTATACTATGGCTTTTTCAAGATTATTTTCGACATACTATACTATGGCTTTTTCAAGATTTTTTTCAACATACTATACTATGACCTTTTTCTAGATTATTTTCGATGTGCTATACTATGACGTTTTCAAGATTTTTTTCGACATGCTATACTATGGCTTTTTCAACATGCTATACTATGGCTTTTTCCAGATTTTTCTCATCATACTATACTATGACCTTTTTCGACATGCTATACTATGGCTTTTTCAAGATTATTTTCGATGTGCTATACTATGGCTTTTTCAAGATTATTTTCGATGTGCTATACTATGACGTTTTCAAGATTTTTTTTGACATCCTATACTATGACTTTATTATGACGTGCTATACTATGACGTTTTTCTAGTTTTTTTCCGATATGCTATACTATGACCTTTTTCGAAATGCTATACTATGGCTTTTTCAAGATTTGTTTCAACATACTATACTATGACCTTTTTCTAGATTTTTTTCGAAATGCTATACTATGACCTTTTTCAAGATTATTTTTGATGTGCTATACTATGGCTTTTTCTAGATTTTTCTCAACATGCTATACTATGACCTTTTTCAAGATTTGTTTCAACATACTATACTATGACCTTTTTCAAGATTTGTTTCAACATACTATACTATGGCTTTTTCCAGATTTTTCTCATCATACTATCCTATGGCTTTTTCAAGATTATTTTCGACATACTATACTATGGCTTTTTCCAGATTTTTCTCATCATACTATACTATGGCTTTTTCAAGATTATTTTCGATGTGCTATACTATGGCTTTTTCAAGATTTTTTTGACATCCTATACTATGACTTTATTATGACTTTTTTCGATGTGCTATACTATGACCTTTTTCTACATGCTATACTATGACCTTTTTCAAGATTATTTTTGATGTACTATACTATGGCTTTTTCAACATACTATACTATGACCTTTTTCTAGATTTTTTCGATATGCTATACTATGGCTTTTTCAAGATTTGTTTCAACATACTATACTATGGCTTTTTCCAGATTTTTCTCATCATACTATCCTATGGCTTTTTCAAGATTATTTTCGACATACTATACTATGGCTTTTTCCAGATTTTTCTCATCATACTATACTATGGCTTTTTCAAGATTTGTTTCAACATACTATACTATGACCTTTTTCTAGATTTTTTTCGATATGCTATACTATGGCTTTTTCAAGATTTGTTTCAACATACTATGACGTTTTCAAGATTATTTTCAACATACTATACTATGACCTTTTTCAAGATTATTTTTGATGTACTATACTATGGCTTTTTCCAGATTTTTCTCAACATGCTATACTATGACGTTTTCAAGATTTTTTTTGATGTGCTATACTATGGCTTTTTCTAGATTTTTCTCAACATGCTATACTATGACGTTTTCAAGATTATTTTTGATGTGCTATACTATGGCTTTTTCTAGATTTTTCTCAACATGCTATACTATGACCTTTTTCAAGATTATTTTTGATGTGCTATACTATGGCTTTTTCTAGATTTTTTTGACATCTTATACTATGACTTTATTATGACTTTTTTCGATGTGCTATACTATGACCTTTTTCTAGATTTTTTTCAACATACTATACTATGGCTTTTTCAAGATTTTTCTCAACATGCTATACTATGACCTTTTTCTAGATTATTTTCGACATACTATACTATGACCTTTTTCTAGATTATTTTCGACATACTATACTATGGCTTTTTCAAGATTTGTTTCAACATACTATACTATGACCTTTTTCAAGATTATTTTTGATGTGCTATACTATGGCTTTTTCTAGATTTTTTTGACATCTTATACTATGACTTTATTATGACTTTTTTCGATGTGCTATACTATGACCTTTTTCTAGATTATTTTCAACATACTATACTATGGCTTTTTCAAGATTTTTCTCAACATGCTATACTATGACCTTTTTCTAGATTTGTTTCAACATACTATACTATGGCTTTTTCAAGATTTTTTTCAACATACTATACTATGGCTTTTTCAAGATTATTTTCGACATACTATACTATGACCTTTTTCTAGTTTTTTTTCGATATGCTATACTATGGCTTTTTCAAGATTTGTTTCAACATACTATGACGTTTTCAAGATTATTTTCAACATACTATACTATGACCTTTTTCAAGATTATTTTTGATGTACTATACTATGGCTTTTTCTAGATTTTTCTCAACATGCTATACTATGACGTTTTCAAGATTATTTTTGATGTGCTATACTATGGCTTTTTCTAGATTTTTTGACATCTTATACTATGACTTTATTATGACTTTTTTCGATGTGCTATACTATGACCTTTTTCTAGATTTTTTCAACATACTATACTATGGCTTTTACTATGGCTTTTTCAAGATTTTTCTCAACATGCTATACTATGACCTTTTTCTAGATTATTTTCGACATACTATACTATGGCTTTTTCAAGATTTTTTTCAACATGCTATACTATGGCTTTTTCTAGATTTTTTTGACATCCTATACTATGACCTTTTTCAAGATTATTTTTGATGTACTATACTATGGCTTTTTCAAGATTTGTTTCAACATACTATACTATGACCTTTTTCGACATGTTGGAAAAATCATAAGAGTTATAGTTTGTCGAAAAACATGTCATTATAGTAAGTCATGACAAAGTGAAGTAATTTATTGCAATATACACAGCAATTACATAGATGCTTTGAGATGCTCCAATATAGGGATAAAATAATTTAAATTTGTGGAAGAAAAAGTTAGATATTCCGAGATGGTTTCATTTCTTCATTCACACATTTAAAATGAAAAAGATTAAATAAATAATTTGCCAGGGAATGTGAAGATAATTTCCTAAAACCCGTCCAGGTGCGGAGCATACTCCAGGCAGTATATAACAGAAAATAAATAATCACGTCAATGCAATATACACAATTTGTCGGTATCTATCAATTATTTTACAAACACAGTGCAACATTCATTAGACAAAACCCAATAGACCAAATGAAGTTATCCATGAGCCTGGTGGTGTGGTACTGGGGTGAATGGGGTCCGATGATCCTGTTCCCCACTGGTATTGGCGGTTCTGTATTGACAACAGCTCACTCCTTGTAATTTGCTGAGCAGTTTTTACAGTCTTACATTTGAGGGAGGTGATGCTGCCGGTCAGGATATGGTCAAAGTTGCAGTTACTGTGCAGATCTGTCCAGCAGGATCCCACAGGGGGATGTGTTGTCCAACATCTCTGGGCTGGAAGACCAGATTTTGAGAAGAAATAGTTTATGAACAACCAGTATGTCGTAAAGATGTAATTCAATGTCAATGGAAAAATTCACATGTCAAAAAGTGTCCTAGTATAGGATGTAGAAGACAATAATAAAATTATCTGTGGAAAAGAGTCATTACAAAGTATAGTATAGCATGTCAAAATGTCTTCAAATTCAAAGGTTTATTGATAAAGTCATAATATGTTTAAAAAAAAAAAAAACATAGCACATAAAAATATAAAATGAACCTAAATGTTTTCCTTTTGTCATTTAGGTCCACGCCCAGTACCGGCAGTTCACCATCCAATCAGAGACGTCTAACTACGTGCTGGCGGTCGACGGTTACTCCGGGAACGCCGGCAACGGCTTCCTGGAGGGATCCACCGAGCTGTTTGGTGTAAACCGCACGATGACCATTCACAACGGCATGATGTTCAGCACCTACGACAGAGACAACGACAACTGGTGAGTGTCCAGGATTACAGCAACACCGTGTTCAATACCCAACAAGTCCTCGAAAAAACCCAGAAATCATGCTACACGCTTTGTCACATGCTCCTGGTGGTGTGTGCATGAGCTAATTTCAACTGGCAATGTTAACAATAGTATAGCATGTTTTTAAAAAAAGTTAATAGTATACCAAGTCAAAACAAATCACAAAAAGTCATAAAGCTTGTTGAATAAAGTCATAATATAGCATTTTTAAACAAAAAAATCAAGGTACACTGGGAGGAAAAAGTCTAATGGAAAACATTCTTCTCCATCTCATGCATTTCCATAGAAACAATTACATTTAACAATTTAAAAACAAGTTATTAGCATGCAAACATAGGTCAAAATAAAAGCATAGCATCTTGAACAGGACAGTAATTAATAAAGCATAGCATTTTGAGACAAGTTTACAAAAAATCGGAAAAAGTCTAATGGATAACATGCTAGCCACGCATACGCTAACACGAGTCAGTCACAATAGCTCAAAGCTAACAGGACAATAATTAACACGGTTTCTCATTAGTGTCTTGTGACAAATATGCATGTTTCCTCCAGCAGAGTAAGATTAAATCCTCCATTTTGGAGTCTGCTGCCCTCCAACATTGTCAAGACAGAAATCCATGGTGACAAGTAAAAGTCTGAGTTAGGTTTTTCATTTTTAACACCTTTCTCTGTCCCTGAACCAGGATCCCCGGCGATCCCTCCAAACAGTGTGCGCGAGGGAGGACGGCGGCGGATGGTGGTACAACCGCTGCCACTCGGCCAATCCCAACGGCCGATACTACATGGGCGGAGCCTACACGCGCAAGATGGCCAAGCACGGCACGGACGACGGCGTGGTGTGGATGAACTGGAAGGGCAGCTGGTATTCTCTCAAGGCCATCAGCATGAAGATCAGGCCGTTCTTTGTGCCCAGCTAATTAACCCCGGAGAGCATCGACACACACACACAGGACACCGCAAAAATAAAAGACACCAGCGTAATGTGGGCCAAATCAAATCTCTTCGTAACATTCAACCTAATCTTTAAGCGTGTCCTTTATTTTAGCTGTTGCATTGATGTTGACGCACATTTACACACAACTAAGAATTGCGCTGTTAACCCTCGTGTTGTCTTCCTGTTGCCATGCAACCCGTTTTTCTGACATTTTTGTTGCTTTTCCCAATGCCTTTGTCAGTTTTTTTTTGACAATTTTGTTGTGGCACTTTGGATATTTTGTGTCACTTTTTCCCAGATGTTTTATCAATTATTCTTTAAATGTTATACAATTGAATAATATGCCTAAATTCAATGAAAGTAGTGAACTGACCATATATTTTACTTGGGAAGAGCGACGTACAAAAACCATCCAGGATACTTTTTTTTTTAAATATTTCATTAAGTAAAAAATGGGTCCAATTTGACCCGAGGACAACAAGAGGGTCAACGTGAAAACGAAGAAAATATCTGCACATGGGGCACTGACCTAAAAATAAAGTGAAATAAGAAATGTTTTAATAAAGTTGTCACGTCTTCAGATAAAAGAGAAACGTTGTTACTGGTTGTGCGTTGATGTGTAAAATGTCCTCTGTTGTAATGTGTGTGATGTCTTCAGTGTGGACTCCTAGGACGAGTGGACGTCCACTGTCCTCCGCTACTCAATAAACACATTGAGGAACCTACTTTCTGTCTGATTATTACTTCAGGGATTATAGAAATGAAAATTTAATCACAACATATATATCATACATACCTGCTGAAATCCCATGGACAGGAAACTCTTAAATCTTAAAAGTAGAGGTAAGACAATTGTGCATAACTGTATTTTCAAGAGTGAATTGAGATATATATACAGAGAGAGATAACACAATTGTGTAAAAGGCTGGAAAAACTACAACATGCAGTGAGTTTTATATCATATGTAAATGACTGGACAGTGTGCTAAAAGTAATAGTTTTTGTGCTTTATTTTGAGGACAGTGAAATAAATAACCCAACAAAGGAAGCAGGGGGAGTGTGTTCTCCATGCATAAATAGTTAAATGTGTCTAGTTATTATAACAGATAAGAGCTTTCACCAACATGCAGAACCACATGGTTGATATTTAACCGTGTGATGATAGCATATTCACGGGCTTTAAAGTCATCTAAAAGGGAAAAAAATAGAGTTTCAAATATTTTTTTTGTCTCAATTTAACCCTCATGTTGTCCTCAATCAATGTTCCTTTTAATTCCCCAAAATAACATGATTGAAGTACAATTTTGGGGCATCTTATTCCATTTTATTGCATTTGGAGAGAAAAAATTAAGTGGCTTTTGAGTAAAAGTTGACATATTCCAGTCTGTGATTATCATCAACATCCATTCCTTTAATTTTAGTCTCAATAATTCCTAATTTCTGCTTTTCTAACTCAAACATTAGGTATAATTTCCTATAAATGAGGTTTATTGGCCGTACATTCCAAAAATAACTGTAAAACGGCAAAAAAAGCGTCAAAAGTGTTGAAAAAAGGGACAAAAACGTAAGAAAAAGTTAAAAACATCGACAAAAAGCCTCAACAAAAGTGTTGATATTCAATTTCGACGGGAAGACGACACGAGGGTTAAAGATCAGAGGAGCATACAGTATGTTGAGTGGATGCTGATTTGAAACCATTTCAATAATCCTTATTTGTAGAGCACAAGTTACAAAGTGCTTTAACAAGTGTAAAGACAATAATACAAAAAGATAAAAGCAATTCTGCCAATGAAAGTGATCAGTTGCATTGAATCATCATTTTTTGTGGTAATTTGGTTAAAAAGAAACTCATATTTCAGATATAGATATTTTTTAAAGAGGACACCAGGAGGGTTAAATATGATCGATAAAAGAACACTGGACAAAGCGACTTTTAACATTTACCAAAAAGAAAGGAAAGCACCCGTCCTTTACTTCCATAGTGAAGTGTCAAACCTGCCTCAGTCCAGCTCTGCGGGACCCAGGGGCTCCAGAACGACCCGGTTCGGTGCCAGGTCCTCAAACTGGGTCAGCAGTTCCCTCCGGACCGCCGGGATGCTCTTATACCCCGCGGACGGTGCGGGGCTCGCGTCTACGGGCTGCAGGGTGATACGGGGGACGTGGTCAGGAGGCGCGGCGTCCGTCCTCCGGTCGAGAGTCCGCGCCGTCTCTTCCATGTCCGCTCGAAGCGTTTGATACCCGAGACGATCGACGCCGAACGGGACCGCCGCCCGGCAGGACCCGGAGCAGGCTCGCAGCTTCATGTCCACGTCCACCTGGTGGCGTCAATCAACACTCATTATATGATTCCCCTTAACCTCCTCATGTTGTCCCCATGTTGTCCCCATATCAATGTTCTTTTTAATTTCCCAAAATAACATGATTGATTCCACCCAACGCTCTTTGCCAAGTACAAATCTCTACTTTCATTAATTTTGGGGCGTCTTATTCAATTTTATAGCATTGTAAAACAAATGGAAGTGTTTTTGAAATAGTATTGAGTAAAAGTTGACATATTCCAGTCTGTGATTATCATCAACATCCATTCCTTTAATTTTAGTCTCAATAATTCCTAATTTCTGCTTTTCTAACTCAAACATCAGGTATAATTTCCTATAAATGAGCTTTATTGACCATAAATACCAACAATAACTGTAAAACTAAAGTTAATAACTTAGTGTTAGGGGGGAATGAGAGGGGGAAACCTTGCAGAAGATATTAGTTTTCAAACCAAAACGGAGCAATGTCGCCTGAATGAGACAGCAGACGAAAATGTGCCTGAATTTGTCAAATTTGGACATTTTCAATGGACAGAATGTCCCAAAAGAAGACGTAAAATGATGTGACATCACACAAAGGGTTTGACCTAGTTTAACGTTCTCACAGCTCACCTCTGTCCGATACATGTCCTCCATTTGTTTCCGGACGATGCCGTGTAGCTGCATGAGTTTCTGGGACAGCCGGGACGATCGTTTCCGTAGCGACGTGAGGTTCCCGGCCAATCCCTGGGCTCGTTCCACGAACGTCAGCTCTGACACTAGAGAAGACCGTTAATCAGCCTGCGTCACTTTAAACAACCCGTCTTCATTCGGTCTCCAAAGTCCAATTTTATAGCATTGTAAAACAAATGGAAGTGTTTTTGAAATAGTATTGAGTAAAAGTTGACATATTCCAGTCTGTGATTATCATCAACATCCATTCCTTTAATTTTAGTCTCAATAATTCCTAATTTCTGCTTTTCTAACTCAAACATTAGGTATAATTTCCTATAAATGAGGTTTATTGACCATAAATTCATAAATTCCTAAAAATAACTGTAAAACTAAAACATTGAAAAAAGTTAAATAAAGTTGGAAAAAGAAAAAAAACATTGATAAAAAAAGTCAAAAAGTGTTGATTTTGAATTTTGACAAAAACACAAGAAAAAGCTGAATGACTTAAAAGTCTATAATAGTCTAAAAATTCCTAATTTCTGCCAACAAACATTGGTATAATTTCCTATAAATGATTTTCAAAATTTTGTAAAACTAAAATTAATAAGTTGGAAACGTCAAAAAAGGGACAAAAACGTAAGAAGAAGTTAAAAACGTCTCACCCAACAAAAGTGTTTTTCAATTTTGACGATGACTCTCGTTGTCACCCATACGATGACTCTCCGGTTGTCGCCATAGACGCGGGTCATCGTCGCCATGGACTTCTCCGCCGCGTCTTCGTACGTCTTCGTACGTCTACACACCCTCCTCAGTTTGCCCTCCGCCTTGTCCTCCATCTGGGAGATCCACCCCTGCAGCCTGCAGCCGGACGGGCATCTAGCAACCTGTGGACAGGAAGTTGGAGAGATGTCAGAGGGGGGGCTGCCCATAGAAAGTCGGGGGTTCGGTGCCTTGCTAAAGAGCACCTTGGCAGTGCCCAGGAGGTGAACTGGCACCTCTTCAGCTACCAGTCCACCACCATACTTTTGGTCCGAATGGGGACTTGAACCTGCGACCCTCCGGTTCCCGACTCCCTACAAACTTAGCTACTGCCACCCCTAAAGGTCTCTCACCCTCCGAACCACAGATAATGGAGAACAGATGCGCAGGGCTGTAGTCAAGACCACCTTAGTTGAGTCCAAGACCAGGACTAGTCGAGGTCAAGACAAGACAGAGTCCAAAACGGTTCGAGTCTGAGTCAAGACAGAGTCCAAGGAGGTTCGAGTCCGAGACAAGACAGAGTCCAAAACGGTTCGAGTCTGAGTCAAGACAGAGTCCAAGGAGGTTCGAGTCCGAGACAAGACAGAGTCCAAAACGGTTCGAGTCTGAGTCAAGACCGAGTCCAAGGAGGTTTGAGTCCGAGTCAAGATTTTGTTTGTTATATATACACACACAATACAACATATACAACAAGCAAGTGTAATACTGGTTTCTCACCGAGTCGTGGTCTGAACACAGAGCAGGGGCGTCCGGCGTCCCTCGACAGCGAGGATTCCTGACAGTGGGGGTGTGACTGGATGGTTGTCGGCCATCTTGATTCTGCCGCTTCAGCCTCGCACAAACTGCACACAAACACAACAGAAAGAAACAGCACTGTGGTCAGTTCACCTTTAGTCTCGTGATGCCAGACCGTCCTCCACAGCGAGCAACACGTTCTTTGGTTTGATGGCATTTCTTTAAACCAATCACAATCATCGTGGGCGGGGCTAAGCGCCGGACGGAGCCACGGTGCCGCTGCTAAATAGTCTCGGGAAGGAAGTTGTTTTGGAGGAACATGAAGTTCAGAAGTAGTTTTAGTCGTCAACAGAGACTCTGATTGGACAGATAGTCTAGCTAGCTGTCTGGATTTACCCTGCAGAGACCTGAGGACCAGGTAACCATAGTCCTCAGATTGGACAGATAGTCTAGCTAGCTGTCTGGATTTACCCTGCAGAGATCTGAGGACCAGGTAACCATAGTCCTCAGATTGGACAGATAGTCTAGCTAGCTGTCTGGATTTACCCTGCAGAGATCTGAAGACCAGGTAACCATAGTCCTATGTCTGCAGTTACCATGACAACAAGGCCGCGACAAAGGAGATGAAAAAGCTACTTAAAGGAGACAAAAAGCGAACACTTTTGTTGAGGCTTTTTTATCAATGTTTTTAACTTTTTCTAATATTTTTGTCATTTTTGTAACTTTAGTTTTACAATTATTTTGGGAATTTATGGTCAATAAACCTCATTTTTAGGAAATTCTACCTAATGTTTGAGTTAGAAAAGCAGAAATTAGGAATTATTGAGACTAAAATGAAAGGAATGGATGTTGATGATAATCACAGACTGGAATATGTCAACTTTTACTCAATACTATTTCAAAAACACTTCCATTTGTTTTACAATGCTATAAAATTGAAAAAGACGCCCCAAAATTAATGAAAGTAGAGATTTGTACTTGGCAAAGAGCGTTGGGTGGAATCAATCATGTTATTTTGGGGAATTAAAAAGAACATTGATATAGGACAACATGAGGACAACAGGAAGACATCATGAGGACAACGTGAAGACAACGTTAGGACAACATGAAGACAACAGGAAGACAACATGAGGGTTAAAGGGGGGATCAACAAGTTTCGAAATGTGACACCATTTGTAAAATAGTGTCACATTAAAGCAAAAATATAAACTGATATGCTTGCTATAAAGTCCTTGTTTTGCCCAGTGCATGATGGGAGTTCAAACAGGAAGCATTTACATAGAGGGTCAATGAACTCCCCCGTCGCCCTGCGGCCCCCGAGAGGGTTCAGAGTTCTCTGAACTGGGTCTCACATTTATTACAAAACTCAATCATTGAACCAGACAACAGAGACAACACGGAGCTGCAGAGCAATACAGGTTATTTCCTGCTCTACCAACACAGATACAGAGCAGCTCATACTTAAGATAAACGTCTTGTATAAGTATACACCCCCCTATGTTAAAATACAGGGGGCATAAGTATACACCCCCCTATGTTAAAATACAGGGACATAAGTATACACCCCCCTATGTTAAAATACAGGGGGCATAAGTATACACCCCCTATGTTAAAATACAGGGGGCATAAGTATACACCCCCTATGTTAAAATACAGGGGCATAAGTATACACCCCTATGTTAAAATACAGGGGCATAAGTATACACCCCCTATGTTAAAAATACAGGGGCATAAGTATACACCCCCTATGTTAAAATACAGGGGTTATAAGTATACACCCCCTATGTTAAAAAAGTACAGGGGGGCATAAGTATACACCCCCAGGGGCATATGTTAAAATACAGGGGGCATAAGTATACACCCCCTATGTTAAAATACAGGGGCATAAGTATACACCCCCTATGTTAAAATACAGGGGGCATAAGTATACACCCCCCATGTTAAAATACAGGGGGCATAAGTATACACCCCCCTATGTTAAAATACAGGGGGGCATAAGTATACACCCCCTATGTTAAAATACAGGGGGCATAAGTACACCCCCCATGTTAAAATACAGGGGCATAAGTATACACCCCCTATGTTAAAATACAGGGGCATAAGTATACACCCCCTATGTTAAAATACAGGGGCATAAGTATAAGTATACACCCCCCCCCATGTTAAAATACAGGGGGCATAAGTATACACCCCCTATGTTAAAATACAGGGGGCATAAGTATAAGTATACACCCCCCTATGTTAAAATACAGGGGCATAAGTATACACCCCCCTATGTTAAAATACAGGGGGCATAAGTATACACCCCCCCTATGTTAAAATACAGGGGGCATAAGTATACACCCCCCATATGTTAAAATACAGGGGCATAAGTATACACCCCTATGTTAAAATACAGGGGCATAAGTATACACCCCCCTATGTTAAAATACAGGGGCATAAGTAAAATACACATAAGTATACCCCCTATGTTAAAATACAGGGGCATAAGTATACACCCCCCTATGTTAAAATACAGGGGTATAAGTATAAACCCCCCTATGTTAAATCCCCATAGAGGCAGGTTTTTATTATTAAAGACCAGTTATTACATGGATCAGGATACTATGCATCCTGATAAAGTTGCCTTGGTCTTTGGATTTAAAATAAAAACTTGCCTCTATGGTAATTTAACATAGGGGGGTGTATACTTATACCCCTGTATTTTAACATAGGGGGGTGTATACTTATACCCCTGTATTTTAACATAGGGGGGTGTATACTGATGATGTATGTGAATATATTTTTTTATTGTGTACGCTGCTTGGTTCCTTCATGTCTTAACATGTTTGAATGGCAAACTTATCTAAAATGTTTTTGTTTTTAACATTTTTTGGGGCATTTTAGGCTGAAGACATTAAAGGGGAGAAAAGGGAACATGCAGCAAAACGGCCGCAGGTCGGAGTCGAACATGCGGCCGCCGCGTCGAAGAGCGACCCACCATATTTGGGTGAATTGTGACATTAACCCTCCTGTTGTCCTCGGGTCAAATTTAACCCCCTTTAAAAAAATGTCTATATCTGAAATATGAGTTTCTTTTTAACCAAATTACCACAAAAAATGGATTCCTCCTCCTTACATTCCTCTGATCTTAACTATTAGTCAAAATAATTCATCATTTCTGATTTTTTAACTCAAATATTAGGTATAATTCTATATAAATGAGGGTTATTGGCCATGGATTCCAAAAAGTATTATAGGTGGAGTTAGTGAAAAGGTCTGAAAAAGGGACGAAAATGTCAAATTTTTGTCCCTTTTCGACTCAGGAGGACAACACAAGGGTTTAAAAAATAACAAAAAACAACAGAATCCACAGCATTGGGTGAACATTGAATCTTTATTGATTGAGCAGAGTTCAGACATGGCTGCGTACAGGTTAGTTAAACAAGTCAATGACATTTACACCAAGAACAAACACACACACACACTCAGTGTTTGAAAGGATTTGGAAATCTCACAATGATTCACAAACACATCCGAACGGTCCGAAGGTCGGAAAAGCAACTTCTGGCCTCAAATATTGACGTGCAGCCTCGGAGTGCACATGCACCTCCAGGTCTAATGTCATGTTGCTGCTTGTTTCTTTGCGTTCGAACACACACACACACACACCTGTATGAATGTGTATATCTTGCAAGGGCGGGACCCAGGGACTCACCAGAGGCGATATGGTGTACGATATGTTCGCGATATTCTGCCATTTTTACTAATTTATTACCTTTTTTTATCCCCCAGCATCAGTTTCATCTAAAAATAAACAAAAAACAAAAAAAAAAGTATTCTCATGTTATGTAGTTAAAAGCTCGATACTTGGCGTCTTTTAGTATTGCCACGGCAATAAGTTATCGATTTTATTCCGCCCAACCTATTTCTAATTTATGGTCTTATAATAATGTTCTTATTGTTATTATTAGTTTAATTATTACTGTTATTTTGTTGTCTTTATCTATTTTTTTTCTTGCTAAAACTGCTAGCTGGAATTTTCCATTTCCTCCCAGAAGGATCAACAAACAGGAGTCTAACCTGAAGGTTTCTGCATGTTTTGTCCAATCAAAAAGCAGCGGGGCGGATGAACATCCTCGCCGCCTTCAGGCTGTGATTGGCCGGTTTATAGGTCGCCCAAACGACTCCGTTTTCAACCTCGTGCGCGCCTTTATGATAAACGCCGTTCAAGTTGGCCGTCTGGCATTTGTTGTACCACCAGCCGCCGCCGCCGTAGCGCCCCGCGCAGCTCCCCCCCCAGAGGTCGTTGTCCTTGTCAAAGGTGCTGAATTTCATCCCGTCGTGGGACGCCAGAGCGTCCCCGGCGTCCCCGGTGTAACCGGACACGTGCAGCGGGTACCCCTCCGCCTCGGCGCCGACCCTGACCGTGTACTCGGCGCTGGCGACGCCCCCTTGCCAATCCTCCAGCTCCACCCTCAGCATGCTCTCCCCCTGATTGGTCAGCAGGTGGAGGTTCTGGTTGCCCAGCCAGAACTCCCCGTTGCCGTCGGCGTCCACCGAGCCGAACCCGTCGCGGTACTCGGCCCAGGTGCGGTTGAAGCCGAGCGCGCCGCTCTCTCTCTGCTGCGCCAACAACCACCCGCCCATTAGCCCCCCCTGCTGGCAGTAAACCTCCGCCACCTGCGCCCAGGCGGCGCCGCCGGGTTTGATCTTAAACAGGCCGTTCGATTCCCCGTTCAGGTGGTTCTGCTGGGCCTCGACACAATCTGCGGACAGAGAGGGGCACACCGCAGACCGCCGGTTAGCTTGCACCGCCTTTGGCTCGGCTACAACCACAGCAAGAGAAACGGCCACTCTCCAGCCGGATGCTCCACATGCAGACTGAGTTTCATACATTTTTGAATCTAAATACTAAGAGTGTGAGGTGTGTGTGTGTGTGTGTGTGGGGGGTGGGCCTGAATCTGGACTCGGACTAGGCCCGCACGATTCAGAGAAAAATATGACTTTATTTTTTTTGGCTTAGAATTGATATTTGAAACATTTGATTGTATATCGATCATCCTATAGACCAATGTTTCCCAAACTTAAGGTCGGGACCCAAAATGGGTCGCCAATTGGCAGTAAAATGCATATCAATCTTATGTGAATATGAGCGTTCCTTTTTTTGCTACACTGGTCTGTTCAGCTCAGATGCTGCTGGGTTTTTTTTTTTTTTCTCGCTCCTCTTTTTAAAATGAATAAACTGGACACACATCTTCAAACAAAACATTCACATTATCGGGGAAAGTCCAAATAACGTTTCCTTTGCAAAGAAGAATCCTTCAAGAAACAGTGTTTTCGACAGCGGAGAAGTCATGACATGTGGTCTGTTGGTGTACATTTAGCATTTTAAATAATATTTTTGTGTGTCAGTTAATTTGTGACGGCGTTGTTAGCCGCTGTGGTCCGTCTGGCGGGCTCGTTACTGATGCGGATTAGGCAGCAAAGTGCGTATTTGACGTTGTTTTTGGTAACGTGTGTTGTGTTTGTGTTACTCGAGCATGTGAGACTAATGTAATGGGAACAGGTGAGAGTGGTCGTTTTTAATGATTCTCCCTGTTATCTATCAGGCGTTCAAAGGGAAACGAGCAGCGCTGAAGGCATCGTTAGAATGGAATAAATATACTTCACATGCATTTAAATTCATAGTTTGTTCCGTCTTTTGTCCACAGTTTAAAAATGGAGATGTTACAATGATTCATGGTGTATTTTTGTAAATTTGGGTCCCAGGGAGACACCAAATTTCTTTTTTGGGTCTTGAGCTGAAAAGGTTTGGGAACCACTGCTATAGACCATATATCCCTCTCCGTACCGCATATATAAGAAATTGGGAGGAGAGCCTTTAAATTTAAAGCCCCTTCCGATTGGACGGTTCACCGAGGTCTTTTAAAGCTCTCTCCTCTTTTTGCCAGTTAAAGATGTCTCTTTGTAATTATTTGCATACAAGCTGCAACTGTTTTTCTCATACTTGATATTATTTGTTTTTTATATTATTTATGTTTTGTATATACTATATGTATATTATTGTATTTATTCATCTTCCTCAAACTGTCTATATTAATAACCTTAACTGTTTTTGTCTAATATTTATTGGTTGGAATGGGGAGGATATGGGTGATTTTGGTGTGATGGAGAGATTTTGTTTTTGTTTGTGTATGTTTGGGATGTATGTTTTTTTTTATTTTTATGTCCCCTCAAGTTGTTTTGTCTAATTGTGAATGTACTGTATTTTTTTTTTTTTGCCTTTAAGGACCCCCTCAAAAACGAGATGTCACATCTCAAGGGACTATTCCTAATAAAGAATTTCACTTATATCACAATTCTCTGCCACGATGCCTTTTTCTCACGAAGTGTAATGTTTATTGCACACATGACAAAACAAATTGGTAGTACCAAACATTTGTTTTTTGGCGCCTAGAGCACGTTGAGCATCACCAGAAGCCTGTTAACAGAGTTCCCCTTCGAGGGGAACTCGAACTGCGTCGGTTACGACACTATGGACACTATGCCTAAAGGCTTTCCCATGACAGGGCTTACCGACGCAGTGTCTCCAATCCCCTATTGGTCCTAGGGAACAAGGGTTGTGACGGCATAACCGTAGGGGTTCATATAAGGGGCCTCGGCACATAGCTCATTAGCTCACTATGAAGCAAAGGCACTCCCATAGTGTTGAACCGACGCAGTGTCTTTTCCCCCCCTATCTCGGGGAACAAGGGTTACATACGTAACCCGAGACGTTCCCCTTTGAGGGGAACTCGAACTGTGTCGGTTACGACACTATGCCTAAAGGCGTTCCCATAGTGTCGTAACCGACGCAGTGTCTCGTCCCCCTATCTCGGGGAACAAGGGTTACATACGTAACCCGAGATGGCCTCAACAAGGAGAAGGGAGAGCAGCGCTTTAAAACCTATTTTATACAGTCCGTCTTTAAAACTCACAAAAGAAAGTAGCAGCGTTTGTGACACAGACGGCTCGTAAAATTAAATAAGAATCAAAGTCATTTAAAAATGAAATCATGAACAGGGTGAATCGAGATCACGATTTTGTGACAATTAAATTGTGCAGGCCTAAATTGGACTAAATTTTTTCCCCCCCACCCCTATTCTAAAAAAGTTGGTAAAGATAAGATTTGTTTTATTTTTATACTCACATTGATTTGACATTCATTCAGCTTGAGTGGAACTTTAAGTGAGTTTTAACCTTGCACAATAATGTCATTTATATATATTTTAAACTGTTTTTATCTTTCTTTTATGATCTTACCTGTAGCACTTTGAGGTTTGTCTTAAACGTAAGGTGCATTACAAATAAAATGTGTTATGTATTATTATTATTATTATTATTGCTCAAAAACCCCAACGTCCGCAGGTTAGCGAGGGCCCGTTCATTGCTGCTCGCAGCTTTAATTATTATTATTATTATTGCTCAAAATGGCTTGGGCGCTGCACTTTAGGCCTTAATCTAAGATGAGATAAAAGACTACTGGCTACTTTTCCATCTGCAGTCCCTAAAACGCAACCTTGGGACCTTAAATTGTGGCTACGGCCCTTGTACCAAGCAGAAACAGCTGTCTCTGCTAGCTTAAGGAGCGCTAACAGTCACTTTCACTGCAACAACGGCTAAAGCTTGTCCCAATAAACTCACCCCGTATTCTTCAATCTGCATTTGAAATATCAAACAGGACTGAAAGTTCCTCTTATTATTTTTGAATTGTTGTCTTGTTACCAAAACAGAAACAGCCCTAAAAAGTTCATCATAGTGTTTTTCTGGGATTACACAACAACCCAAAATACGTCAATAGCAATTAATTACATCACACTGAATAAGCAAAAATAATTACTGTGTTCACTTGGTATTTTTGGTACATGAGGCTGGCTAGCTAGCTAGCTAGCAGATGCTAACGCACGCTCGGCTAGGTGAACGTGGCGCTCTGGGCCGTGCAGCTTTACTCCAGGGCTGATGTTTTGGTACCTTTTCCTACATAATCGGCTTGGCGCTCGGTAACAACGCTCTTCACACTCCGGGCGTGGATATCAGGAAGGTCATCCTCTGCGGCGCCCGTGTCGAACAAGCCCATGTCGAGCCCTGTGTCGAATACATTATATTTATGTTTACTTATTCAAGCAATTGAAAGTTTTTGAATAAATCCTAGGATATGTATTTGGGCTACATCTCTGTTATATGAGCCAGATGACGAAATAACACACAGGCTATGAAGTAAAACACTGTTTTTATCATAAATGCACATAAAATTGATAATTACCAATTAATTGCCTTGTGTATCGAGCTTTATTAACAGTCACAATACAAATGCTACTTTTGTGTTTTTTCAAACAACTTAACAAATAACTCAAAAAAAACTTCATATTTTTCAACTTTATTCTAAAAAAAAATTAGAACAATTAGATAATTGTGTAATTGTTACAGGCCTTCTAGCCCGGCGTCCGCACCAGAATGGGTTCCCAAACTCAGTTTTGGTGTCCAAGAGGCTTCCCTTGGCGCCGCCAGTGTGGACCGTCTTGGTCACTGAAGAGGAGGATGAGGAAGACGTGTGGCCGAGGCTGGGGAAGAGGGCGCCCATCCCTCCCTTGGTGAGGTCCGTCATGGCCGAGCACTCGGGGCCTCCCTCGAACACCTCCTCCACCTTCTCCACAGGGCCGTTTTTGGTGTGGACGATGGTGCGGCGGGTGCTGCGGGTGCAGGAGACGGTTTTGGTGCTAACGTGGCTCGTGCTGGGCTGGCCGACCCCCGTGCCGAAGAGGTCGTCGCCGCGTCCTCCGAGCTCAGTGATGGATTTAGAGGACGTGGAGGAGGAGGAGGAAGAAGGAAGAAGTTGAGGATGTGGACGGAGTGAAGGAAGTACCTGGGACCTTGGAGATGGTTGCCGGGGACGAGGAGCTGGAGCCTTCCTGTTCCAGGACCAACTGGACCGTCCTCACCTGAGAGAGAACAATAACCGAACTTCAGCGGGAGCAGGATAGTAAAAAAAAAAAAAAAAATTATAAAGGCAAATACTCCTAAATACAGATGAGAGGGGATCATATTTTAGATTATATTCAACTTTAATGTCATTGTGCAGAGAACAAAGACAACGAAATGCAGTTTGGGTGCAACCAGAAGTACAAAAAGAGCAGAAAAGTGTAACTTTTTTTACATTGCAATACATAAAAGCTTTTAAATTGTTAAATATAATTGTTTCCATGGAGATTGCCATTTATTAAGCCCCTTGAGGGTTTTTTGGCAATTGTCCGTCACATCTTTTTGTGAAACATATAACACTGTTTTTAATGTTTTTGTACAAGGATAGACAGAAATAGAAGAAATATAGCGCAGTGTAGACATTCACAGAAGGTGGTTTACAGTAAAATAAATGAAATATAACTATGTGCAGTGTATTAGCAGTTAGTACTGTAAGGAAGCGGAATATGTAATATGAACAATGTGTACAGATATGTGCAATAAGCAGTAAAATATAGTGGTAAAAACTGTATATTATTGTTATATGCAGTGTATGGTTATGACCCTTGTGTTGTCTTCCCGTCAAAATTGAAAATCTACACATTTGTTGAAGCTTTTTCACTTTTTCTTATGTTTTTGTCCCTTTTTTCAACACTTTTGATGCTTTTTCCCCAATGTTTGTCACTTTTTACATTTTTAACACTATGTAACACTAACTTACTGACTTTAGTTTTACAGTTATTTGGGGAATTTGAGGTCAATAAACCTCATTTATAGGAAATTATACCTTGTGTTTGAGTTAGAAAAGCAGAAATATTAAGAATTGTGAAGAATATGTGTAAGAATGGAGAAAATGCCCTTAGACCTCAGAGTGTTAACCCTTGTATGGTAATCAGGTCAAATTGACCCATTTCAAATCTTTACAAGACGATAAAATGGAACAAGTTAAATTTTTTCTACCTGAAATCAGCGTCCTTACCTTATTTCCTGTGATAAACATGTATTCCTGACTCAGAACATTATTCTAGATATGACACTTATGTTGTTTCCATAGTGGATTTTTAACATGAATTATAACCTTATGACAAAAAACTAACCCCACTTCCATGTTTAATTGTGTTCTAGTAGAGACTGATGCATTCCCTAAACATATATGTTATCTCAGCTGTTGGATATGGAGATAAAGACAATATTTGTTAATAGATTATGAAGTTAAATTTTATTCCAGATTTGTTATTAAAACCCCAAATAAGTCCCGGGTCAGTTTGACCCGAGGGACACGAGAGGGTCCGGGAGTGAAGACAATACGAGGGTTAGGTGGGAGCATGGTTCTAGAAAAGGTGCTTAAGTTCAAATGAGGAGGTCCAGTTATGCAACCGAAAGCGTCCCTCACCTCGGGGAACATGTCTTCCCTCTGCTGTCCTGCCGCGCTGCCGCCGACATCCTTGGACTTGTAGACGCTGTCCACGAGGACGCCCTGCAGAGGCCGACTCTTCATCACGGACAGCGTCCCCACCGACTCGATGCGCTGGGCCGACAGGGCGTCCAGCTGGCTGACCTGGGAAAACCAGACAGGGGACAGGAAGCGGCTGAGTACCAAACCCAATGATGCACGGCCTGATTCTGGGACCAGTTGTATTAAAACTGGTGTGATAAACACAAAGCTTCAACAACCACAACATGGGAACATAAGGTCAAAAAATCAGACTTTTTTTTGTTGTTTTTGGCCATTTGCCCATAAATTTCTGTCCCAACTGTGACTGAGGAAACTTGTCTCTGTCTGTGTTGTGAGTATTCAAAATTGAAAATCAATACTTTTGTTATTATCAATGTTTTTAACTTTTTCTTACGTTTTGTCCCATCTTTCTCCTTTTTTGACGTTTCCAACACTATGTAACACTAACTTATTAACTTTACTTTTACATTTATTTTTTGAATTTATGGTCAATAAAGCTCATTTATTGGAAATTATACCTAATGTGTGAGTTAGAAAAGCAGAAATTAGGAATTATTGAGACTAAAATTAAAGGAATTGATGTTGATGATAATCACAGACTGGAATATGTCAACTTTTACTCAATACTATTTCAAAACAACATACAATGCTATAAAATTGAATAAGACGCCCCCAAAATTAATGAAAGTAGAGATTTGTACTTGGCAAAGACATTGGGGCAATCATGTTATTTTGGGTAATTCAAAAGAACATTGATATAGGACAACATGAGGACAACATGAAGACAAGACAACATGGGGACAACATGAGGGCCACAGGAGGGCCACATGAGGACAACATGAAGACAACATGGGGGCAACATGAGGGCAACATGGGGACAACATGGGGGCAACATGAGGGCAACATGGGGGCAACATGGGGACAACATGAGGACAACATGGGGACAACATGGGGGCAACATGAAGACAACATGAGGGCAACATGGGGACAACATGAGGGTTAAAGTGACGGCTGGGACTTAATAAGTGTATACTAAGTAAAAACAATACATATATATTATCAAGTGTTTGCTATGTATCTGTATGCTTTCTATTTGGTGTAATATCTTTGTCTTCATGACCTTTTCTGCCTTCTTTTACATTCTAATTAAACCGATCAGAGTTGAGGTCCGGACCTGTTTCTCCAGCTCCACGTAGCTCTCCCGGTCCACCTGGTGCACGGTGTAGCTTTGGCAGGATCCTTTGCAGGACCGGAGCTTAATATCGATGTCCACCTGACAAGAGGAGACAAAAAGCGTCCTGATTAGCAAATCTTTGTCCCCCACCAGCTCGGCCGAAACCTCCTACTGAGCCAAGCCCGCGTCCACGGTGGTACCAGAAGGACCGTGGTCTTCCAACCTGAGTACTGCCCACCCTTCTTTACAGTTCCACCTGTTTCTTTAACATGCTTTCTGTCACAAACCGGGTCACCCCCATGGGGGAATGAAATGTCATTAATCCTTGTGTTGTCTTCTCATCGACAATGAAAAAAGTGAAAAATCGCATTTTCCGACATTTTTGTTTACTTTTTCAATGTAGTAGGTCCTTTTTTGTTGATGTTTTATTTCCAAAGTTGTTTGATATTTCTAATGATTACATTTTCAGCTCTTATTTTGAAGGCACTTTTTTTTTTGGTGATGAAAAAACTCAAATTTGACCCGAGGACAACAACGAGGGTTTAATCAAACTTTGATCCGATTTTATATTTGTAGTTTTGCCAATAAATGCAACATGTCTGTCGTCTGTCTGTCTCTTATTTTTGTCATGTTCTGAATTAAATTAAAAAAAAAAAAAGTTCAAACGGGGGAAAAGTCACAGTTCAAGGTGTTTTCACTGTTAATGTGTCTGGTCTGACTTTTTTTTCTCATAATTCTGAGATTGTGTGTGTGTGTGTGTGTCTGTCTGTGTGTGTCTCTGTGTGTGTGTGTGTGTGTGTACAAACTCAACCCTAGTTTGTAGGGGTGTAAAATTACAGGTTATATCACAATATTAATAGATTCTTAGGACAACGATACTATATTTACCAATATCACAAAGTCCACCACGGTTTGCTCTCTGCGAGACGAGACGATGCAGAAGACTGACTTTTGTCTCAGAATTCTGAGATTAAAGTCAGAAATTTGAGAAAAAAGTCAGAACTCACGTAAATTGTTCACCAGTGGCCCTAATCCTCTTCCGTATACAGTTGAGTTCAATAGACCAACATTAATTGTGCTTCTGTTTTTTTCATAATGGAGCAGCCTGTGTGTGTGTTTTTGTCCCTGTTGGGCCTCCGTACCTCCAGCCTCTGCATGTCCACGACCTGGTCTTTGACGCGGTCCTTCAGGGCCCCCAGGATCCTCAGCTGCCGGTCGATCTTGATCTTCATGTCTGTGATTCTCTGACGCAGCGTCTGGGCCAGGTTGTAGTAGCTGTTGTCGTTATCTTGGGGAACAAAAGGAGGACATTTTATATTTACACCCCTACAAACTAGGTTAAAGTTGAGTTTGAAAGGACACACACACACAGACAGAGACACACATACCAGACACACACACACACACACACACACACACACAGACAGACACACACACAGACAGACATATATACACACACACACAGACAGACACGCACTCTCTCACACACACACACACACACACAGACAGACAGAGACACACACTCTCTCTCACACACACTCTCTCTCACACACACACAGTCAAAAACACACAGACAGACAGAGACACACACACTCTCTTTCACACACACACACACACACAGACACTATCCCTCTCACCCGAGTCGACGGTGAGTCTGTCCTTCAGGTAGTCGTAGGTCTGTTTGGACACCTGGTCGGCGGAGCGGTGCTTGGCTTTGTTCAGATCCAGGAGGCCGCGGATCTTCTCTATCTTCTTCATCGCGCCGTGGTCGTATTTATTCAGCAGTCCCAGGATCCTGCAGCCCGACGGGCATTTAGAGCCCTGATGGAGGACGGGAGGGACGGAGGAGGAGGGGGGGTTAACGTCACAGGCACACATCGCTCACCTCAACACTTAAAACTCTGTTTTTAACTGTATCACCGAGACAGAGAGAGAGGTAACAAAGCCGTACCCAGTCGTCATCTGAGCAGAAAGGCCAGTCCCTCTCCGTGGCACAGGTTTCAGACCTGGTGCCCTGCTCCACCGGTCGGGCGCCTCTGGGGTCAACCACCTGGGCCTGCAGACAGACAGACAGACAGCAGGACAGAGAGACAGACAGACAGACAGAGAGACTGACAGAGAGTTTACGTCTCCTGGATAAGTGGCTCTTTCCCACTTTGCACACCACTTTTTTGCACCTTAAATCCCCCTCCATGTGTACCTGTCTTGATAATATGTCTTATTTGTATATTTGTATTGTATATATTACGTTAAATATCAATTCCAGTGATTTATCACTTGTGTTGTTTTCAGTCAAAATTAAAAATCAACCCTTTTTAAGTGTTTTTTACATTTTTGTCCCTTTTTTCAACACTTTTGATGCTTTTTTTCCAATGTTTGTTACTTTTTTGACATTTAACACTACGTAACAATAACTTATTAACTTTAGTTTTACAGTTATTTTTGGAATTTATGGTCAATAAACCTCATTTATAGGAAATTATACCTAATGTTTGAGTTAGAAAAGCAGAAATTAGGAATTATTGAGACTAAAATTAAAGGAATGGATGTTGATGATAATCACAGACTGGAATATGTCAACTTTTACTCAATACTATTTCAAAAACACTTCCATTTGTTTTACAATGCTATAAAATTGAATAAGACGCCCCAAAATTAATGAAAGTAGAGATTTGTACTTGGCAAAGAGTGTTGGGTGGAATCAATCATGTTATTTTGGTATACTTATGCCCCTGTATTTTAAGGATGTATTTATATATGCTAAATGAAAATATATATATATATATATGAAAATCTTTGTCCTTAAAGGTCGATTTTTCAATTTTTTTTTTAATTAGGGCATTAAGATCCAGTTCCAAAATATGATTTTTTATTCCTCTTTTTAGTCAAGGGTCCCTAAATTTACGAGCACCACAGTATTAAAAGTATAATTTAGCGATTGGACTCACCAGAGTTGAAGCCGCACAAATCAACCCGAGACAGACGAGTGCGTAGAGTCGCTCCATCTTTCTTTCCTGTCGTCCTCGCTCCGCGTGAAGACTCGTCCCTGAATGCTCCTCCAACGCCGCCGTCGGCTCATATGAAGCCGGAACCTGTGACTCAGCAGGAGTCGCCTGATAGGTCGGATCGGAGTTGAGTAACCTCTGCTGTCAGAGGCTGTTTGTTGTCCTGTGATTTTGCTCCGCTCTTAACAGGACTTACTGGCATTTCATCCACAATGTTCCCTCAAAGCAAACATTGAAACACAGCTGACAGTCACAACTATACGCAAACAATGACTAATCAATGGGGGACATATGTGACTGTTTTTTTTTTACATTTTCTGTGTACTTCTAGTCAAAAACCCCCACTGACTATGTGTATTTTGTTGCAAATTTAACCCATTTAGCTTCTTTTTTCTTATGGAACAGTTACTGTGTGTGTGTACATTTGTTTTTCTTCATGTAGTTTATTTTTATTTATCGCTCACAGGCGCTACGGGGGAAGCGAGACGACCACTATTCAACTCGAAAAAAGTCATATAACCACTCCAACGCCATTTCAAAGCTGTTCAGTTAAGGTCAGTTAAGTTGCATAATTCCCTTTAATCGAAATTTTAACCCTAATTTGTATTATTTTGACCAAATACCTCAATAATAACATTGTGGAGTTGATACTCGGTGCTTTCATAATGAATACAGTGAGGAAAATAAGTATTTGAACACCCTGCTATTTTGCAAGTTCTCCCACTTAGAAATCATGGAGGGGTCTGAAATTGTCCTCGTAGGTGCATGTCCACTGTGAGAGACATAATCTAAAAAAAAATTCCCCAGAAATCACAATGTATGATTTTTTTAACAATTCTTTTGTATGATACAGCTGCAAATAAGTATTTGCTGCATAAAGACACCTGTCCACCCCATACAATCAGTAAGAATCCAACTACTAACATGGCCAAGACCAAAGAGCTGTCCAAAGACACTAGAGACTAAATTGTCCACCTCCACAAGGCTGGAAAGGGCTACGGGGACATGTCCAAGCAGCTTGGTGAAAAAAGGTCCCCTGTTGGAGCAATCATTAGAAAATGGAAGAAGCTAAACATGACTGTCAATCTCCCTCGGACTGGGACTCCATGCAAGATCTCACCTAGATTTTGTCTCTCACAGTGGACATGCACCTACGATGACAATTTCAGACCCCAGCAGCAGCAGCGTGTTCAAATACTTATTTTCTCTCACTGTACACACAGTGAGAGTTTTGATAAATAATCATCAGTGATGTGGATATAATGACTAAGTGAGTAAAGCCAACTAGCAGAACAGTTACACCAGGTGAGTTCAGAAGATGACATCACTTTACTGTAATGCAGCCTGTAAAACCAGGAAAAGACAACACACGTGCCACACAGTGTTTCCCACACAGACTTATTCGTGGCGACACGCCACACAATCACAGGCCGCCACATATTGCATGGTTGTTATACTTTTTAACGCCATTTAAAACACGCATCCGTTCAGCTGCAGTTCCTTTCCCTGCTCTCCTCTGTCTCTCTTTACAACACACACACACACACACACACACACACACACTCAGAAAGAGATACTGCAGTGTTAATTCTTTGTGCACACACACACACACACACGCCATGTTTCCCAGCAACCGTCCTCTGACTAGTAGCATCCATCTCACACACACATTTCAGACCCCCTTAGCGACTTTTTCTCACAAAAGCAACCAGTGACAAACCTGGCAACTTTCTGTAAAAAAGTATTGTCCAGCTTGCATTTCTCTCCGCCCCCTTTGTTGAACATCATCTTCACAGATCGGCTACCTCAGTAAAATTAAGGTAAAATACATTCCTGTATTGAATTTGTGATTATTTAGCTGAAGATTTCTACATCTTTCTGTCTACCTTGCTGACACAACCGCTGAGCTTTATGCAAATGATTGTGCAATGACATCACAAATATGCAAATGAGATGAGCAGAGGGCCTCAAACCAATAGAACATCTGTGGTCAGAGTTAAAGATTGCCGTTCACAAGCGCAAACCATCCAACTTGAAGGAGCTGGAGCAAAAACTCCCAGAGGTGAAGATGTGGCACGCTCATGGAGACTTATCCAAAGACCTGGAGCTGTGATTCCCGCAAAAGGGGGTTCTACAAAGTATAGATTTTAGGGGGGGGGGGATAGTTATGCACATGTGGAGAAAGAAGACTTCCTCAAAGACAAAGACATTCAGTACTGTCACAGAGGAGAGAAGAGACTAGAACAATATTCACATTTAACAAGCTGGCATCAGAGAAATTTCACTGTTTTTAAAAAGTAAAATGACTCAAAATGAATTATTGATTCTCCAAACGGTTGGTGGTTAATCGAAGAGTTCTAGTGTTTGTGTGTTGCTTGGTGGCTCGTGAGATGCTGGCGGAGGCGGAAGCGTTTCTCACAGCGTTGGCACCCAAAGGGCTTCTCGCCCGTGTGGATGCGGACGTGTTTGGCGAGGTTGCTCCTGTGGTTGAACCGCTTGCCGCAGTCTTTACAGTCGAAGGGTTTCTCCCCCGAGTGGATCGTCTGGTGGTTCTTCAGCTTGGCGGCCAGGGAGAAGCGCTTGCCGCACTCGGCGCAGCGGTGCGGCTTCTCCGCCGCCTCGCTGCACTGGTGGGCCGTCAGTTCGGCGAGCCCGGCAAAGCCCCGCCCGCACAGCGGGCAGTGCGGCTTCTCCTCGTGCGCCGACAGGTGCGCCTTCAGCGCCGACGGGTGTGCGTAGCCCTTCCCGCACGCGGCGCACTTGTACGGCCTCTCGCCCGTGTGGCTGCGCTCGTGGGCGACGAGGTGCTGCAGGAGGCGGCACGCCTTGCCGCAGTAAGCGCACTGGTACGGCTTCTCGCCGCTGTGGATCATCTGGTGCTTCTTCAGGTTGCTGCGGCCGCTGAACGCCTTGTGGCACACGCCGCACTTGAAGGGCCTGTCGCCCGAGTGGGTGAGCCGGTGCGCCGCCAGCGAGGCGTGGAGCCGGAAGCGCTTGGGGCAGAGCGTGCACCGGTGCGGCTTCTCGCCCGTGTGGACGCGCTCGTGCTGCCGCAGCTTGGCAAGCTGCTTGAAGCTGACGTCGCAGCGGCTGCAGCTGAACGGCCGCTGCGCCGAGTGGCGGAGCATGTGCGTCTTCAGGTCGCCCTTCCGGGCGCACGTCTTGCCGCACTCCTCGCACTTGAACGGCCTCTCCGGCGACGTGTGGACGAGCAGGTGCTGCTTCAGGGTGCCCTGCCGCCCGAACTGCTTGCGGCACACGTCGCAGGTGTAGCTCCTCTCCCCGGTGTGGGTGAGGAGGTGCTGCCGGAGGGTGTGCGGCATGTAGAAGCTCTTGTCGCACTGCTTGCAGACGTGGCGTCTCTCTCTTGGACTCGCCCCCTCGGGTGCTTCTTTACTCTTGGTATTTTCGCCGGCCTCTGTGGGGAGGTGGGTCCGGCCGCATGATTGCGTCTCCCCGCTGCTCCGTCTGGTCCGTCTGGGGCCGGCTCGGCGGTCCCATGGTGGCGCCGCAGTGGTAACGCTGGTGCCGGGCGACGTTGCTCCTCTTGGCGAAGGATTTGCCACAGTTCTCACAGCGGTGGTGCTGCGGCCAGACGCTCCTTCCTGCTGCTGCTTCTCAGCTTTGTTTCCATCAGGGCGAGTCACAAAGGAGAGAGAAAGGAAGAAATAACGTTAAAGTTCAATTTCTGTCCCAAGATCATTTTTTACAACACTGCTATCTTTAAACTAGAGCCCGACCGATAGATAGAGATATATACTTATTTATTAAATCGAGATTTCCCTAACATTAGTCATTTGTAGTTATTCATGAGTAAAGCTATAGACACAGGAATGGCACACACCAAGGAAAGCTCATTGTGGGACTGGCTCTAGACTTCAGATACAGTATTAGGGACCACTAAGGTCTATATAAAAGAGACTTCAGATACAGTATTAGGGGACCACTAAGGTCTATATAAAAGAGACTTCAGATACAGTATTAGGGGACCACTAAGGTCTATATAAAGAGACTTCAGATACAGTATTAGGGACCACTAAGGTCTATATAAAAGAGAATTCAGATACAGTATTAGGGACCACTAAGGTCTATATAAAAGAGACTTCACATACAGTATTAGGGGACCACTAAGGTCTATATAAAGAGACTTCAGATACAGTATTAGGGGACCACTAAGGTCTATATAAAAGAGACTTCAGATACAGTATTAGGGGACCACTAAGGTCTATATAAAGAGACTTCAGATACAGTATTAGGGACCACTAAGGTCTATATAAAAGAGAATTCAGATACAGTATTAGGGACCACTAAGGTCTATATAAAAGAGACTTCACATACAGTATTAGGGGACCACTAAGGTCTATATAAAGAGACTTCAGATACAGTATTAGGGACCACTAAGGTCTATATAAAGAGACTTCAGATACAGTATTAAGGACCACTAAGGTCTATATAAAAGACTTTTCAACTTGATAGAAATAATTACCTGGCGCTCCCGGCTCAGAGGCCTCTTCTTCTTCTTCATCTTCTGGTTGCTCCGGTGTTGTGACGCTGGAGCTCCTCTCCCCGGTGTGGGTGAGCAGGTGCTGCCGGAGGGTGTGCGGCATGTAGAAGCTCTTGTCGCGCTGCTTGCAGACGTGGCGTCTCTCTCTTGGACTCGCTTCTTTACTCTTGGTATTTTCGCCGGCCTCTGTGGGGAGGTGTACCCGCTGCCGTGAGCGCCGGGTACTCCGGAGGGTCCGGCCACGCTTGTTGCATGACTGCGTCTCCCGCTCCGTCTGCTCCACCTGGGGCCGGCTCGGCGGTCCCGTGGTGGCGCCGCAGTGGTAACGCTGGTGCCGGGCGACGTTGCTCCTCTTGGCGAAGGATTTGCCACAGTTCTCACAGCGGTGGTGCTGCGGCTCAGACGCTCCTTCCTGCTGCTGCTTCTCAGCTTTGTTTCCATCGGGCGAGTCACAAAGGAGAGAGAAAGGAAGAAATACCGTTAAAGTTCAATTTGTGGAAAACAAGAAAACAACGAAGAAGAGCAGAGACAGCATGAGAGAAAAGAAATTAGTCACAGAGTAACATGTACAGTAACCAAAGTTACAGAGACCAATTCTCCACATCGTCAAGTATCTTTATGTCGTTTTATAAAACTACAACTTTGAAATTCTTTAATAGTAATAATCATTAAAACAAAGCTCCTCCAGCTGATTAGTCATTTGGCATAAATATACTTCCTCCAGCTTGTCAAAAGTCAACATTTTCTCATTCATTCATGTGTTGAGGAGCATTTTCTATTGAGGAAAATCAGAAGCAGTGCAGAAATCACCTGGCGCTCCCGGCCCAGAGGCTCCTCCGGCTCCTGGTGGCTCCGGTGTGGCGACGGCGTCCGAAGACCCGCTAGGTGGTTTTGCGTCGGCTTCCTGCTGACGCTCCGCTGAACCACCACCGCCTGCATCGCCGAGCGCAGCCTCCGTTTTGAGCGACTCTGAGAGTATCAACCACACCACGCCGTCCTCCGGAGACGCCAACCCTTCCTTCCAATCGGGGTCTTTGTAGTCCTCTACGACGTCTTCGCACAACTGGATCTCTGCTGGGGTGTCAGTGTCGCCCCAGGGGGGCTCCTGTTTTATGGTGTCCGCCTGCTGTGGACTCCCGGAGGAGACGCCGGCCTCCGACCGCCCGTCCTCTTCCTCCAACTCGACCTCGATGCTGGCGTAGCTCTGCTCCGCCGCCGGATGAAGGATCCACCCGTTCGGTCCTGGAGGAGACAAGTCGACTCGTGAACCAGAGTTAGGCTGAATCTCATTTCTCCATCTTACCCCTACACCTTCCCCTAGGTTTTTGCGAAAGTCACGTGATACTAAGGGGTAGGGGCAAGACGAAGGGGTCCCAGACAGCACCTTGGGAGTCCGTGATCAACACTGTCTGGTGATGTAACCAAGTGGTGTCCCATTTCATAGGGGTAGGTTTTCCCCCCTTACCAATGATGCAGGCCTAGTATGTTGTGTGTAATGTCTTTGCGCTACTGGGATTAACAAAGTATCTATATATCTATCTACATATCTATCTATCCATCTATCTACATATCTATCTACATATCCATCTATCTACATATCCATCTATCCATCTATCTATCCATATATCTACATATCTATCTATCTATCTACATATCTATCTATCCATCTATCTATCTATCTACATATCTATCTATCCATCTATCTACATATCTATCTACATATCTATCTATCCATCTATCTACATATCTATCTACATATCTATCTATCCATCTATCTACATATCTATCTACATATCTATCTATCCATCTATCCATCTATCTACATATCCATCTATCCACATATCCATCTATCTATCTATCTATCTATCTACATATCTATCTATCCATCTATCTACATATCTATCTACATATCTATCTATCCATCTATCCATCTATCTACATATCCATCTATCTACATATCCATCTATCCATATATCTACATATCTATCTATCTATCTACATATCTATCTATCCATCTATCGACATATCTATCTATCCATATAAATATTTAAATTAATGTCATTACTGTGCAATATTTAAATTAATGTCATTACTGTGCAATATTTAAATTTTAATTATGACTCTTGCTTCATTACTCTAATTACACATTCAATTTAATCTTAACGTCACTTACACTGCAATATTGTTTCATGTATCATGGCAACCGCACTTTAAAATTCCTTTATTTGTCTACCATATAATCATTGTCTATTGTTTGCCTGTATCTCTTGTGTGCTTACTTGTTTGTGTGTTTTTGTTTTTTTGCTGTTGCTGTAATAACAAAATGTCCCTGTTGTGGGATGAATAAAGTATAATCTAATTAATCTATTTAATACTCAGGACTTTTGATACACCAAACTATATTTTTGCATAATGTGTATATAGTAGCTCTCAGAACTGTGCACCACATTCCCCCCTCTCCCTCTCTCTTTTTCCTCCTGCATTACATTTTATATCTTTATATTTTGTGTTTTATACACTGTAAAGGGGTTGCTTACATCTTGTTGCACAGGTACTGCACTTGTGTACAATGCCAATAAAAGGCTTTCTATTCTATTAATGTGGCCCAAAAATCCAAATGTGCTTTTCAACACTGATGGCGTTAAATAAGAAGCTTACCTCAGTTCATAATTTAAATATGACAGTGTACCATTGGCTGTGAAACCAGAGCAGGTTGTGTGTTAGCGCCATCCTGTGGCGTTCGGAGGGAGAGGCCCAACACAGTGGTGGGGACTGTCGGTACACGATCCGTCCTGCCTGCACATGTGCAAAAATTAGGCGCACGCGCAGATGATAATCATGATTTACCAGCACTTTTACCAGGGATTTACGGCACTGCACGATCCGTTCCACAGTAGTGGTCTGCTGTTAGCCTCCACCGGAAAGCTAACGACGTTAGTTTAGCTAACAGCTAATTCGGCTAACCGCTAGCTGACAGCTTGATTCAGCCTAGAATATTGTAACTCAAACTAAACAGCGGGGAAAGCAGCTACAGCTAAATTAAGACTTTATAGTAATAATAAAGACAAGTCTTGAGTGATTGTATTTTAAATGAGCACAAGTAAAGTAGAACTGACGTAACAGCTGTTACATATTTAAACGGTTAACTTCATTCATTAATTTTCCCATGCTGTCTCAGCCATAGACATCTATATGTCTATGGTCTCAGCTAGCGGTTAGCCGAATTAGCTGTTAGCTAACTGACGTTAGCTTTCCGGTGGAAGCTAACAGACTTTCTTTAACTGTCTATGTGTGAACAGATCGTGCAGTGTCGTAAATACGCCATCATCATGATGCACATGCGGATTGTGCTGGCAGGACGGATCGTGTACCCACAGGGACAACAGATTCACATCTTCTCTTAATTTAGAGCAGCGAACACTCCCGAAACTCCGCTAGTAGGACTTATTATGGACACCCTGCGGCCAATCAGAATTGAGCATTCACCAGCCGCTCACCGTGCTGTTCCAGCCGCCCAGCTGGTCCCAGGTCTGCCGGTTCCTTCAGGCAGTCCACCAGTAGGACGGACAGCTGCCTGAAGCCCGGCGGAGGTGGACCGCCCGGCGACGCCATCATCTCCGCCGCGGGCAGTCAGAGCGCCATGGACACCACGCAGCAGACCTGAAAGACACGAGGTTATCACTCATCGGGCCACAGGGAGCACCTTAGAAAAGTCTCAAGGCTGTAGTCAAGACCACCTTAGTCCAGTCCAAAGAGGTTTGAGTCCAAGTCAACACAGAGTCCAAAGAGGTTCGAGTCCGAGTCAAGACCGAGCCAAAGAGGTTTGAGTCCAAGTCAACACAGAGTCCAAAGAGGTTTGAGTCCAAAAAGGTTTGAGTCCGAGTCAAGACAGAGTCCAAAGAGGTTTGAGTCCAAGTCAAGACCGAGTCCAAAAAGGTTTGAGTCCGAGTCAAAGAGGCTAAGGACAGAATAAAGGTCTTATGCATGACAGTATCAAGACAATCATTTTGGGTTTCCCTTTCCCTCCAATATTATTATCAACATAATAAAGACACCTGGACTCGGTCCAGACCAAAAGCCATATTTGGCAAGACCAGTGGCCGAGACCGAGACAAGTCCGAGTCCAAATACTAACGAGTCCAAGTAACGTAACACTAACTTATTAACTTTAGTTTACAGTTATTTTTTGGGGGCACCACGGAATTTATGGTCAATAAAGCTCATTTATAGGAAATTATACCTAATGTTTGAGTTAGAAAAGCAAAATTAGAATTATTGAACTAAAATTAAAGGAATGGATGTTGATGATAATCACAGACTGGAATATGTCAACTTTACAATACTATTTCAAAAACACTTCCATTTGTTTTACAATGCTATAAAATTGAATAAGACGCCCCAAAATTAATGAAAGTAGAGATTTGTACTTGGCAAAGAGCGTTGGGTGGAATAAATCATGTTATTTTTTTATTGTTTTGCAATTTCAAAAGATGTTCCCAAAAGGAAACTTTGTCAACACAACTTAAACCCCAAATTACACCCTTGCAGACACACACACACACACACACACACAGTGGGGAGAACAAGTATTTGATACACTGCTGATTTTGCAGGTTTTCCTACTTACTAAGCATGTAGAGGTCTGTAATCTTTATCATAGGTACACTTCAGTTGTGAGAGACGGAATCTAAAACAAAAATCCAGAAAAATCACATTGAATGATTTTTAACCCCGGTGTGGTATTCGGGTCAAATTGACACATTTTAAATTTTTACAAGAAGAAAAATGGTCCAAGTTACATGTTTTCTACCTGAAAATCAACGACCTCAGCTTATTTCCTGTGATTAACATGTATTCCTGACTCTGAACATTATTCTGGATATGACACTTATGTTGTTTCCATAGTGGATTTTTAACATGAATTATAACCTTATGACAAAAAAAACATGAAGACAACAAGAGGTAAACATGGGGGCAACATGAGGGCAACATAAAGACACCATGAGGACAACATAAAGACACCATGAGGGCAACATAAAGACACCATGAGGGCAACATGAAGGCAACATGAGGGCAACATGGGGACAACATGAGGGCAACATGAGGGCAACATGAGGGCAACATGAGGGCAACACGAAGACAACACAAAGACAACATGGGGACAACATGAGGGCAACATGAAGACAACATGAAGACAACATGAGGGCAACATAAAGACACCATGAGGGCAACATGAGGGCGACATGAGGGCAACATGGAGACAACATGAAGACAACACAAAGACAACATGAGGGCAACACGGAGACAACATGAAGACAACACAAAGACAACATGGGGGCAACACGAAGACAACACAAAGACAACATGGGCACAACATGAGGGCAAAATAAAGACACCATGAGGGCAACATGAGGGCAACATGAGGGCAACACGAGGGCAACATGGGGACAACATGGGGACAACACGAAGACAACACAAAGACAACACGAAGACAACACGAGGGCGACATGAGGGCAACATGGAGGCAACATGGAGGCAACATGGAGGCAACATGGAGGCAACACGAAGAACACAAAGACAACATGGGGACAAAATGAGGGCAACATGAGGACAACATAAAGACACCACGAGGGGCAACATGGGGGCAACATGGGGGCAACATGAGGGCAACATGGGCACAACATGAGGGCAACATAAAGACACCATGAGGGCAACATGGGGGCAACATGAGGGCAACATAAAGACACCATGAGGGCAACATAAAGACAACATGAGGGCAACATGAAGACAACATGAAGACAACATGAAGACAACACGGAGACAACACAAAGACAACACGAGGGCAACATAAAGACAACATGAGGGCGACATGAGGGCAACATGGAGACAACATGAAGACAACATGAAGACAACACGAAGACAACACAAAGACAACATGAGGGCAACATGAGGGCAACATGAGGGCAACATGGGGACAACATGGGGACAACATGAAGAAAAAATGAGGGTGACATGAGGACAACATGAGGACAACATGAGGGCAACATGAGGGCAACATGGGCACAACATGAGGGCAACATAAAGACACCATGAGGGCAACATGGGGGCAACATGAGGGCAACACGAAGACAACACAAAGACAACATGGGCACAACATGAGGGCAACATAAAGACACCATAAGGGCAACATGAGGGCAACATGAAGACAACACGAAGACAACATGGGGACAACATGAGGGCAACATGAGGGCAACACGAAGACAACACGAGGGCAACATGAGGGCATCATAAAGACACCATGACGGCAACATGAGGGCAACATGGAGACAACATGAGGGCAAAATGGGGGCAACATGGGGGCAACATGAGGGCAACATGGGCACAACATGAGGGCAACATAAAGACACCATGAGGGCAACATAAAGACAACATGAGGGCAACATGAGGGCGACATGAGGGCAACACGAGGGCAACATGAGGGCAACATGGGGACAACATGGGGACAACACGAAGACAACACAGACAACACAAAGACAACACGAAGACAACATGGGGACAACATGAGGGCGACAAGAGGGCAACATGGAGGCAACATGGAGGCAACATGAATACAACACGAAGACAACACAAAGACAACATGGGGACAAAATGAGGGCAACATGAGGACAACATAAAGACACCACGAGGGCAACATAGACATCATGAGGGCGACATGAGGGCAACATGGAGGCAACATGGGGGCAACATGAGGGCAACATGAGGGCAACATGGAGGCAACATGGGGGGCAACAACATGGGGCAACATGGGGCAACATGAGGGCAACATGAGGGCAACATGAGGGCAACATGAGGGCAACATGAGGGCAACACGAAGACAACACAAAGACAACATGGGCACAACATGAGGGCAACATAAAGACACCATGAGGGCAACATGAGGGCAACATGAAGACAACACGAAGACAACATGGGGACAACATGAGGGCAACATGAGGGCAACATGAGGGCAACATGGACATGGAGGCAACATGAAGACAACACGAAGACAACACAAAGACAACATGGGGACAAAATGAGGGCAACATGAGGACAACATAAAGACACCACGAGGGCAACATAGACATCATGAGGGCAACATGAGGGCAACATGGAGGCAACATGGGGGCAACATGAGGGCAACATGGAGGCAACATGGGGGCAACATGAGGGCAACATGAGGGCAACATGAGGGCAACATGAGGGCAACATAAGGGCAACATGGGCACAACATGAGGGCAACATAAAGACACCATGAGGGCAACATGGGGGCAACATGAGGGCAACATGGGGGCAACATGAGGGCAACACGAAGACAACACAAAGACAACATGGGCACAACATGAGGGCAACATAAAGACACCATGAGGGCAACATAAAGACACCATGAGGGCAACACGAAGACAACACAAAGGACAACATGGGGACAACATGAGGGAAACATGAGGGCAACATGAGGGTAACATGAAGACAACATGAGGGCAACACGAAGACAACACAAAGACAACATGGGGACAACATGAGGGCAACATGGGGACAACACGAAGACAACACAAAGACAACATGGGGACAACATGGGGACAACATGAGGGCAACATGGAGACAACATGACGGCAACATCAGGGGGCAACACGAGGGCAACACGAGGGCAACATGAGGGCAACATAAAGACACCATGATGGCAACATGAGGTTAACATGGGGGCAACATGAGGGCAACATGAAGACAACATGAGGGCAACATAAAGACAACATGAGGGCAACATGAAGACAACATGAGGGCGACATGAGGGGGGCATGGAGACAACATGAAGACAACATGAAGGGCAACATGAAGACAACACAAAAGACAACATGAGGGAGGGCAACATGGGGGCAACATGGGGACAACATGGGGGACAACATGAAGAAAAAAATGGGGGGTGACATGAGGGACAACACAACATGAGGACAACATGAGAAGGGCAACATGAGGGCAACATGAAGACAACATGAAGACAACATGAGGGGGGAACATGAAAGACAACATGAGGGCAACATGAGGAAGACAACATGAAGAACAACATGAGGGCAACATTAAGACACCATGACGGCAACATGAGGGCAACATGGAGACAACATGAGGGCAACATGAGGGCAACATGGGGGCAACATGAGGCAACATGAAGACACCATGAGGGCAACATAAAGACACCATGAGGGCAACATGAAGACAACATGAGGGCAACATGAGGGCGACATGAGGGCAACATGAAGGCAACATGAGGGCAACATGGGGGCAACATGAGGGCAACATGAGGGGCAACATGAAAGACAACATGGGGCAACAACATGAAGGCAACATGGGGGCAACACGAGGGCAACATGAGGACAACATGGGCACAACATGAGGGCAACATAAAGACATGGGGCAACATGAAGGGCAACATGAAAAGACAACATGAGGGCAACATGAGGGCAACATGAGGGCAACATGAGGGTAACATGAAGACAACATGAGGGCAACATGAAGACAACATGAAGACAACACAAAGACAACATGAGGACAACATGAGGGCAACATAAAGACACCATGACGGCAACATGAGGGCAACATGGAGACAACATGGGGACAACATGGGGGCAACATGAGGGCAACATGAGACAACATGAGGGCAACATGGAGACAACATGACGGCAACATGAGGGCAACATGGGGGCAACATGAGGGCAACATGAAGACACCATGAGGGCAACATGAGGGCAACATGAGGGCAACATGAAGGGCAACATGAGGGCAACATGGGGGCAACATGAGGGCAACATGAGGGCAACATGGGGGCAACATGAGGGCAACATGAGGGCAACATAAAGACACCATGAGGGCAACATAAAAACACCATGAGGGCAACATGGGGGCAACATGAGGGCAACATGAAGACAACATGAGGGCAACACGAAGACAACACAAAGACAACACGAGGGCAACATGAGGGCAACATAAAGACACCATGACGGCAACATGAGGGCAACATGGAGACAACATGAAGACAACATGAAGACAACACAAGACAACATGAGGGCAACATGAGGGCAACATGAGGGCAACATGGGGACAACATGAGGGCAACATAAAGACACCATGAGGGCAACATGGGGGCAACATGGGGGCAACACGAAGACAACACAAAGACAACATAGGCACAACATGAGGGCAACATAAAGACACCATGAGGGCAACATGAGGGCAACATGAAGACAACACGAAGACAACACAAAGACAACATGGGACAACATGAGGGCAACATGAGACAACATGAGGGCAACATGAGGGCAACATGAGGGCAACATGAGGGCAACATGAGGGCAACATAAAGACACCATGAGGGCAACATAAAGAAACCATGAGGGCAACATAAAGACACCATGAGGGCAACATGAGGGCGACATGAGGGCAACATGGAGACAACATGAAGACAACATGAAGACAACATGAAGACAACATGAAGACAGCACGAAGACAACACAAAGACAACACGAGGGCAACACGAGGGCAACATGAGGGCAACATGGGGACAACACAAAGACAACACAAAGACAACACAAAGACAACACGAAGACAACACGAAGACAAAATGGGGACAACATGGGGACAACATGAGGGCAAAATGAGGACAACATGAAAGACAACATGGGGACAACAAGGGGACAACATGAAGGCAACATGAAGACAACATGAGGGCAACATAAAGACAACATGAAGGCAACATGAAGACAACACGAGGGGAACATAAAGACACCATGACGGCAACATGAGGAAAACATGAAGACAACACAAAGACAACACGAGGGCAACATGCAACATGACAACATGAAGACAACATGAGGGCAACACGAAGACAACACAAAGACAACATGAGGGCAACATGAGGACAACATGAGGACAACATGGGGACAACAAGGGGACAAGGGGGCAAACATGAGGGCAACATGAAGGCAACATAAAGACACCATGACAGCAACAAGAAGGCAACATGAGGGCAACATAAAGACACCATGAGGGCAACATGAAGACACCATGAGGGCAACATGAGGACAACATGAGGGCAACATGAGGGCAACATGAGGGCAACATGGGGCAACATGGGGGCAACATGAGGGCAACATGAAGACAACATGACGGACAACATGACGGCAACATGAGGGCAACATGAGGACAACATGACGGCAACATGCAACATGAGGGGCAACATGAGGGCAACATGAGGGCAACATGACACCATGAGGGCAACATGAGGGCAACATGAGGACAACATGACGGCAACATGACGGCAACATGAGGGCAACATAAAGACACCATGAGGGCAACATGACACCATGAGGGCAACATGAGGACAACATGAAGGCAACATGAGGGCAACATGAAGACACCATGAGGGCAACATGAGGGCAACATGAGGACAACATGACGGCAACATGAGGGCAACATGAGGGCAACACGAAGACAACACAAAGACAACATGGGGACAACATGAGGGCAACATGAGGGCAACATGAGGGCAACATGGGGGCAACATGAAGACAACATGAAGACAACATGGGGACAACATGAGGGCAACATGAGGGCGACATGAGGGCAACATGAAGGCAACATGAAGACAACATGAGGGCAACATGGAGACAACATGAGGTTAACATGGGGGCAACATGAAGACAACATGAGGGCAACATGGAGACAACATGACGGCAACATCAGGGCGACACGAGGGCAACACGAGGGCAACACGAGGGCAACACGAGGGCAACACGAGGGCAACATGAGGGCAACATGGGGACAACATGGGGACAACATGAAGAAAAAATGAGGGCGACATGAGGACAACATGAGGGCAACATGAGGACAACATGAGGGCAACATGAGGGCAACATGAAGACAACATGAAGACAACATGAGGTCAACATAAAGACACCATGACGGCAACATGAGGGCAACATGAAGACAACATGAAGACAACACGAAGACAACACGAAGACAACATGAGGGCAACATTAAGACACCATGACGGCAACATGAGGGCAACATGGAGACAACATGGGGACAACATGGGGGAAACATGAAGGCAACATGAAGACAACATGAGGGCAACATGGAGACAACATGAGGTTAACATGGGGGCAACATGAGAGCAACATGAAGACACCATGAGGGCAACATGAGGACAACATGAGGGCAACATGAAGGCAACATGAGGGCAACATGGGGGCAACATGAGGGCAACATGAGGGCAACATGAGGGCAACATAAAGACAACATGGGCACAACATGAGGGCAACATGAGGGCAACACGAAGACAACACAAAGACAACATGGGCACAACATGAGGGCAACATAAAGACACCACGAGGGCAACATAAAGACACCATGAGGGCAACATAAAAACACCATGAGGGCAACATGAGGGCAACATGAGGGTAACATGAAGACAACATGAGGGCAACACGAAGACAACACAAAGACAACACGAGGGCAACATGAGGGCATCATAAAGACACCATGACGGCAACATGAGGGCAACATGGAGACAACATGAAGACAACACAAAGACAACATGAGGGCAACATGAGGGCAACATGAGGGCAACATGGGGCAACATAAAGACACCATGAGGGCAACATAAAGACACCATGAGGGCAACATGGGGGCAACATGGGGAAGACAACATGAAGGCAACAAGGCAAACAAAGACAACATAGGCACAACATGAGGGCAACATAAAGACACCATGAGGGCAACATGAGGGCAACATGAAGACAACACGAAGACAACACAAAGACAACATGAGGGCAACATGAGGGCAACATGAGGGAAACATAAAGACACCATGAGGGCAACATAAAGAAACCATGAGGGCAACATAAAGACACCATGAGGGCAACATGAGGGCAACATGGAGACAACATGAAGACAACACGAAGACAACACAAAGACAACACGAGGGCAACATGAGGGCAACATGAGGGCAACATGAGGGCAACATGGGGACAACATGGGGACAACACAAAGACAACACAAAGACAACACGAAGACAACACGAAGACAACATGGGGACAACATGGGGACAACATGGGGACAACATGAGGGCAAAATGAGGACAACATGAGGACAACATGGGGACAACAAGGGGACAACATGAAGGCAACATGAAGACAACATGAGGGCAACATAAAGACAACATGAAGGCAACATGAAGACAACATGAGGGGAACATAAAGACACCATGACGGCAACATGAGGGCAACATGAAGACAACACAAAGACAACACGAGGGCAACATGAAGACACCATGAGGGCAACACGAAGACAACACAAAGACAACATGAGGGCAACATGAGGGCAACATGAGGGCAACATGAGGGCAACATGAGGGCAACATGAGGGCAACATGACGGCAACATGAGGGCAACATGAGGGCAACATGACACCATGAGGGCAACATGAGGACAACATGACGGCAACATGAGAGCAACATAAAGACACCATGAGGGCAACATGACACCATGAGGGCAACATGAGGACAACATGACGGCAACATGAGGGCAACATGAGGACACCATGAGGACAACATGAGGGCAACATGAGGGCAACATGAGGGCAACATGAGGACAACATGACGGCAACATGAGGGCAACAAGTGGGCAACATGAGGGCAACATGAGGGCAACATGAGGGCAACATGAGGGCAACATGACGGCAACATGAGGGCAACATGAGGGCAACATGACACCATGAGGGCAACATGAGGGCAACATGAGGACAACATGACGGCAACATGAGGGCAACATGACACCATGAGGGCAACATGAGGACAACATGACGGCAACATGAGGGCAACATGAAGACACCATGAGGGCAACATGAGGGCAACATGAAGACACCATGAGGACAACATGAGGGCAAAATGAGGGCTCCATTCGACTCCGACCTGCGGCCATTTGGCTGCATGCAATCTCCCTTTCTCTCTCCCCTTTCATGTCTTCAACTGTCATATAAAAATAAAATCCTAAAATGCCCAAAAAATCATGTTTAAAAAAATCACTGATTATTTACATGGAGTCTGGTGGAGATATGCTGCTCTATACACGCTAAAATCACTGATTATTTACATGGAGTCTGGTGGACTTTTATGTTTTAAAAAATGATCTTAATATTTAACAGAAAGGTCAGCCTCCTTAGAAATCCTTTCCATAATGTTATCAGACACTTAGAATATTAATCTGAGTCTGTCAGCAGCAAAACGAGCACTTTATGAACGTAAATACAAGCTGGACAATTCTCCCATTAACTTCCATGGTAGCTTGTTTCTCTGCTGCCGACTGCAGCGATCTCGTTTCATACTGCATCAATGTCAAAGGAACATCTTTCCTCAATAGTTTATATTGTATCTGATACTCAGCTCTAGGTCTAGTGTCCCCGTTTTAAGTTTTACAAAAATTAAAAACATGACGTGTTTTGGAGTAATTTACGCTTCCGAGCTGAAAATGTCCCCGGATTTTGTCTGAGACATCTGGTCACCTTAGCATAGATCCTCTAAATAATAAATACAACTTATAATAACAACAACAAGGGGTCTTGTACAAAGTGAAGCTATGGTTCTTCACAATAAAAACAATAAATAAAAAAACAACAACAATAAAAACAACAGACATGACAGCAACAAAGTTTCGCCACTAGCGTTAGCTGCTAGTTCTATGATGCTAACATTTTACAACTACTTTTAGCATGTATAGAGCAGCATATCTCCACCAGACTCCATGTAAATGATCACTACTTTTAGCGTGTTATAGAGCAGCATATCTCCACCAGACTCCATGTAAATGATCACTACTTTTAGCGTGTATAGAGCAGCATATCTCCACCAGACTCCATGTAAATAATCACTAGCATAGAGCAGCATATCTCCACCAGACTCCATGTAAATAATCACTACTTTTAGCGTGTTATAGAGCAGCATATCTCCACCAGACTCCATGTAAATGATCACTACTTTTAGCGTGTATAGAGCAGCATATCTCCACCAGACTCCATGTAAATAATCACTACTTTTAGCGTGTATAGAGCAGCATATCTCCACCAGACTCCATGTAAATAATCTGCTCACCAAAATCGGGGACTGTCCCCGGAAACCGGGGACGTCTGGTCACCCTACTAGCTAGTGTAGTTCTGTGATGCTAATGTTAGCAGCTAAACATTTAGCTTTAGCTGCTAACATTAGCTTAGCTGCTAACATTAGCTTAGCTGCTAACATTAGCTTAGCTGCTAAGATTAGTTTAGCTGCTAAGATTAGCTTAGCCCCAGTTTTTTAAAGCAGACCTTCACATAGGCGGTTCAAACCGGGGCTAACTTTGTCTGTACCCCGCTTGGAGTTGTTATACCTGTATGGTGAAAGGCAGACTGCGAGGACACGGACATAAACCCGTATCCGGGACTCACCAGACGGAGCTAGCGGGCTAGCGTTGGAGCTAAACGGCTGCTTCTCGACGAATCTCCGCTTCTCGTGATAATAACCACATAAATACAGGTCCCCCCGCGTCTGTAGGCTTTCTGCTCGTAAAACGTGTCTGTCGTCTTTTCCTGACAAGAAAATCATTCCGAAAAAACGGGTTAAAAATGTACAAAACCAAACGAAAGAGAGAAGTCGTGGACTACGTGAATTAGCCTAACCAGAGCGATTGTTGTCTTCCTGGTTTTAACAGTTCCTCAACCAATGGGCTGCGAGAAAGTGAGGAGGAGGTGGGAGATTTAGCACCAATCACCGTGTCGCTTTTACGATCCTGTCTATTCGTTAAAAACACCTTTAATTAACGTTAAATAGCTCTTTAAAGCGTGTTTATTGTTATTATCAGTGATGGGATGTATGTTAGTAATGTAAGATAATTAAACATATTCTCATAGAGTTCCCTAAAATCCACTAGATGGAGCCACGCCATCAGCCGTTGTCTCTTCACAGGCGCTTTGATTGGTGATGGATGGTTTATAATATCAAATAATATCAAATAAAATCAAATAATATTAAATAAAATCAAATAATATTAAATAAAATCGAATAATATCAAATAATATCAAATAAAATCGAATAAATATCAAATAAAATCAAATAATATCAAATAAAATATTAACATAAATGTCCAGATACACACACACACACACACACACACAAAAAGCACTGAGAGAAAGACACACAAACACACACACACCGACAGAGACACACACACACAGACACAGACACACACACACACAGACATGGACACACACACACACACACACACACACGCACAGACACACACACACACACAGAGACACACATAAACACACACAGACACACACAAAGACACACACACAGACACACACACACACACACACACAGAGACACACACACACACAGAGACACTCACACACACAGACACACATATGCACACACACAAAGACACACACACAAACACACGCACACACAAAGACACACACACACACACATACACACACACACACCCTTTGATAATTTGCTCTTTTGAAGACCAACATATTTTCAGTTCCTTTGAAGTAACTTTTCTGTTGAGTTTTATGTTAATCCTACACACTTTATGTCAAATTCAGTGACACACACACACACGCACACACACAAACTGACACACATGCACAGAGACACACAAACTGACACACACGCACACACACACGCACACAAACAAAAATATGCTATTTCAATTCTTTTAAACACTCATACATACTGTACATACTACATTCTTCCAAGACACAAACTCACACACACACACACACGTATATGCACACACGCACACACACATATGCACACACGCACACACACACATGCACGCACGCACACACACACACACACGCATACGCACACATACACACACATATGCACACACGCATATGCACACGCAGACACACACGCTCATGCACAAACACACACACACACATGCACACACTCATGCATATGCACATACGCACACACACGCATA